>JADLZN010011719.1:0-286406 GCA_018155175.1 Sinocyclocheilus anophthalmus | reverse complement strand
GTTTGGCAGGGGCCTGGACGGGTGGGTCGGCTGCCCTGCGACCGGCTCCACGGTGTAGCTTTGCTGGAGGCCGCAGGAGCAGGGTGGCGGCAGGGGGGATGCCCTCGGCGATGGCAGCAGTTGCACAGTTGCAGGATGTACCTGATGGCCTCAGTTTGCTTTGGTCAGCGGAGAACCGCTGGGTAAGTTCTTCACCGTGTCGCCGACAGGCCGGCCTGGGACACGGGGGTGTTCAAGAATCGTGTCTTGTCCGTCTCTCGCATGTCAGCCAGTCACAGCCAGAATGGCGCTCCCAGACCACCATAGTGAACATCGCAAGACCCAGAGACCACGCCGTAACCTTCGGTCCTCTTGGCTCGGTCCCGTCGGGTGCTAGCTTTCTCTGCGAACTTCCGGGGTCCGGACTAACCCTCGGCCAGTCCCTCATTGCCTTGGCCTTGATGCCCTTGCAATCACGCGTAGCGTTAGCGGAGCAGCCTCTCCACATGTCTATAGGCATCGCCTGTCCATCGAGTACCTACAGAACCCGGGAGGGGAGGCACGTTTCCCGTGCCAGTTGAGGCGTATTAGGACACAACTGCCTCGCAACTGACCGCTTCCAACAGGTGACCCTTGTAACCTCCTAGCTGGCTGCCCACCACGAGGGTTGATGAGGAGGAGGATCACCAGCATGTCAGTTTCCGGTTGTAAAAGGTGCCATCCATGACCTGGTGATCTCCTCATGCACCTCCGGGAAGAAAGTCACCGAGGCGGGGCGCTGAGAACCAGTGCGAGTCACCCCGAGAAACCAATCATTCAGCCTTGAGGGCTCGGGACACGGTGAAGTCTTCACTCGAGCCCTACCCTACGGCAGGCCCGGGAAAGCAGAGCCATTATTTCTGGATCCGATCCAGACATTGCTACGGTCCCGGAGGAGAGCAGCACAGCCGAATCTTCCTCTCCAGAAAGCTCTGGCTCACCCTCTGATGCTGCAATCGACATCTGATCGTCGAGGGGAGCCTCGGAAGAAACAGGTGGTACCCCCCGTGAGGGTCCAGCCTGCTCTTTTTGAGAGTTCCGCTGGTTTCGAAGTGCCGGCGGGTTTGGGCATCCCCGGAGTGGAATTCCTCACCGTGACCGTAAGACCAGTCCGCCCACCGCCAGAAAAATGACGCCCCCGGCTGCCACCAGAGGGATCCCCAGATCTAGGCGGTGGCACGGGCTCTCTGCCCCCTTGCAGGTAACGGAGTCCGTCCGCAACTCCGAGATGGTCATACCCCCGTAATGGGAGCATGAGCCATCCACGAAAGCCGCCTCAGCGTGCTTAATGCCCAGACATGTGAGGCAGAGATCGTGACCATTCACCTGCGCCAGGTAACGACCGCATCCAGAATCGCCTGGGTGATATGTTTGTCTATAGCAAGACCCACATCGTCTTTATAAATACATAACGTCAAGTTTGCCAAGCAACGTCATCTTTAAAAAGACGTACCTGTAATTGCTCTTTTAGGGAAAAAGCTTTTTAGCGGGCTGAGGCGCACAGGGGAGATGATCATCTGCAACACAAACAGGGGGTAGTGCAGCCTGATTTGTGCAACCCACTCGACACGGGAAAAGCACCACCGCTGAAGCGCCGTCCGCCAACACGAAGAGCTCTCCAAGAGCGCGCTGAACTCGTTCAGTCTTCTTCTCTCAGTAGAGTAGTCAGGAGCAGAACGATGTGATCGCTCGGCTCCGAAGCGAAAAGCTGAATATGCGCTGCATCTGCTGCCTACTTATACTCACGCTGTGATCAGCAGCAGCTGGATGCAATAATCGCATGCCAATGTGCATTGGCTCGTTTAGTTTACACTCGAAGTAGATTGGTCTCTCTAACAAAGGGGATTTTCCCAATTTGTCGGTCCTCCGACGTGACGTCGAGAGTGACCGACTGAAAGGGAACTTACGTTCCAGTATATTCACCACCTCGCTTGTATGCACATTCTAAGTGTCACAGTGCTGATTTTTAACAGTCTTCCAGGTACAAAATGACTGATAATATAAGCTGTTGTGAACAAAATGTGTGAAATCAAATTTTTAAATACTCTTTTAAAATTTTAAAATCAGACTTTTGTTTGATGCACTTTGTAGCAGGTAATATAGGTATTCATGGAAGATCTGCATATTCCACATTGTTTTCTCAATTTATGAGTCTACACACATTTCCTCTTATTTCGTATTTGTTTGCGGAGACTGCTGCACCACCAGGTTCCAAAATTAACTTATCTCCTGCATACACCTGCCAATGGTGAGAGAACTGAGAGAATTACCATCCAAAAACCATTTTTTTACCAGGCAAACTTGTATTTTCCTTTCGAATCTTCAGTGCCAAGAATGTGTCTGTAGAGTTAAATATAAGGAAAACAAACTTTTTGGCTTCCTAGCTCAATGTTTGATGGGAAAAATTGTTGGAACAACGCAACAGTCACATGACTGTTCGAATCTCTAATTTGCTTATGTCTGTGAGAATCAGTCTATTGTTCACATATGGCAATTTTAACCATGGATGCATTATGCTGAAGTATCTAAAACAATGTTATCCACCAACATGTCTAATTTTTCTAATTGTCGTATCAATAATTTCAATAGGTCTACTACTGTGGTACTGTGTCATAATTTTTAGGAAAAACCCGCCCTTAATAGTACATTGAACAAAACAAACTCTGGTTGGTCCCTTTACATGTTAGTCATATGGTCTCTTTTTTGTCTAAAGCAGGGGTGCCCAACCCTGATCCTGCCGATCGACTGTCCTGCAAAGTTCAGCTCCAACACTAATCAAACACACCTGAAGCAACTAATTAGGGGCTTCCGGGATCACTTAAAAATTAAAGGCAGGTGTCTTTGATTAGAGTTGCAGCTAAACTTTGCAGGACAGTCGATTGCCAGGAGCAGGGTTGGACACCCCTGGTCTAAAGCAACACGCCCAGTCTAGCTAGAATAAGGTGCAATGTGGACCAGACGTCATGCTGATAGTCAAAAGATCAGTTGTATATGCATGGGCCCTGGAAACATTGATATGGGTGGGGCAAGACTCACCGACTTTTTAAGACCAATGATATTGGACCCACTCACTTTTACCATCCTTAATTCAGTGCATATGTCTGTTCACTTTTCAGTACTTGCACCTGCTGCACTCCCGCTACACAGCAAGCTAAACAAAGCATCATAGCGTATCTGCTGCTCAGGTGGGTCTGGCTGTGAGCTCATATAGGCTAGGCTACTGTCACTAAACAAGCTGCTATTTAACTGAATGTTCATAATTTGTTCGTCTGTTGCTTTTAAAGGCATCATATATTATTTGTTGCAGCATTGAAATCAAAATATCTGTGGCTGTTTCATTCCATCAAGGGAAAATAACATTTGAAACAACTTAGTACAATGTGTTTTTTTTTTATTAACTGGCTGTTTTTATCCATGTGTGTGGTTATATTCATTGTTTTTCCATTACTTTGCCCTTTAAATCAAAGACTGGACAATTAATTTTGATCTAATTTTTGTTATGCACCTCAGACACAGTTAGTGCCAAATGTTTTGAGGAAGTGCTGGTCTCTGTAGCCTCATCTCTGTATTTATGCAAGTCCCTCGTGCATTGAAGAAGGCGTTGTAACCAATTTAATGCATGACTCAGTTTCACTATTTACTTGGCTTTGAGCGAAAATAAAGCCCTCAGAAAAATCTCTCCACAGATTTGAAAGTCATGTAAACGTGTGTGTGTGTGTGTGTTTGTGTCTGTGTCTGTGTCTGTGTGATAGAGATAAAGAAGCAGTTGTGGGTTGTAAAGGTCAACAGATGGCATGAGTGATACTTGACTCATTTAGTTGCTGTTTTTACATAAATCAACATTCCTCAGCAGCATGACAAAGATGAATTAATGAAGAACACTTTCACTGAACAAAACAGCCAACAGCAAGACTCTACAATCACTACACAAGTACGCAAAGCAGGCACAAATGTTTGGCCAATGCATTGTAAGCACACAGCCCCATTATACATACTTAAGCATTTTTTGCATTATTGTGGCAATAACAAACCTCAGTACTCAAGGGGGCGATAGAGTCACCCTCTTTTGTGGGTTATTATTCAGTTATTCAGTTGGGAAATATTTCTGTGGCCATGAAAACATATTTCTGATGCTGTTTTCTTTTCATTTTAGGGGCTCTGTGAAGCCTCTGTAATTTCAAGGTGTTGCAACGTTTTTGACGTAGGCGATATTATTAAGTTTGAATGACGAAAAACACAGGAGCAGCTACAATTGCAGAAGAGAGTAACAGTATACCAGTGGGGAACCATCAGGTCCCTCTAGGCCCTCAGAGAGGGCCTAACTTATTGTAAAAAACAATATTTACCATTTTTAAATAAATGTTTTAAAATATAATATTTTTAATAAAAAAATTATTATTACTAATTTTACTTCAGCAATTCATAATTTGACAAACATCATCCAAATAAAATAAATACAACTTCTATGAAAAAAAAAAACTTCAAATCTGCGCATTCAGTGATTGCCCATTTTCTCCATATTTGAATGTTTCTGCCTAGCGTTTGCGGCTCTGTGATTCGTGGTCCAGCTATGAAATTACAGAGGGCCAATCAATAGTAAACCAATGGGGGAGTAATTTCGAATGACAGAAAAATTGACCAATCATATCTTTCCTCTAAATGGGCAGGCCTTGTTATCACTATATCACTTTATGACAAGTTCCGCCCGCTGTGGGATCTCTATCGAAAAAATATATATACGCTGATAAACTAACTAGCTATTATTCACGTCACGATGGAAGCCGCAAATAGCGTAAGTGAGGACATTTACTAGGCCACTAAGCCAATAATAATATTATTTATTATAAACACTGCTTGTTTGTCATGAAGTGTCTTGCTAATTTGTTTTGTGTCAGCGCTGTCATGATGTGTTGTCTTAAACACATTACATTTGTTGGTTTTGTGTGATGGGAGGGAGTGTCTGTACGTTTTGCCCACTGCAGTGCAGATATTGTGTGATGTTTGCCATTGACTAGATTTTAGCTGTTTTCTTTTTGGTATATCAGTACTCTCGCTGTGCTGTTTTGTTGCTGTCGTGCACATCGACGCGAAGCACAGTGGTGCCCCTTGCAACCCGTAATACACACGAACGCATCGCGTCAGCAACGGGATTAGAAATTGCGATCTATAGCACAATGATCACAGAATTTCTTATAGCCCAGAAAGACAAAAACGTTGCTAAAAAATTCCCAATCCCACCCAATCTTCCACCTAGTATACGTCATTATGTACATTAACACTATTTGGGACAAATATAATGTAATTTAATGGAAAATGATGTTAGTGGCGCTGAGGTGGTCTGTGGCGCGGCAGGATTATGATCAGAGCCCGGAGTCGGGATCTGCAGACAGTCACCAGTGGCACCTCCGGTGTGCATACAGTCATGGAAAACAATGTGTGGGAATTTTAAAGACGTGGTGCGGCGTGGTGCAGGGCTGCACATGTCGTCCGGTGTGTGACCTCCTTAAGGCTGGATAGCCTCTTGTTTCAGAGGTGGAATTGTTAAAGATGACTTTTAGAAGAGGACACCGTAAGCTAGGCTGGTGGTTTTTTTTTTCCCCGACAAGGGTAGGGAGAGAGGGCCTAGGCTCAAGAGTCCCAGTTCGCTACTGCAGTATACTATATGAAATCGCAAACTGATGATCACTATGTACATGTCACAGAACGAAAACGTACATGATGTACTTGATATGCTTGAACAAAACCACAAGGACGATGAGTTTTCCTTCTCTGGAAGAAGTAAGTACATTCTGGACCTCAGTAGGTAATATTGTCCCCTTTTGCAGAAATAACTTCTTGTACGCAGTTTGAATAATTGTACATAATTGTTGTCTCTGACTTGTGCTTGCTAGAATGTTTGACCTTATTTTCATGCAACATTCTTTCAGTTTAAAGATGCTTGAGAGTTTTCTTGCACATACCGCCCAATACAAATACCCCCAAAACATCCCAGTGGGATTCAAATCCAGGCTTTGACGACACCATTCCATAGCTCTCTATTTCTTCTTTTTGAGCCATTCCTTGTTTAGCGTGCGATAATTTATTATCTTGTTGAAAGGTTCACTTTCATTTTAACTTTTGAATAGTTGGCTTTACTTTGTTCAAGCACTCTTTGATATCATGCAAATTTAATAGATGAAACAATGAATGCAAGCTATCCAGTCCCAGAGGACTAGACATTTCAACCACTAAACTTCACAGTTGGTATGAGATTTCTTTCCAGAAAAGCTGTTGTTGGTCTGAGTAGTCTGTGCTTTTTTCTAATTTGATAGATTAGAATGTAGGATTAATATAGGGGTGTAGGTACTTTTTATTTATTTATTTATTTAATTATTTTAAATTTTTGAAAATTGCTAAAACAAAAGAAGAAAATTATCTTTCATTTGTTAGAGTGCATCAACTTGATTAATAGGCACTGCTTTAAAGAGGATCCAATGTTTGCTTGTCCAAATATGTATAAAAAGTCAAAAATTTTCATAGGTGAATTTTAAATTTAGAGTCAGGACCAATGTTCCCCCAATTCTCTATTTGGACAAAACCTCTGAAATAAAGCAAGCCAATAAAAGATAAAAATGAAAGACGGAAGTCTAATTTATGTTTCCAAATTTGATTTTTTTTTTCCTGTTTTATTTTGAGTGACGTGTGTGGAGTGTTTTTACTGAAGCACCTGCCAGGTTGTCAAACGATGGCAAATTAATGACAAAGATGGACTTACTTGTTCGTACTTTTTTGTTTTGCTTTATTGTAATTAGTTTTCCTTATCATGTCACATGCATTTCAGCACTCCTCAACAGCTCCTATTCATCTATTTGATTTCTATTTATTTGGAGGAAATAACAAATCTGTCCTATCGAGCCAGTGCAGGCCATCATACAGCAGAATAGGTGGGAGGAGCAGCCAGGTGTTATCTCTGTTGTGACTGAGGAAACGAGGTGTGATAAAAAGAGGATGCCAACCTCACTATCCATAATTTATCAGCTTTTTCATTTACCGGTTATTTATATCATCACAAAAATGCATGTGATCTACTGGAGTGCCCCAAGGCAGAGGTTAAACTGGCAAAAACCCAGCCTGGTCACTAAATTGTGAGAAAAGGAGAAAATGGATTTTCTTCAAGAATATTCAGTGTTTTCATCTGCTATAAGAGTACAGTGGCAGAGGTGATGTATGTGACTTGGTGAATAGCATAATAAAACAGACTCATGACTGTATAACAGAGGACTTTTTATGCTGTGCTGTCTCTGCTGTGCTGGTCCGCTGAGTAAAATGGCCTCATTAGATGGACAGTCTATAGCAAGAATGATCAGATGTTCAAGCTGTGATGAGAAGGACCTGACACATACAGGCTGACTCAGAGACTCGAAGGTGAACAGGAGTGATTTTGACTCGAATTGGGCTTAAACAAGCGGAACTTTTGATTTATAAGCAGACGTGCATCACCTCATTGGAGTTATGATGTATTAATAAAACAAAAAGCTATTCCCAACAGCAACAATACTAATGAAACTTTAAAGTAATATCCAGTAGCACTGAATTCATTCATAAAATTAGCATTTCAAAGTTTTCCCACAGTATATGACTACATTACAGATGCATAAGGCCTTATTAGAGTCTTTTGTCTTCTTCTTTTGTGGTATATGATGCATTTCCAGTCATAAACTTCCTACTCTCCCTTATTTAATTCAGTAGTTGATTCAATGCCAGAATAATTTTGTTCAAGCCCTGCAGCTCTACAATGATCCTGCATTAACACAATTTTCTAAATGTTACTTGGTTTTTCCCCTTTCTGCCAGTTTGATTAAACCTAAGATCCCAGTCTGATTCATTGTGACCTGCTATTGCTGATGCACTTACTGTAGACGACTATTACACTGACACTATGACAGCTTTTGTCTTGTGATATTTCTGAAAAGGCGAATAACTGTGGATAACTGTTGACATCAAAGATTTACTGTGATTGTCACGGCAACAATTCAGATTGATAAACTACACTTCATCTCATGACAATCCAGCTACATTATGGTGATGTTAACAATGGGGTTCCTTTTTTTATTAATATTTTTATTTATTTATTTATTTCCCCCCCAGTATAGCACCAACTTTGTTGTTCTAAATAAATAAATAAACAGTTGATACACAGTAAGAGTACATAGTTTCTCTTCTCTTCAGTTTTTCACCGTAAACTTTAGTATCTTTAGTGGGCCTATCTGAGCAGTTTGATACGTTATTGAGATTTTCTGAACTTCTCGAGGAGAGATATTGAGATATTGTGAGATATTGTTGAGGTTCAAACTCTTTGTTGTATTCCTGTTTGGTATTTTATTTTGAGAAAAACAACACTGCAACAGCACATAAACATAAACTTTACATAAACACATAAACTTTCATCCATGTGCTCAACGTTACAAGACAGATGCATTTTATTTTTTATTTCATTTAATTTCGACCGGGATCTTTCATACATTCCCTCCTACAATACACAACAAATACAGTAGTTTATTGATAAAAATACAAACACCATTTGAATAATGAAATTCACACCATGAAGTAGAAATTAAAATAAATGGAGAGTGAAACAAAAAAAGGAGATCTGTGCTCTGCCCAGTCGATACTCAGTAAAATCAAAGACACTTGATACGACTGTCACATACACATAAACATAAACCATGACATCAGACAGAAATTATCCTCTTTACATGCTGTTATTAAGATCCGCTTTTTTAAGTCAGGTTCACATTCACCTGAAGCTCCATTAGTCAGTTCTGCACCGCTGAACTGTACGGTGAGATTGGTAAGTGCGGAGCTCATTATGACATCACCAACCATGACAGGCTGATGAAAAACCGAGATTCCACTACACTTTGCCCTTCTGCAGCTCCTCAGATCAATGGAGGGAATAATGGTCCTTGAGACAATTTTCAAACTTCGGAAAAAAAGTCCAGTCAGCTGGCAAGAACGTAATTGAAAACATGGCAGTATGAACCGCATGGAGGCTAGCATATGTATCTAAGCATTAGATGTGATGAACAGAGAAAGGCATGAAGATCAAATCAAGACATAGCAGCAGTGTACAAAGAAGTTTGGTTTTGACTAGTATACGTATTTAGCTTTTCTTGGTACTCACAAATGTAGTTACAAAAGCATTTTTCAAGTATACTGCAGTTTGTTAATGCATTAATAAATTACCATATTATAATAATACAATAATAATTTTTCCAATGCATCCAATGGAAAAATCTATTTTTTGACATTACGGTTATGAGAATTTAGAGGTGAAATGTACTTAATTGTTATGAAACCAATTCCATAGTGCAAAATATTACTACTACTACTACTACTACTACTAATAATAATAATAATAATGGTCCCAAACTATACTTTATGCAAAATAAAGTTTCTAATTTATTAGTTTTGGTTTTGGGGTGAAAATAACCTGGAAATGTTTTTTTTTGCAAAATTTGTCCTCACAGTAATTTGGCAAGAGTTAGCCAGCCTAAAACCAGACTACCATTCATCATTAAGTTAAAATGACAAACAGGGTAACTTGTTATAATAGTTCACTTGAGTGTTTGGGACTTTTGCACAATGACGACTACATCCTTTTCCTACACAAATGAGGAGGGTAAGAACATCATCGTACAAGACATGCTGTTAAACTATGAAGGTACAAGAGGAATGAATTCAGATATCAAGAAATTGTTTTTTGAATTCAAGAAGTTATCAGAGAAAAAATTGAAATTGCAAGTCCACATCATCACAGATTATTGGAGACACGAAATTAAAAAGTTTCCATCTTTTGGAGCTGATAATTTGGACTTTAAAAACATGTGGGAAGCAATTTTAAATAAATGCTCCCTAGATCTCATCCTTCTCCTCATTGAGGAAGTTAAAAAGCAAAAATCTCAAAAACAAAAAGAGATTGAGACAATTAAACTCAAATGCTCTGAAGAATACTCACTTGAACACAGACTTCCTTTTGCTATGAAATTGAAAAGATGATTTGAATAGGCTATCTGAATTCATAAAAGAAGAAAAGTGGTCCAAGTTTAAACGTGACCAGAGAAATTATCAAAGAAGGTAAAGTTTACAATTGACCTATCGGTAAGTCCCGCCCAACAGTAAGTTACTGTTGCTCCCTCAGACAAACAAAAGGAGTTGCTCACTGTCTCACAATGACAGCTGTCAGTGTGAAAACCTTGTCCCAAAATTTTGGACACAGTAGTACCACCATTCAAGTGGGAATTAAATATTCCATGGAGGGATATATAAAAGATTTAAAAATAAATATGGTGGGTAACTCGAAGTGGGGGTTTACAGATCACAATGCAAGCGGGAGAAGTCTCATATTATGGTCATCACGATCGCGGATGACAACATGCAGGATCAACATTGTTCATGTACCACAGAGTACGATTAAATTACAGGTGCATCTCATAAATTAGAATGTCGTGGAAAAGTTAAAATATTTCAGTAATTCAACTCAAATTGTGAAACTCGTATTAAATAAATTCAATGCACACAGACTGAAGTAGTTAAGTCTTTGGTTATTTTAATTGTGATGATTTTGGCTCACATTTAACTGAAACCCACCAATTCACTATCTCAACGAATTTGAATACTTCATAAGACCAATACAAAAAACATTTTTAGTGAATTGTTGGCCTTCTGAAAACTATGTTCAGTTACTCACTCTACATCGACGTCAATACTTGGTAGGGGTCCTCCTTTTGCTTTTAAATTACTGCCTCAATGGCGTGGTATGTAGGTGTCATTTGTGGCACTGCTGAGTGGTAGGAAGCCCAGGTTTCTTTGACAGTGGCCTTCAGTTCATCTGCATTTTTTGGTCTCTTTTTTTCTCATTTTCCTCTTGACAATATCTTATTCTCTATGGGGTTCAGGTCTGGTTAGTTTGCTGGCCAGTCAAGTACACCAACACCATTGTCATTTAACCAGCTTTTGGTGCTTTTGACAGTGTGTGTAGGTGCCAAATCCTGCTGGAAAATGAGGTCAGCATCTTCAAAAAGCTGGTCAGAAGGAAGCATGAAGTGCTCCAAAGTTTCTTGGTAACGGGTGCAGTGACTTTGGTTTTCACAAAACACAATGGACCAACACCAGCAGATGACATTGCACCCCAAATCATCACAGACTGTGGAAACTTAACACTGGACTTCAAGCAACTTGGGCTATGAGCTTCTCCACCTTTCCTCCAGACTCTAGGACCTTGGTTTCCAAATGAAATACAAAACTTGCTCTCATCTGAAAAGAGGACTTTGGACCACTGGGCAACAGTCCTGTTCTTCTTCTCCTTAGCTCAGGTAAGATGCCTCTGATGTTGTCTGTGGTTCAAGAGTGGTTTAACAAGAGGAAACGACAACTGTAGCCAAATTCCTTGACACGTCTGTGTGTGGTGGCTCTTGATGCCTTGACCCCAGCCTCAGTCCATTCCTTGTGAAGTTCACTCATTCTTGAATCGATTTTGCTTGACAATCCTCATAAGGCTGCGGTTCTCTCGGTTGGTTGTGCATCTTTTTCTTCCACACTTTTTCCTTCCACTCAATTTTCTGTTAACATGCTTGGATACAGCACTCTGTGAACAGCTTCTTTGGCAATGAATGTTTGTGGCTTACCCTCCTTGTGAAGGGTGTCAATGATTGTCTTCTGGACAACTGTCAGATCAGCAGTCTTCCCCATGATTGTGTAGCCTAGTGAACCAAACTGAGAGACCATTTTGAAGGTTCAGGAAACCTTTGCAGGTGTTTTGAGTTGATTAGCTGATTAGCATGTCACCATATTCTAATTTGTTGAGATAGTGAATTGGTGGGTTTTTGTTAAATGTGAGCCAAAATCATCACAATTAAAAGAACCAAAGACTTAAACTACTTCAGTCTGTGTGCATTGAATTTATTTAATACATAAGTTTCACAATTTGAGTTGAATTACTGAAATAAATGAACTTTTCCACGACATTCTAATTTATTGAGATGCACCTGTAATGTACATTTAACTAGTTTAATATGGAGAGGCACTGAAATGTAGATGTAAACGTTTAAGTGTTTTTGACTTACACTGTACATGATGTGAGAACAGTTCGCTATTTAGGTTTGTAATAGCATTGACTCACTAACTTTAACGTTAGCTGGTTTTAGCCAGAGATACCTTGCTGAAGCACAAGATGACATTAACGTTCTGCTGAAACGTGATGAAAATTGTAACTTAATGAGAGTATGACAACCAGAAAATGAACGTTTTTGTCTTCATTGGGATTGGGGTTGAATGCTTTGGGACATTTTGCTCTGTTTTGTTTGGGTTTAGGAAATGTAAGAACATAAATTAGATTGCCCATCCTCTCAGGATACCTGGAATCAGTGTTACAAGTACCCACAGGCACATCGTTTTTCCATTTTCGTAGCATAAACGCCATCAAACTGATGAAAGCTTCGGATCTTCCAATGTTTCTCTATGGTGCTGAAACCTACAGATGTCCGAGTTCCGCTCCCCATGCAACTGATACTCGACTGCCATTGGCTCATCTGCATTCGAGGGGAGGGGCTTACCGATAGATCAATTGGAATGAGAGACGAAGTCCATTGTACCAGACCCGAAGAGTGAGGTCAGTTTCGTTCTACATTGAAACCCTCTGGTACACACAATTTTTTAGATTCCAGATACAAGGTGGACTCTCAAATAAACAGAAGAAACTGCGGAGGACAAGGAGGGGACGTACGCAACGATCATAGAACAGCCCAAGAAGGCGTCCGAACCAGGAATCAAGGGAGACTGAGACTGTGATTAACATATCAAATATTGCTCTTTCACCTGATTGCATTTCTGTTCTTTCGAAGGGCCTTACGTTTGCCTCAACCTACTCTGTTAATGAATTCCAAACTAAAGTGGATTTGTTTAGCTTTTATAGGACCTAACACCTTAAACATGGTATTATAACAACCATCATGCTATGGACAACATTGTAAAGAGTAAACCTACAGATTTGACAGGAGTGACTCTTTTAAAGCCAAGTCCACTTTTTTCAGAGGAGTTCTAATTTGACACTCAATATGTATATCAACAAAGTTACATACGACGTTGACTGTCTGTTTGCTAATCAGAGAAAACCGAAAAAGAACAAATCTACAGCATTGAAGTGGTTATCTGAAAACAAGGAAATCATTGTAAAACCGGCAGATAAAGGAGGCGCTGTTGTTGTTTGGGGGAGAGAGCAATATATTCAGAAAGGACTTCGACAACTTGCCAATCCTGAGTATTATTTAGCCTTAACTGCTAATCCCCTGAAGTCTGTGACGATTCAACTGACAGATCTTCTATCTACAGCGAAGGACAATAATTGGATGATCCAAAATCAGAATTGCACAGGTTTCACCAGTATATCAATGGCATAAATATCAATTTGAAATTGAGTGTCTAAAATAAATTTCCTTGATCTGAAAATAACTAAGGAGGCCAATGGTGAGCTACATACTTCGATCTTTAGGAAACCAACTGATCGAAATACGATTCTTAGACCTAACAGTTTTCATCCAACCTGGCTAATTGAAAACATACCTCATGGCCAATTTCAAAGATTGAAACGTATTTGTGATCGAGAAGACGATTATGAAACTCAATTACAGGACATGACCAGCAGATTCCGACAGAGGGGTTAAGAATCTAAAGTTTTAACCAGAGCCACAGAGAAAGTTAAATCAACAGATAGGAAACAACTATTATGGAAGAAGAAAAAAATTTAACAATGCCATAATGATTATAATCGGGTGTTCTTTTCAACAACTTACAGACATGAAGCAACACAAATTAAGCGTATAATAAATTTCAGCTGGAACATTATCGAAAGTGACCGCACCCTTAGGGCAATTTTTCGAGAAAAACCAATGGACAGTTATAGATATTCGCCAACTATACGAAATAAGGTAGTAAGCAGCTATCTTCCTGCCCCTGAAAAGATAACGTGGCTTGGCTCTCTAGTGGGGAATTTTAAATGTGAGTGGTGTAAACATTGTGATAATATGATGAGAACTAATAGTTTTACTGATGTTTCTTCTGGGAAAGTATATCCAATTAAGTATTTTATTAATTGCAATTCCTCATATGTAGTCCATAGGCTAGAATGTGAGTGTGGATATTTTTATGTAGGTCAAACAAAGAGGAAATTGCGTTTAAGAGTGGCTGAACACAAATCTGCTATTTGGTGAAAAAGATGTTGTATCCTAGGCGAGCTTATAATGAGGTGGGTCCATGTCACTGCGAGTTCCCTTTAAAGTGATTGGAATTTAATCTATCCCATGTTCAATAAGAGGTGGAAATAGACAGAAACAGCTCCTACAACAAGAGACTTTTTGGATTCATATGCTCTGGGCCCCAGGAGTTAATGAAGAAATGGCATTTTTTTACCATTTTTTTAATTTGCACAATTGATGATGTACAATTTTATATCTATACTGTTTATGTCTTTATATTAATGTTTTTTTTTTTCATTATCATTATCATTTTTTTATTTTTATTATTATTATTATTGTCCCCCCCCTTTCTCTCCACAATCGCGCTCTATATTATTACCCCCCCCCCCCCCTTTGTCTTCTTCTCTTGTAACAGAGGCTAGTCTTACCTACACCCACATATTACCGCCACCCCGCTGTCTTTGGATGATTCAGTAATTAACACTAGTTTAAGAATACCTTTGTCAATTGATGTGTGTCCTGAAGACGTTGTTTGGCCGAACGCTAGATATACTTTTAACTGTTGTATGATTTACGCCCATTCATTAAGCTTTTTATCTTACCACGTGAGTGCCTTGTAAGTATTTCGTCTACATAATAAGGGTCACTTGTTATTTATTTACCAACTGCAAATCTGACGTGGTCTTTCTCAGTCAGACACAGGACAATTTGTCCATAGCAGCAGACAAGATTTGACTCCAAAACCTCAGATGCAGAAAGAGAGAAGTCCAACCAAATGGACACCTAGAACGTGTGAACATTATGACAAACTCATACAGCTGGGGTGGAACCCTGGATGGTCTTCATCTCTGTCACTTCAATAATTACAGCAGTATTAGAAGTTATAAACTTCCTATAACTCGCACAACAAAGCCCCAGAAGTACAAACTCTCTATAATGCATAAACTAATGTTAACAAATTAAAGCTTGTGAAGTTAAATTCATTATTGTCAGCACCACTGATTCTGGTAGAGTCTGACATTAGCATGTTGCTAACAACATGATACTGTTGATAATACTGTTGAGAAAACAACATAATAATAATAAATAGCACTCATAGAACATTACATTAAACAATACTTATAAATACTTTTCTGTATTGAAGTAAATTTACGTTGAAATGTACTTTTTTTGCTAAGCGTGTTGCAAAGCATTATAGGATATTTGCTCAGGATGAATAAGATGCCTCTATAGATTCTGCTCCCTTAAAATGTTCTCTAAGGTAGGCAGCTTATAATGTCTTGTTTACAAATGACTTGCATTCGGAAGGAAGAAAAGTAGCGTAAAAATTCTCCTACAACATTAACTGTACGCAGAGCTAAAGCGACAATAATTGAAATTAGCACAATGATAGCACAGCACTTTTAGCTCCTCTAAATTGATTAAATTTCTACATTTGTCAGGGAGTGCCGGCAAAGGCGAGCAAAATTGGTTTCCTTGCAGTAAGCTCACTTTAATATATTTCAAATTAGCCTGGTGTGGAAATCTTTTATGGCACCAGCTACAGAGAAAATAAGCTACTGAGGGAAAAATGACCCTTTCTTCTCTTTCTCACTTCTTTTCTAAACAAGTTTGCAAATTGACATTTATTAGCATGGAAAACTGAATTACTAAGATTTACTATACAGTGAACATAGTTTAGGATCCTTTTGACAATGAATTGACAATGAAAGTGTGGAACAGAAGCTATCAACTTTCTCACTAAATTTATATTTGTTTCACCTTTCCACTATTCAACTGAATTCACCTTCAACTACCATGTGTGCAAATGTCTGACAGGCTACACTGAACAATAGCCTTGTTATCATGCTCTCTGTTTGGACCCCTACTGCATTGAACAGACTGCGGGACTGCATTGAGTCTAAGTCTGTCAGACAGACAGAAAGAAACACGGTGCTTATGGCACAGCAGGCTACAGAAAAGTGAGAAGTGTGTAATGGATTATGAGCAGTTAATTGGCTTTGTTGGTGGTGTCCAGGTTCTGCTCCCGCATGGAAGGGCAGATCGGCACCCAGCTGTTGTAGAGATGGAGAAGGTGGTGTGATCGACCTGGTAAATAAGCTTTGGGTCTTCATCATCCTTCTTGACGATGACTTAAAAGACCCACGGGCTGTCAGTAGATTAATGCAGGTGCATTCATGATATGCGCACGGCTGTTTATGGCAATAACGGCATGCTTTGGGGGAGCAGCAGCGAGCTTGGCGTGTATGCATGGTGGATCATTACTGAAACTCTGTGTGTGCCCATCTACCCAGTTGCTTCAATAGAATAATGTCAATCTTCCATTTGCCTCCATGTCATTTCCAAAATCCCTGTTCCTGCTGTTATTTAGCACTCTAGGAAAAAGCTTCAGAAATTATTATTCTTCAGGTTTGTGACTCAGAAAAGGAAGTTGAATAGCGAGAGTAAACATATTGCTGCTGGTTAAACGTGATGTATTGTTTCATCTGCAGTCACTCTAATCTATCAATTTGATCTGCGTCGGTAACGCTGTTGACATTCGCTCTTCCAATTCTTCGTCAAACACACATACGTACATCCCACTGATCTAGCGTTTGATGAAGCATAGCAAATCTCTGCTGACTCTCCATCGTCTCGTTGTCACCTTCCATGTAATAAGAGGCACATCACATGCATTGTGCCCGGTTATGCAGTAGTGAGGTCTCCCTTTTGAGAACAGTCAAGGTGGTTCTGATCCTCTAGATTCATATCAACCCAACAGATGATGTGCGCACTCCAAATGGCTTGCTTTCTTCGACACACTGCCATGCAAAGACAGCAGTGTTTAATTGGTTCAGCATGCTCACAAAGGGGCTTATGAAGAAAACAAAACAAGGGGTCCAAGTAGCGCAGGTGGAAAGATCTAGTGCCATGTTGTGTGTCCATGCGAGCCACTGTTACTAGTCCGAGCACAAACACCAATCCAAGACTATAAAATTAGCATGAAAAAGCTCCTGCTGTGTCATATTTGGGATTTGGTTATTACATGCAAGCATGTTAAGCTATATTAATCAGCAATGGCAAGATAATTACAATGGGCAAGTAAACAGCAGTCTATAACAGCTAACTATTAATCAGACATTTTGCATTTACAGGGCTAAAAGCATTAACTAATAAAAAATGATAAATCCTACACGGTTTGAAGAATAGATAATCGCAAGCAGGATAGCTTGAGTATCTCTAAAGGATGTCTCTGAGCATTAGTCTCACACTGTGTGTGTTTATTTGTGTCTTTCTGTTTGCAGAGTCAGAGGGTGGACACATCTCAGATCATTGTCCTCACATGTGTCTTGCCTGGTTGCGCCACGGCCCACCCCTGTCATTACGGTGGCCCTGCTGCAGGATGCAGGGTCCACAAGGAACTTTTTAAAACACTTGCAATACACACAATAGCTAATCTCTAAATTTACTAGCCATAAATATTTCTTACCAGCCATGAAACTATATTTACTGTATATTATTTCTATTAAAAATAAATTTGGTGCTTATGACAACTGAATTATTTAGTTATTTTTCCTTGCAAGGAATGAAACAGATGTTTCCTTTAGTAGAGAGTCTGTATATATTTGATCTGAATCATTCACATCACTTAGTTACCAGCCAGCTGGCAAGTAGCACAGTTTTATTTACTGGGCAAAGCTAATTTTCACTTGCATTTGGCATGTGTTAATTCTGGAACCAGGATATGACCGCTGGGTCTGCTACCCGCTCTCTACCCTCCTCCTGGTTCTCAGAGGAGCCGGTGCTGATTAATCGAGAGGGCTCCACTGCTCCAGGAACAGTTCCAGTTTATTGCTGGTGTTCAGTGTAAATGTTTAGACAGCCCCTTGTGGTATGATAGAATACAGAGAGGACCCAGAGGACCGCAGCGCTACTGGGGGCGAAAGTGGAGACTAAAGAGAGAAGAAGAAACTCTTGTTGGGTGAAAGCTTAGACAGCAGCTGTAATGCCGCTTGTGGACAATCATGCATGACGCTGCAGCCCTTTACAAGGAGAAATGGTTATTGGCCAAGGTTTGCTAGCACAAGAGCATTTTAATACTGACTCCAAAACACTGTAAAGGCATTTAGAAACTTCAGATGAAGTAGGTTTAAAGAGAAGTATTTTTTTTTATTTGATTCTGGCTGTTTATTTGTATTGGCTGCAGCTAGACATTCTCCAAACAGTTTCAGTGGCCTTGTTGGCAGCTGATTGACCTTGTTATATGGGTGTTTTACAAATATGAAGCAAGAATTTAGTTTTAAAATATTTTAAAGTGCACAAAAGACAGATTGTCATCACATGAGCAAAATGCATTCACAAAAGCAACATCACTATTCACAGAACTTCAGTTAACATAAAATACAGGGACAAACTGTGTGAATATAACAAACAGGCCACGCACCCAGGGTGTTTCCATGCCTAAACCCTGAGACCTTACATAGGAAAAGTGGTTTTATGCATAGATGGATAGATATTACACAAATGTACACTCTCAGAAAAAAAGGTACAAATGCTGGGGTTGTACCCTTTCGAAATGTACTATTTAGGTACTAACATATACATTTTAGGTATTAATATGAACCCTTTTGTGGTAAATTGTGTATAAAAGTGTACCTTTTGAAAGGGTACTGCCCCAGTGATAGCTTTTGCAGGCCTACCTTTTTACTGAGAGAGTTTGGTATTTTTTGTTTATTTACAGAAGCATATTATTTCATAATACATCAAAGAAAGGGAACATGATATCATGTTCAAGGAATAGGGGGCAGTAAACAGAGCAGGAACCCTGTGGATTGGAACACAGCACTAGTAGTCCCAAAAGAGACTAATTAGCTTGTTCAAGTAGGTTTGGTTAGGCTTAGTAGTAAACTCTGCAGGACAGTGAACCTCGAAGGATAGATCTGAAGAACCATGCTGTACTTCAACTGCTGGGTCAGTGAGCCAGGCCAGACAATTATAGTTAGAAAGATACAAGCTTTGATTCTGAAAGCCTAAGGTAAAGATACATTGTTGGTTTAATAAACCCTTGTGAACAAAGCCAGTCTACTCACAATGAAAGCTTACAAAAATCAATATTTAACAAACATATAGCAACTGCAATGCATCCAATGCTCGATACAAACGCCACTATAGTTGAGTTTTCCAATCCTTGTTTGCAAAAACGTTTTGACACTCTTAGACGTTCTCATTGCTTTCTCCAGTCCACTGTCAATCCCACAATTCCTTGCGCGAGCATGAAACCCTTGAATTAACTGCAAATGTCCACTCCGCTCAACCAGCTTCAGTGTGAATGCACAGTTAAAGAGTAAAATGTCTGTTATTGTGGTTCCATCATCTAAGCAGCATTAACAGCATTGTTTTTTGTATCAGTTTTTTTCATAAACAGTGTATAAACAATTTTCGCCCACCACCACTGTCATTGATACAGACGAATATTTTTGACTAATTTGATGCTTTCACCCGTAATGTAAAACAGCTGCATATCTATTTTCCTCTGTTCGTGATAGAGCACTTGCCTCCTCTGCAGAGCAGAGCGAATGGGTGGATGATAAGAGGGCTAGGGGGTTTTCGCCAGGAGAAAACATGGAGGTCATCCGTATTCTTAGAGGCTAATTGAAGAGTGTAAAACACTCACCCCGCTGAAAGTACCCTGGCCCCTCGCTCCACTTGCCCCCTCATTGACACGATGAAGAGGGAAATTGTACACTGCTACTCAAATTAACTGTTACAAAGTCATGCAGTCATGGAGCTAACACCCACATCAGATCTATTTCTACACACATAATTAGCAGAATTCATATTTCATGTGTTGTCAATCAATTGGAATTTTAATACCCCAATCAAATATTATTCAACACAACTTTTTTGTATGAAAGGACTTAAAGTATAATTGTAACTAATCTAATTTGGTTAATTTAGGTATTGTAAGACGGTGGACACTGAAAGAAGCTTTTATTCCATTTGTTCACTTCCCCCTTTTAAGCTGTGTAGAGAAGTCAGTCTGCTGTATTTCTGACATCCAGCCTGAGGCTGTGCTTTAGGAAGCCCCACCATGCTGAGAGGACCTAATATTCCTCACTAGATGCAAGTCTGTGCACATCTTTGGCTTGAGTTCATTCTGTGATTTTGGCTAAAATATTCTTATTGTCAAAATCATGAGTTTTTGATCGCCTTGTGTGACATGAACGGTCACATGAATCGATGAGTGGTCTTTCCGATGAATCTTAGCCTCTGACAAAGTTATAGCATAAATTAACAAATTTTGGGTCACAATATTATAGTGCGATAGCTCAAGTCTATTGTGCACAGAAGAACCAATAAGACAAAGACATACATTGTTTTCTATGAGTGTATTCTCACTAGCAGCTACAACTGCAAAGGCTGTTTGCACTCCTGATATGCCACAGATTACCACATTACCACATTATTCTCTATAAAATTATCTTTGAAAATCTCAGTTCAAAAATATCAAAACTTTCCATCATGCATGTCTCAGCTTTAAAAGTTGAAAGTATCATTTAACGTATAATCTGCAAGTAGTGGAAAAATATGTTCTACTCAATTTAATGTAAAAAATAAACATAAGTTTACTGCACATTATACTAACCTTGAAATCAGGATTAAGCATAAAATATTGTCTTCAGAACCATTCATACATGTGACAATTGGCTTAGAATATAACAAATATTTATAACCCGTCTAAAAGAAAGATAGGAATCGTGTCTTAGGGGCAGTTTTACTGGTGTTTAAGGGATAATACTAAACAACATCTCCTTACAAATGGTTGGCAAAGGCAAAAATGCTACAGATTGTACATTATATTTTGTGAGAAAGTGTGGCGTAACAATTTTTGGAATCAGCACCGTAATTAGTTTTATATAATACGTTATATATTTTCCTTTCCGTAAATTCTTAGCATTTAGTAATACCACGTAGGACAAGTACTCTGAATTCAGGCGCATCTCTGGCTACGATTTTTTTGTACAGTCGGGCATGAAATACTGTACACACTGCCCAATCCGCCTTATTTACCATTTTTGCTTCTGTAGTAATTTCACAGAGAACATTACAAAGCTTTTTTTTTTGTTTTTTGTCCTTTTAAACATAGTATCAAATTACTACATTCCGTTTAAGGGGGGGGGGGGGGGGGGGGGGGGGGGTTCTTATGCATAGAGGGTTAGTTTTTATTTCATGGACACATTCGTTTTTTACATAATTACATTGTAGTTAGCAAAATGTTTTGAATTTCAGTGACAATAATAATCACAATTACAACAGCAAAGGAAATAATCACCACATTTGGGATAATCACGCAGACCTTTACAATAATAGCCCTGCATTAAGTGTCCCCTCCACTTTCTGAATGCAGTGTACTGATCTTTCCCTGTGACATTTACCAAATGTTAAGTGCCAGTGATGAACAGGTAATAAAAGATGCTTATTAAGTCATAAGATCCTTATAACACGGTTAACCTGGCCATTATAGCGGTGTGTGGATGTGTATCTGCATTTTGGCACATTTAATCAAAAACAGGCTCATTAAAATAAAACATATCAGTGCTTTAATTTCTAAGCCCAAATTTAGTTTGCATGTTCAGTCATGTGAGCTCTGACAAATAAAAGCTCATGAGCTCATGGCCCTCACTGTCACTGCTATGCTTAATTCTCCAACTGAAGTTTTGTTGCAAAGCAATTAACATTGAGGATTGCTACAGAAGATTATATTTGTTATACTATCAGAGGGGTGAGAATACATCTACAGTGCTTAATTTGCTTTGTGTTTTGCATTTACTGGAACACTACAAAATCCAATCAGCATATACATAACTGATGTGTGGAAAACGCTTACTACAGCATAATGTGACCAAAGGCAATTTTTCTTTTCACACATTGCCACAGACTTCTTGATCCACCAACGCACAGAAGTCTTTCAGCTGCCAATCTTTTGTGCACAATTTGTATAACTGAAACAACTTTCCCTGGCAATGTAAAACTTTTCATTTTGGTCTCTGTAAAACTCAATTCAGGTTCCAGTGAGAAGGTGCGTTTCTGTTCAAGTAAACCTGAAATTATATTCACCACCCATTTCACTTCTGTAATGTGACTGGATTGTATCCACTGAGAACTGATTGAGTGGTGAAAAGTGGACCTGTCATATCAAAATGGAAAGGAAATTTACATTTTGATTAAAGTTTACAAAAACATTGTTTTGTTTTTGTTTTCTGTGGAATAACATGCACTTGTGACTCATGCACAATAAGACCAGCAAAGTATATAAGGAAAGTAAGGGCCAATTTTGACCTCGTGTGACTGCTTATGATAACTATTTTGCAAAGGTTTCTCATCTTAACAAATCAATATATATGCAGATCAGTATATATACACAATATGTACACAATCCAATCATAGATTACCTTTTTTTTCATAGATTACTCATTTGTGTTACTTAAAATGTAAAACTCAATTTATTTGTAATTTGAACACTGCCACAGTTCACCTGAAAATGATATAGCAAGCACATATTTTAGATATAGACTATATAGACTATATAGCTATGTAGAGAAAAACATGTTTAAAAAGTGACATCAAGACCATGGCATCAGAGGATACAGCACCCTATCCAAGTTTTCTTTTGTAAAGAAACATGCGCAATCATACATTTTTCATCAGAACATATCTGCAGCAGTGAAAGAAAGAAGAAATCACACTGCACCCATAACTGTGGCTCTACACTATAACATAGACATCAAAATCATCCGTGGTATCAACAAAATTAAAGACATCAAAATTTCATAACATAGCATGACTCCATTATGTGTCATAGCAGGTTCGGGATCCATCATAACTATGACAAATTTAGGGGAGGTTGGGGAAAAAAAATCAATACAGCTGAGTATTGGAATACTCTTTTGTTCCCATGCTGAGTTGCGTACCTGAAGCCAGGCATTGATTTTTAATTGTTATTATTATATATTTCAAGGCTTTGACATTTTGGGTATATAAAAATGCATTGCTTCTTAAGTTTGAGAGGGTAATATTTGAGAGCAGAATTATAAAACGTTTCTACAATCAAATCATGCAAGTAAACTCATTTTGATTTACAATATGAAATAATTTGCAAGAAGTCTCATTTATTTACAGCAGTTATATATATATATGTATATACAGCAAATAATCACAATATTTATTGTTGGATTCTTTTCCTTTTTTTACCATTGAGTTCAATTGATTGTGACAGTAAATCTTTTCCATCTGGAATATACAATGAATAAATATACAGAATATTCCAATCCTGTGTACTGATTTATCAATTATTAACTTTAAGTTATTTAATAGTGTTGATAAACTGAAAGGCCAGTCTTCAGTCCTCTGGATATTTACCAACTCTTGAGGAAAACATAAAAGTAACTATGTGTGAAACCATTAACCTCAAATCCCAGTGGAATAGTCCTTGTGGGTACAAGCTAAAACAATTTGAAATGCAGCATGTATTAAGCATACTACCGAGGCTAATCTCTACGTTTTGTTGCACAGGCACCTGCAGGGGCAACCGGGAAAGAACAGGGTATATGCAATTGGGTTGCATTTTTCATTTATATAATTAACTATGGTTAATTAATGATGAAGCAGTTTGTCTAAATAAGTGTAAACTCTGAAATTGGCTTTTCTCTGTGTGCTCAGAACCATTTCTATAAAACATTCTATGCCATTATAATCAGAATCCAATTATGATATCCTGATTAACTGTAATGTATTAAACTGTCTGCTGGGGTGAACAGTATGCTTGGTATTACACAGAATGAGTTTTATTTCATGGTATTGGTATATATGTAAATCATAATAATAATCAAAATAATACATATTTACAGCAAAAAAATATATATATAATTATGTGGCAATGCTTATTTTGGATAATGAAATACCTGAATTAAAAACTCAAAATGGTAATAAGTAGAAACAGACCAATTGATGGAACAAAATGAAAGGGCCCAGCCTATAGCCTTGAGGGACCCCTCTCCAGTGTTGATTTCTTATGGACTACACGGGAAACATGGTTTCCCTTATGTTTTCAGAGATAATCTCTCTAAAATGTATACAATTATTGTCCTAGATCAACTTTTCAATTAGCAAAATGTGCAATACAGTAGCATGCAACACGCTATTTGTTCCGTTGAGGATATCTGATTATATCTGTTGAAGTCAGTAGATGCACAGCCCATAGAACCCCCCTCAGGCAATGGAGAGAAAAATGTATGTTCATTGGACAAGAGGCTTTATATGCATAATTTTGTATCCTGTCCGATAGTGTTAATTTCGTTAATGAAAAGTACGATGAAAAATGTTTGTTGATGAGCTTTTTTCCCATGTCTAAGATGAGATGATGATGAGACGACAATAAGGTTGATATTTATAAACGATAACTGTGACTGTGCAATGCATATCATTGAACGAAAAATACGAGACTCAAATTTTTTTTTTTTTTTATAAAATCTATACCAAAATTTATTTTAATTTTCATCGGGAAAAAAGGAGACAAAATATTATTGCGGACTGCTGTACATGCCTCTACTACATGAGCTTTCATGTGTGCAGTTGCCAGATATAAAGAGTTCAAAAATCCCCAAATCAGAGCTTACTGTTTTGCTTATTTTTTGCAATCTGGCAAACATGCTCACATGCTCATTCTTCATTGCAGAAGAGACGATGCTGATCTGAAAACAAGCACAAACTTTTATGTAAGTTTAGCTGAGTTTTAGCAATCTCCATGTGCAGATGTTCGGCCTTAATGAAAGTGTCATTACCCAGTCGGTCGCTCATGAAGATGCTCGACATATATTGTTAGCGATTGTGGTGGATGACTAAATGCACTAACTCAACCCCCCCCCCCCCCCCCCACTGTTGTTTTACATTCTCATTATTGCAATTTGGAATTATTGATAGTATTATTAGGAATTTTACTGTTAAAATATTTTTTGTTTGTTTTTGCCAGTTTTCATAATGTAGACAGCATCTAAGTCTTTGATATTAATTTATACTGCATATTAAATAGTCTTTAATAAACACTAGATGAGGTCAAATAAACCCCCCCCCCCCCAATTTCGTTGTGTATGAGTCTATTGATTTGTGCTTATTGGTGAAAGTGCAATACCTGAAAGGTAAAAAAATATAGTCCTCATATGACAACAATCTTTTTTTATTTTTTTTAACTATTATACAGCATGACGGAAATGTGACAAAGTTTTCATTGACAAAAACTAGACTAAATTGCTCTGACATTTAGTCAACTAAAACTTGACTAAACAAAAACAGGACAAGATTGACTAAATATGATAATAGCTAAAAAGTACATTTGACACAGAACTAAGACTAAGACTAATTTAAAAGACTAAGACTAAATTAAAAATGGCTGACAGAATTAACAACGCTGTCTGGAAGCAGTGCACACATAAGATAAAAAAAAAAAACAAAAAAAAAAAACAATGAATAAATTTACCACAATATTTTTGCTATATACCGTGTGTTTTATATCCTGTGCTTCCCCACTCATAAAAAGCACCAGCCGCCACTGCCCCATTTATCATTACATAAAGAAAACATTTAACTCATATAGTGTGCAGTAAATGTAGCCAAAGCCAAACTGAAACTAAACTCCAGAGGACAAGGAAAAAGTAGTCACCCATTCAACCAGTGCCTAATGTCATGAAAGATGCTTAGACTCAGATTAATATGTCAGATAAACACCTGCTATGTTCCCGTTGAGCAACACACCTATTATCAACTGTCAAGAGAAGTATTAATTTTTTTTATTATTTTTTTAAATTTATAGGTTAATGCCCGATTAGCTGGCACACCAGCCTCGGTTTAGGATCCACTTGGCTTTTATAGGAAAGAGGATTTGAATTCGATTAGCTCCCCTGTCTCCTTCACACCCGTCTCAGAGCAATGGCACAAAGAGGTGATAAATGGGATATGGAAAGAGAGAGAGAGAGAGAGAGGGTGGAAACCATTCTGGCATGTATTTTATCTTCCAATGAACCAGCAACTCTCTCTCACTGATATCTTTGCATCTACTCCACTCCTGCCATCTTTTTTTTCCTCCTCAGCTGCATTTCTGTCAATATCACAGGCATGAATATGTTTTTTTCTCTTTATTTACATACTGTCATTTACTGTATGATACTCTGAGATCCAGGTGACCATCAGTCAAAAAAAACTACATTCTATGGCTTGTGCTGCACAGCAGAAAATGTTTCTAAATGTTTAAATTTAGCACAAAATTAATCCTGAAATCTTTGTTCTACAGCTACTTCAAAAGACAAACGCAAGCCATGTATAAAGTCCAAAATGTCATATATGAGGCGTGTAGTGGGCTTCAGAAATTTGGGCAGTAAGCAACCACCGAGAGTAAAGGTGGTGAACTGCACAAGCAAACATCACCATTTTCTGAAAATGTGAAAATCTACGCTGGCAGTCAAAAATTTGGATTGCTTATTTATTTAATTTAATTTTATGGTAGTGTATCACAGATTTCACCAAAAATATGAAGCAGTGCAGCTAATTTCAACACTGATAATGAAAATATTTTTTGAGTAAATTAGCATATAATGAATAATGATTTCTGAAGGATCATGTGACACTGATGACTGGAGAATGCTGAAACTTTAGCTTTGCCATCACATGATTAAATAACATTTTAAAATATATTAATATAGAAAACAGTTATTTTACATTGTAATAATATTACTGTTTTTAATGTGTTTTTGATCTAATAAATGCAGCCTTAAATGGTAAGCATAAGATACTTCTTGGTCACACTTTAGTTTGGGGAGCAATTCTCAATTCAATCAATTCTCTGACTACAATAGACAATAGATTCCTAATTTGCTGCTTATTAATAGTTAGTAACTATTTTAATATGTAATAGTTAGTAACTAGTTAGTTAATAGTGAGAATTGGTCCCTTTGTGACTTATTTCACAAACATTAAAAAAAACATAATTATTCCAAACTTTTGACCGCCAAGGCAAGAAAATAAATAAATACATCAGAAAGAGAGCAATATAATAAGACGAGAGGAAATTGACAGAAAATTATGAGAAACCATTGAGTGCGATTGAGCAACCACCCAGAAATCCTCCCAAACAGCCTCTATGCCCCCACCCCTCATTCTTAAGCATTTCTGTTAATTGATACTGATGAGCGGTGGGAGCTGTTGACAGGTGTAAGAGTTCAGAGCCGTGATTGATGTGAAGTTTCATGCCTGTCTGATCCTGATGTTCCAACATGCTGATCTCAACTATTTTACTCCACTGATGATAATTATTTGATCACGCTTTATTTTCTAGATGAATTGTTCCTGATTTTCAATTATCAAGGTTTTAATTAATAAACAGTTTCACAATCCCTCATCTCATCTTACACTTCATTTCCACTTGGCATATAGCCTACATTTATTAACATTCTTTAGCAACCTTTTAAAAGTACCCTTAAAAACAATAAATTGTAAATTTTAATTTACACTTTACACTTAACAAAGCATGCAAATATCACTTATAGTGGGATGTTTTGAAATCATAACACACTGCCTCTACATACAGTATATGCAATGTATATTTGGCATAACGTTATATTAGACATTATAAACGTTTTTCATTGCTAACACTTAAGGTAATATTTGCTGTGGTTAAAAATTGTTCATAATTTTATGACTTTAACACTTGCATTCTGTCACAGATGAATAACACTGTTCATCTGATGTTCATAACAGACTATTTAGGTGATAAAACAAGTGTTGTTTTATAGCCTATAAATGTGTCATTGTTAATCTATAAAGTTTAATTTTAAATTTCACTATTTGATTGATTGAATATGTGATACTCCTGCAGATACGGGTATCGAGGTTGTTTAAGGGCGGCATGGTTGCCTTACAGCAAGATGGCCCTCAATAGGCCTTTCAGTGTGGAGTTTGTATGTGTTTTTCCCATGTTGGCGTGGGTTTCCTTTGGGTGCTCTGGTTTCCAACACAATCCAAAATACACAATAAATTTGCCTGTAGATGTGAATCTGTGTGTGAGCCCTGTGATGCACTGCCCAACCATTTAGGGTGTCCCACACCTGTGACCTGAGATGCTGGGATAGGCTTCAGCATCCCTGTGATCCTACAAAGAATAAGCGGTTTGGAGATTGTATTGGAGATGGATTTTGTTTAGCATTATTTGTTGTGACAATAAAATTGAAATCACACTGGTATTGGTAAAAACATCACTGGTAGGAATGCAAGATTTTTAACTTGCTCTGTATTTTCTTTCAGCTCATTTCAGACTGCCACACAGTCGCTGTAGTCTGAGATGGGGTCACCACTCTGGGAACTGGGGATCAGCCCCCTCCTGACAGAGTCAAAACCCATTCAAACTCATCTGTCCAAATGCAGGAGAAATGCCAGTGCGATGGATGTAAAGGGAAAAGGGGAGTTTAAAGCAATGTCCATAAAGCTGTCTCACCAAGTCAGGGGTCATTCAAAAGAGTCAAAACCAATTTATTTGTAATAAAAAAAATAGCACTCTTGCTTATGCAGGCCTTAATCCTAGCAGTCATCTTGTGGGAGTTGCTCGTAGAGTGCAAAACCTGAAGCATGACTTTTTCATTTGTTGGTGCCAGATGGAATTGAGCTCCATCCTCCAAAGCAAGACTTGACAGCCAAGTGCTGGCTCTGAGTGAGAAGCCCACCTTAGCTAAGCTTCCATCAGTGTTGACCAATATGTGCACTGACACAGATAAAACCATGTACCATAATTTTCTGGATATATACCATCAGAAAAACGATTTTTTTTTACTACTATGGTAACAAATGGTATTAAATAAAAAACAAAGTATGTTGCTTTAATCCAGTGGTTCTCAACCCGCGGCCCGTCACAAATTCAAATGCGGCCCACCATGCTGAACACAATTAAAAAAAAATACTTTCAGTTTTACAATTCATTTTAGTTTTTACATTTATTTTACATCATTTAAAAATGTACTAAATAAATAAAGCTATTCGGTCGAAATTTTATGTAAATCAATTTGTTTTCATGTTATTTTCAGACATGAGCAGATACTCACATAGCCCAATTAACGTTACGCATTTAAAGTAACATCCTTCTCAAGTCTCTAGATGTAAAAAAGTCAAACAGTATAAACATGTTAACGTTAACCTAAGATACAATGTGCAAGTATCCAATAGTTTGCGCAGAGAGTGGAAGCTAAAGCGCGCTTTGCAGGACATAGAGATGACAGCGCGATCACTTGCATTATTTTTTCAGTGGATAAGCAGTCATTTTGCTCATAAAGGTAAGAGTAATACATCATTCGAAACTGTAAAAGGTCTACTTTTATTTGAGTACACTCACAATATCACCCCCCAAAACTTTGTGCTTTTATAAAATAAAGAAAATAAACATGATGTGCTTTCTGCCGTCTCGTCTTGAACAGGAGCGCTTCACAAAAATGAACCGAAACTCAGCGAATACATGCCTCACAGACATGATAAATATATCTATAGAAAGCTTTAAATTACTACTTAAGGAAATAAAACAAATCAAAATCAAAAACTCTCTCATTATGATCATAAACCGTAAAGATGCACTTCTCTCTAATGAAGAGATGGCGAGTCAGGATCGACAACTTCATCCTTGCGACACCGATTCAGGAAACACTAGTTTATTAGTAAATAATTAAAATATCTCCTTACTGTTTCCCCCTGACACATTCATGATAATTACTTTTGCCGGTGCTTTGCAGCAAACCTAAGCCTATTGCATGCATTTGAACGCAGAACTCTTCAGCTGCACTGACGGCATGCACCATGTGCTGCTGCTGGCGGTGACACTACACCATCGAGCACTCTTGACAGTCTCGCTCTTTGGTAGGCACGGTCTCGTGTCGTTTCCACCAGCGAGGCAATCTTTTTCATCACTAATTGATGAATGTCTAAAATATAAAAATAAGGAGAAGCCTAAAACAGGCCCGAGGCCCTGCTCGCATCTGAACTATGACGTGAAAATTGTCCCGAAGCCCAGCCCGAGGGGCGTAAAAAAAGTCGGGCTGAAATGCAGGGCTCTAGCTCTAATCTAGCACACAGAAAACGATTTGACTGAAAATTTATCAGAAGAGATGAAAAAAAAATAGTGGTCATCTAGCAATTCGGAAAAAGAGGCGGCTTTTCAGCATTAGGTATGTTTTTTTTTTCTTTCTTTTTTTTACTCTTTGTACAGCAGTTATTGTTCATTCCAAATAATTTTTTTAATGTAGAATATGTGTTACATAAATACATGAAATGTAGAACATATAAAAAAGTGCTTGTGGCTCGTCTGCCAGTGGGTGCCCCCCCACGCATAAAAGTGAAACTCCGCCTGTGATTGTGCTGTTACTCCTTTCGAGCCAAAGTTCACAAAATTGGGTGTTATTTATGGGGAGTAGAATTATTTATTTATTTCCAATGAATGCTAATCTGATGATATCTTTGAATATTTAGGCTATAAATTAATAATCAGGTTCTGTTAATGGGGCTGACTGAGACGGCTTGGAAGGACGTGCGGATCCATGATGCAAGCTTATTTTGGGAAAAAAAAAAGACAGGGGGAGGGGAGACGTGGTCATAAAACAGGCATGGGTCAGGTAATGGCAGACAGGTATATGGCGGGCGAGACACAAGAATAATCCTAGGGCTAGCGGGGGTCGACGATTGGCAGACAGAGTCAGAAGGGGCAAGACTAAGGGAGAAACCCAGGAAACCAGGCGAGCGAAAGATCAGCAAACCAAGCTAAGGCTAAGGGCCAAGGCTAAGGGCTAAGGCATACGAGACTGAGGGGCTCTGTAGTGTAAGCTATCCTGAGAGATAAGCGGCTCTAAACAATAACGGACAGAGAAGGAGCTCAGATGAGTGTTAAAAAATACTGAGGGAGTGATATGATATGAATGTTGCAAATCCATGGCCTGAGTGCAATCAGTGCAATGAATGATTGGATATGTAGTCCGTGGTGCTATGCAACAGTTTGTGTAGTGCGGGAGTCAATGAAAATCAGAGAAGGGTGGCCTCTGATGGGCTGCGAAGAATGGAAGGTTCATGGGAACCTGGATTCGTGACAGTTTTGCGGTTTGTATTGCTGACGTAAATAATGTAAATAATATGGCGGCGGCACGCGAGACTCTGCACTTAGGGACCATTAAGTGCGGGGCCCGTTGGAAAAAAAAAAAGTGAGAAATCATTGCTTTAAATCAATGGGAGCAAAAAAGAAATTACGTTGCAAAATCAGCCAGTGCATTGGACTGATTATATAATTTTCGTGTTGTTTCTCATTGGTGTTTTAAATATTGTAAAAAAAGCGTTAAATTTTTGTTTTTCTAATGTGTGCTTTGCTCGCTTTATAGAAAACAAAAATGTGCTTAATAAGAATAATCCATTCATAATAAAATCACTTTGGGGGAACTACTTAAGTACTAAACTTAATCAAAAATTATGTTCTGTAAGTTAAAATGAAATGTTGATATATTTGAAAATAAAACTAGAGGAAAAAAATATGTTGATGATATGTTGTGGCCCACACCTGATTGTACAGTTGTTGTACCATTGTTTGTTGTTTTGCTTTGTACCTTAGATTCATTGTTGCTTGTCAGTGAACTTGCCCCATTGGCAGAGGTTAGTTCTTGCTGCAAGGGGCAATGACGGGTTTTGTAGTTTGCAAGTATAAGACACTGGTTTTTAGAAAGTCGTTAGGTGTAGGGTTAAAGTTAAAATTTTAAGGGAAATCATTTCTCTCTGAGTTAAAGTGCAATACTTGATTTAAGGATAGGAAATAGAATTAAAAATAAAAAAGAGTACTAACTCCACCCTCAAGGCCACATCCAAAAATGTAAAGGAAGGGTTTTTTTATAGTCTTTCTATTCAACTGCACAGAGCGGCTCCATGGTGAAAAAAAACAAAGTATTAAATATAAAATTTCTCCAAATCTGTTCCAATGAAAAAAACAAACTCATCTAGGGCTAAATCTTGGATTATGCTATTGATGGTGAGCATGAGTGTTTGACTTTCTTTTTTTTTCAGGACCATCAAAAAACGTTGATCCACTTGCTACTTGGCCAAATCACATTCACCTGGTATTCTGATTCCTACTATGGTACTACAGCACTTTTATGGTAATTACAGATAAAAAATAACAACTAGTATGTCTGACTGAGGGGCATAACTTGAGGCAGAAAAAAGGCCTCTAACTAAAACTGAGAGCAGTGGGATGAAAATGATCCTTAGTAGATAAATGCAGTTCGGGATTGCTAATGTCTCCCCTTGGGGTATCGGAAGGCCTGAGGGAGGGAGTATTTGTGCTTCACTGAAAAAAAAAACTATTCCCACTTTCAGAAGGTTGCCTTTCAATTTGCAGTATATATGATGTCCACTATAGTACCCTCACATTCTCCGTAGGCACTGAAGGAGGAGCAGCTGTCATGAATAAATCATGGAAAGGCAGGCAAAACGCATGATTAATATGCTGAAATCCCCCACATGCCCTCTTATCTATTCCATCCACTTTTACATGCCCCCTTCCCTATTATCGCAGTACTCTGTCCATCTCTCCGTGCACCACATATTTGTATGCTGATGAATGTGATGTTGATGGGATATCAGGGAGAGCCATTATAAGCTTCTTTGCTTCAGTGGAGCTTACCCACGTAACTTTCATTGAAACACCAGATCAAAGACTTTCAATGGACTTTTTAAAGCACCGTAGTATTAATATTTCATATCAAAGCCACCTATCAAATTCACACCCCTAAGCTATATTGCTAGCATCCTGAAAGACCTCTTACTGATGCCGTCCAAACCACGAGCGGCCCTTTTACTGAGAGCCGTTCAAAAAGAATCGGCTTGCGCCGCGCTACCCACATACGCTGACCACCGCCGCGCTGAGAGAACGTTCAATATATTCGCTCTGGATGCTCTGATAGTCGCCCCTCCTTCGGAGTCGGTCTTTATATTAAACAGCCGCTGGCGCCAAACATACCAAACAAGCCCGAATTCTAGCCAATCTTCGCTGCCAAACTTACCACAAAAAAAGCCGGGTAGTAACCTTATTGATTATCTTAAATGTTTTTTTTTTTTTTTGTAAAGTACAAACGAAAATATTCATGCGAACGGAACTTTAAACATTGTATCACTACATGACTATTTTTTTTTTTTTTGCTACGAAAATACACCAATAAAAGCCTATTTGTGTGAGCGGTTACCGTGCTTTGAGGCATCTCATTCATATTTTAAATGTATTTAAATGTAAATTTTTGTTGAATACTAGATTTATTGTATAATTGAAAAATATTTGTACGCATTAATTGTGTGGCAGGCCTACCATTGAAACAGTCCTAGGTTAAAAGTGTAGCCTTCAACCCTTTACATAGCATGAATGCATTAAATCACAAAGGACTAAGATTTTTTTTGATATTATTTTTAAATCCACGTCACCCCCCCCCCCGCTAGCTTGAAAAAGTATAGTTAGGCACATAAGCTTGTGTCTATATTTATTTATTTGTTTGATGTCTTGAGAGTAGGGCTTTTTTTTTTTTATTTTAATTAAAACCTGTTTTTTATAGTAAAAAGTGCTGCTAACCACTGTTTTTATCTTTGAACCGTATTGATTACTATTAGACACAAAAAACCAGGTTTTACTACAGCCCTACTGGCTTGGAGTGGTTTGTTTTATGATGTGTCAACCTCAGTAAAACATCTATGGTTAATATTACATAGGGTTTGATCAATTACAACCCATATTTTTCTTATTAACCCAAGAGTGTCATCAATGTCGAAAGTATTTGGCCAACATCCCTCTGCGCCGCGGCGAGATGAAAAGACAATTCCCGCTTACTTTAAGAAAATATATAACGTAAATGCGCATTTCGCAACCAGAAACACCAACAACCTCAGACACCTTGGTCCAAACAACATTTTTTATTTTCACGTCTCTGTACACAAACAGAGACACATCATAAATGACTGTGAAACCCGCCACAACAATAATTAATCTCTCTTCCATTTTGACTAGGAACTAATGTGTGGTCGGAACCAAAGTTTACAGGACTACGTTCTCATATGCGGGAACCCCCCCCCCATCTCAAGCGAGGAGGAATTCACTATGTCCGATGGGGTGTTTGCCCCCAACAGCGTCATAGCCCTTCATTACCATTAAAGTGACTGTTCAACTCTCCTTGACGCCCTCGCCCGACCAAGACGCGCGCCGGCCGCCCCCTCCTCGCCAGCCTTTCGCCGCCTTTCCCGCCCGTCTCACATTGAAAAATGAATGTGTCCGCGTTCACATTGCCGCTATCGCGCCACCTGCTGCGGGGCGGTCTACGTGTGAAACGACACGCACAGTTACAGTTCTTAACATTTCACTTACACTTAACATAAAAAATTTCAAAGTAATGTGGTTTTGAATGTGTAGGTTTCATAAATTAAGACCGTTTTGAGCAGTTGTGTTCAAAGGAATTTAATTAAATCCATTGAAGTCAATCGAGTTCACACTGGTAATATTCAAATACAATTTCTCAAATATACAGTGATAAAACTAAAAATATTATTTCTTGCACCAAACGGCGTTTTTAGGCCCTGAAATTCTTGTTAAAAGATTTAAATTATTTTGAGAATTTTTAAAAAAATTCTTTGTTAATTATGAAAAGTGACCGCCAGTTAAACAGCGGCCCTATTACGCCTTTCTTCTTCTTTTGAATCAATCAATCCGAAAATTCGATGACATTCATTAGCCGGACTTCCCATTACGAGATGAACATATTTGACTTTTAAAGTCGAATCTAATACAGCGGATTTACTGCATTCTAGGCTTTTACACCCTTTGTAAATGCATTTTTGATTTTTTTAACTGCTCATTAAAAGTATAGCTCATTCTTCTTATGTATAATTTTACAAGGTAAAATTATATTGTATAAGCTTTGTACATTTTTTATTAAATACACAAGATCAAAAGCAAGTAGATAGAGATTAAGGTTACCAATCAAATGAAATCAGTTATTTTTTTTTTTTTTTTTTTTTAAACAAATTATTGGGACTACTACAGAGGTGGGCCCCACAGAAGAACACAAAAGTGGCTTGTATGTGTATTTTCAGACATTTAATGAGGCTCAGAGGTCGCATGATTGCAATTAAATTAATAAATTCATGTTGAGAATTATGTTTTAAATATAAAATTGATTATATAAATATTAAATGATTTAAATAACTGAAAAAATACTTTAAAAATTAAACAAACTGCCCAGTAGGTGAGCTTTATCACTGATCATTAATTCAATATGATTTGCTTCGAAGGCACTGATTTCATTCAGGAATGAGCAGTAGACTGACTTATGAATGGGTAATCTTAATCAGCATTAGGTTTAATTTAAAACGACAAGTTGATTCATAAATGCCCAAACACCACTGTGTTTAGCCCCTTGAGAGTAGCACCCGCAGCCGACGCCAGCTGTGACCTTTGTTTGCCAAATATTTTCTGTAGACGAAAGTAGAGCCAAATCCAGGGCATAAGTGTTGTAGTCAGACAATGTAAAAGTCGACTTAATATTAATTTCTATAGTTTTATGAAAGTGTGGATAATTAAAATCAATATAACATTTGCAAACCCCTTAATAATCATTAAAAGCGGGCAGGTCCTCACCTTATTTTTGCTCATACGTGATCGTCACCAAAGTTCAATTATAATCGCGAGCTCCCTACACTGACCACAATGAATCTCTTATTTACACCGTCTACACTTTGTTTGCTTATTAACTGTAGAAGGATTCCGCTCGCAGTTTTCGACCATTCTTTGAGAACTCTTAGGCATGCTGAGCAAAACTTCAGAGCAACGGGTTTGCGCCCCCCCATGTGCAGTGTATTCTGATTAGACGCTTGTGCCTTCAAGGAAGATCAACAGATGTCTGTTATATATTAGTACTATTTAGCTATGCCTATATTACTATATTAGTATGTCTGCTGATACACGTAGCTCAACGCTTTGTGACTCGCGAAAAACAAGCCTTGTAAGTAAGTTAGAAAAATTTGCAATGCTCCCCACCTGAGCGACAAACACAAATATGCCTGAATCGCCGGGTCGTCGCTCTGACACTGACGTGCTCCTAAATATTTTTTCATAGTCGCACTCAGTAGTTTTCAGTCGCAAATGCACTGCTTCTCACGCAGGGCTGGGCATCAGCTCACATGCTAAGTTTTTTTCTTGCGCTACCCCATCTCCACCCCCAATCATTAGCGCTGTTTCGTTTTGTCTTGGACAGCGCATATAGGACAATTTTTTGAAATAGCACCACCATCTCTACATAAACAAAATTTATTTCAAATTTAATTCAAGCACTTTCAAGGAGCTATATTTGTTTTCAAGTACTTTCCAGGTCTTGAATCCATGTGTCTGATATTCAAGTACTTTCAAGAAGCGTGGGAACCCTGTTGCTTACACCACTGACCACTGACCACTGCCGCACAGAGACCACTGTTGTAAAGAAGCACAGCTTGCTGGGTCATATCCACATATCATGAGTAAACAAACCAGCTGGGGCTAAGAACGCAAGACACACAGATTGTTCATAATGGCGCAGCAGAGCTGTCATTTTGCCCTAAACCTTTTGCCCACTCCTTGATCTGTTCCCTACTAGGATCCTTCAAAGGGAGAGTTTCTGTTTAGTGCCACTCGAGTGTCACGAGCTGCATTTACCTAATACTTTTGTGGTGTGCAAAGAACGAGATGATTGTCGGTTACAATAATAACAGTTTTTAATGTCTGCCATGATAGTTACAGACTATTTTATCATTTAAAAGATCTAAAGATAGCATGGCCCCCCATGTATCCAGAGGCGTGTTATAATAGCCTTCTTCATTAACCGAGAAGTAGCTGCTTTGCGCACACACGCCTATAGTTCTAGCCAGCAGGGTCGTTCCTAGAAAACCAATTTCTCCCACTGGCCATTAGTTTCCAGGCGAACCCTGCATTCGCATTGGGACCTAGCATGCAACTCTGCAAGCGCAAGCCGTGCACAGACCAAAGTTGTTATGCACGGCATCTTACAAGAACATCACAACGGTGAGAATGTGTCCGAGGGACAGCTGTGTTCAGAGCAGTTTTTGTTTGTGTCTACGATGGCGTTTTATGTTTACTATGATTAACGGAGATGGAATGTAATGACAGATTTACAGCAATGAAAGCAGACCCATGAAAAATCATGACAATCTCTATGACACTCGCTCCCGAATCCGCGTCCGCTAAGGGACTTCCATCCTGATCGCCATCTAGAGTCACTGTCATCATATGACTCTCTCACTTAAACTGACGTTGCATGTATACACGCGACTCACATATATCCCATGCTACCCATTCATCTAATAAATCAAACACTCACATGAAGGACCAATTTACACACACTACATAACACCGCACTCAATTCCTAGTCCGTATCGCATGCCGCTAGTATTGCTACTGGTGCTTAGCACTCCCGTGTCGTAGCTGCTTTACCCGAGCCATCCAGTGTTTCTGTTATGGTCCCTAGTTTTGTTCCAGATCTTTAGCATTTATATGTCTTCTAGCTTCGTCTTCTCTCTTCTATTCTCTTACTACTAGAGTAGCCTAACATTGAGCTGAGCCATTCCTTTTTCCCATTTTTTGTTTTGATCTTTTTAGTCTTTCCACGTTTGTCTTGTGTTAGAGTTACTCTGACCTTCTCTACCTGGATGCCTGCTTTAAGTGGATACCCCTACTTGTCAAGCCTCCGCTGAGATACTGTTTGCCGATCGTAGACCCATGTTAGCCCAAGGAATATTCTTTGTTTTGCCTGTGCCATACCTGTTTGCTGTTATTTGACCCTGCCTGTGTTTTTTTTGACCTCTTCTCTTGTGAATAAAAGCTTGCACATGCGCTCAATACGCCCCCCCAATCCGCCCCCCCCCCCCCCCCTTTCCCCTTGCACGGCCTTCGTCTCGTCATGCCCCATTAGAGACGCCCTTGCAGTGTTGCTATCATTGAGGCTGGAGAAAAGAACACACGCCGCAGAAGACAAAAAGGCTAAATGGCCGTTATCACATTGTTTATCCGAGTGTTCGCCCTGAAGTAGCTCTAATATTTTTTTACATGCGCCCCCCCTTTAAAAGCGTGTTTTGTATGAGTTTTAGGCCCAATCAGCATACAGCTGTACATACACTGCTAGCTATCCTAAGAGAATCGCTTTAGACCCCTACTCGTGAAGTAATGGACCCAAATGGAGCTTCCACAAACGAAATCATGTTCTAGCTTCCTGTGGTGACGAACACAATTAAGAGTGAATTTTCGCCAATAGCTTACTAGGAACTAAACTATGACCTGATAGACCTTAAACTAAGCCCAGCTTTACCTGCCTCTCCCTCAGCTCTATCTGCTCAATGGATCACCAAGATTTCTGACAGGATAGGGCAGCAGCTAAGTGAGAAGATATCAGCCCGAAATATCAGCCCATCCAACCAAACCGCCCCCCTACCCACCAGCACTGGGGCACCTCATCAGATAGAGATGGTACTCTCCCACGTAGCTCTTCGTCTCTCTATACAACACACGACTGCACCTCTAAAGAAACCCTCTGCTCAGAGCCCTCCATGAAAGGTTAGTGCAGCATGACACTACACTGTCATACCTGACGTAATCTCCCCCCCCCCCCATAAAGGATATAGGAGATGCAGTCTGCTTACAGAATCAGGGAGGTCAAAGAGCTGGACTGTCTGAGTGCCTAGTCTCTAACAACTTGGAGATGAACACCATCAAAACTGTGGAGATTGAAGTCCGTGCCCCGTATTAGGCACTCAGAGAACCCCCTGCACTCACCATACAGGGTAGGCACTTGTCAACGACAGTGGATTCATTCAGGTCCTGGCCCCCACCATCTTCAGAGAACCATAGAAGTGCGGACCTCACCATGACTCCACTGTCAAAATAGGCCCCCCCCAGTCCCAGATGGTACTGCACTTTTCCTTCGCCCATGCCTGAGAAATCTTAACGCTGCCACAGGCAGCTGCCGTGAACGAGTGCTACTCCCAAGCCGTCATAGAGTCTGATTCTGTGCCCCCCCCCACTTCAATAACTGGCCTCTTTCGAGTTTGCCCGCTTCAGCCTACAAATCAGACAATCATGAAGACTCACAGAGAACTGTTATTCGGACTGCTCGACACAGCGAATAATGCTGCCCCCCCTAGCCTACCGCAAGGAACTGTATACATCAGATGTGCAGCGAACAATGGGCTAATGAAAATCAACTTCTGGATCCATCACAGTCCAAGCCATTCTCCTTTTTGACTTTTGCCCATCTGGTCGGCCCCGGCTTACAGGGAGCACGAATACCAGGACAGCCAGCGCACTCAGAGACGCCGTTCCTTTCCACCACTGGACAATTAACTAACCTCATGAACAGTTAATGTGTGTCTCATGTAGCAATTAAATGAATCTAGCATGCTGCACAATAATCGTATCACTCTAGTACCTCCCTACAATCTATGTAGTTTTATTCTATTCCATCTATACCACACCTGTACATACAATTTATTCTTTTTTTTTTTGGGTTTAGTATTTATGCATATGTGTATTTGATCACATTTCCATTATTTATATCTGCACAACATACTCGCGCCCAATAAAGCTCTTTCTGATTCTGAAAAGGTTCCTCCAGTGCGAAAGTGCCTATAGATTCCATTAAAGGACCTATAGTTTTTATACAAGTGTTGTTTGCCTATAAAGTAGCACCGTGACCTAAATAGAACTTTATAAGTCACTCTTTGCTCTTCATGAGCAGCAACTCTCTTAAAAATCACTCAAGAACACCCTGCAAATTGTGATACTCACAAGTGCCAAAGAGACTCCACTAACAGAGTTTGACGTTACCATACTAATACGCTCAACAACTCAATTCTGTAACATCGGGGTAGTCAATGCTGCTCCTGGAGGGCTATCATCCTGCTGAGCTCCAACCCTTATTAAACACACCTGAACCAGCCTCAATAATAGGAATTTGGATTACGTTGAACATAACAGCAGGTATGTTAAGAGTAGCCGGATTGGGAATTAAATACTTAGGAAAGTAGCACACCGTGATCAAACAGTCACATTCATTCTGCTTCATGTGCGTTTCTCAGAAATCAGAACTTGTCAAGAGTAACATCTACTAAGATACTTGCCATATTAACACATTTATGCTACATTATGTGGTATGTCTATTTTAATGTTTCCAAGAGCCGATACACATATAGCTTCTCGCCCACACGGTTACAACTTGTAAGCATCCTAGATGTCGGGTGAAGCGTTGGTTTAATCCTGTGCAATAGAAATCTAATAGCCTGCTTAAAACGAAATATGTAGCATAATTGTGTAATGAATGTGACTTGTAATGTCTTAATTTTAAAAGTGTATATATTCTCAAATTTAAATATTCAAAAATACTCGTTCGTGGTAATTTATAATAATATTAAAGAAAATAACATCACTTCATGCCTAAACTTTTTCATTGACTACAACGTCCTTATAAAAGTTGCTACTATTAAAAGGTGTGTATTCATGCTTTGAAAGAAAGTACACTATATTTTGATTCTGCTTCACAATAATACTAAAGCACACGTAAAATACTTTGATTAGATTTTACTATTAGTGTGTTATTTAATTCTTCATTGAAATCAACAGGTTTTAAATAAATGAGCAACTTCCTTACAAATGTGTAATTTAGATATTATAATTTAAATGCCATGGCATAAAGACCTTCACTTGAAATATAAATAACATGCATATTTTAGTTTGACCATAAATACATAGCATGCTACACTTTAACCACATTTCAATGACCTAGAAAGCTAATTTTTTGCAATTAAATATACACGAACCTTATATTTGTAAGTGTTCTAATTTCGCCGGTGCGTCAAAAGTCACTTCCGTTCAACTAGAGTCAATTTAATTTAAACAACCAAGCTACAATACAGTTAATTGGTAAATAAGGCAGACCACAAGTAATGTGTCTGAAAAATATTCCAGTTCACATGTAAGTAATATTTCTTTATAGTACATATAAAGTAAAAGTACTTTTAAATAGTAACTTGCATACAGTGTAAGTTCTTGTTTACAAGACTTTAGAAGAGAGGAAAAATCAATCTATTTGAAAATGCAATTATATAAATAAAATAATAAATCGCATGAGAATTACCTAAAATAATTCAAACACCTTAATAAGTGCAAAACAGCAGCAGCCTTACAAGTGCTGAAGCTTCATGAGGCCCATAGACAACATTCAAAGGGATATGCTGAAAAGTAGGCTAAAAGCATAGAAATAACATTGAAATATCTGTTTAATACAGGGACAATCCAACTGCTTCGACCCCCAAATGAGTTTGGCACACATTTATTTTGTATTACAAGACATTCATTATTTTGAGCGAAGAGATGACCGCAATATGAATGCAGGCAACTGGAGGTTTCTTTTTTTCTTTTTCTTTTTGTGTATTGTACATGAGTTGCACAAGCTTTTCAATAGCTTCCACAAAGTGGTGGGAACAAAATCAACTTTGGAACTCTTCTGAAACACTTTTTCCAGTTAATTTGTTATTTAGTATTACTATTTGAGATATTTACAGAAATGTTGTGGTAAAAAAAGAAGATTTTTATATGGACATTATGAACGAATCATGATTATATTAAACATGCCTTTCAAGTAGTTTTCACAAACTTCCAATTTAAGTTCCTCTCGCATTCCTTTTTTATCTGAATGCAGATGCTAATAATATTTACCATTGCTATGTACAGACATTGAATTCTACTGCATACTGTACAGAATCTCATTGCAGGGGTGTATGTGATGTCTAAAATGTTGCCTGTGGAAGGTGGGCAGTTTACTAGATTTTGGAACAAAGCATATTTATGCCTCAATTCAAAGCAACATCTAAAGAACAGTAACTTCAATGGCTTCCTGTTTAAGAACAAATCGGCTAGCGGTGCATGACAACATTCACATCCTGCATCTACTTGCATCAGTTCCTTCTTTTGTATTGTTCCTCCTAGGCTAACGTCTCCTTTCCTTCCCATTTGTTATAGATGCGTTAATGACGAAGTATATTAATTTGAAAAATTATCCTGCATGCAATTATTGCGATAAGTTAATGTCAGGTAATGCAGAGGACAGCTACAAGGAGATGAAACGCTTGTTGGTTTTAAAGATAAATTCACCTCGGTGATCTGACAAGAATGATCTTCAGTGTTTGATTGCTCCCTACCCTGGCACATTTTCTGTGTGTAGGGGAGTTAAAAGTCATTGGCTGGGAGCAATTAAACTGCTCCCTGGTGGAAGATAATACGACCTTTACTCTCATAATGTGACGACAGCAACTGTAACAGGAGGAATTGCACTTTGTCCTCATAAAGCATTACCTAAAACCTCACAGAGACATCTAATCAAAATATATAGCGGTCGAAAGCAACGTAGAAGAAATATGTCAGTAAAATGCTATATACAACAAAGTGGATGAATTTAGCTAAGCAGAATGGCTTAAAGCTTACTATTTTTATTTTTTTTCTAAAAAGTTGTATGATAAAACTACACATTTTTATTTTGTGCCTGCAGATCTATATCTAGTGTCTTGTGTAGGGAAATCTGTCTGTGTAAGAACTGAAATTAATTAAAGTGAGCGTTTTTTTCTAACTGACCCATTTCAGTCCCTGCGGAAGTCCTATGTTTAATCGTAACACATTTTCTTAATATTGCAATTCATAATTTTGTTTTCTGCATTTTATCAATGCATTTGTGAATTAGTGTAAATTCGGGTCTTTTAAATTTTTGATGGCAAATAGTGTCCCTCTACTTTACATTTTAAATTAAATAATACAATATTTGTTGGCGCCGATGGCCTCGTGGGCAGCGCGCCGACATGTTGCGCCTTTGCACTTCAGGCGTCCCGAGTTCGAGACCCGGCTCGTGGACCTTTCCTTTCCCACCCCCCTCTCTCTCTCTCACCCACTTCACTTCCTGTCGACCTACTGTCCTATCTAAATAAAAAGGTATGAATGCCAAAAATAAATCTAATAAAAAATACTATTTGTATTCTGCAGGGTGAAAAAAAAGTGTACACTGTTGAAAGTTTTTCTTTTTCTTTTTTATGCATATTTAAATGAGTTTGAGAGATTTTATATGCAACAAAATCTGCATATTCCCATCATACATCACAGTGTTAATACTGAGAATATAGATTTTTATCAATATGTACAGTCAGTGGAGGAAAGAGTACTGAAAAAAGTACTGCTACATTGCTGAAATAATACTCAATTTCAAGTAAACTTACATGTGTTAAAAAAGTACTTTAGTAAAAGTACAAAGTGCTCTTCTGAAAAACCTAATCCCAGTACAGTACAATTTCAATAATTTAAAAAGAACAATGCATATTTTATGTTTTAAGAAAACAAACAGAAAAAAAGAAAGAAAAATCAAAAACAATGATACGCCAGCCTTTAAGCGAAAAAGGGGATATTTTAATTTTATTTGGGGGACCCTACTTTTTGGTGTAAAGGACTTTGCATGGTGATGTGTATATGAGAAGTGTATGGTCAGTTCATTCTTATTAATAATTTTCATATATTTTGCTGTATTTATGACAATTATTGTCACCCGTTAACAAGTTTGTAGTGGTAACCTACAGACTTTTATAATTTAACTCAAAATTTGATTTTTAAAAATAGTCTTATAGTTAATGTGTATTAAACACCGACAGAAATAGTATTGACAAAAAAACAAAATATAAAAAACTTAATGTCCTTAAACTTCCATTTTACTGAATATTAAACTAAATACACTTCAATTCACTTTATTATTAAACAAACAAATAAAATAAAATTTGAACTAATTCTGTATCTCATATACTATATCTCAACACATTGTCCACGTATATGTAGCTTTCCATTGAGTCGTTTGTTGAGTAGCTTGACGTACAACATTAATTCAGGAAAAAAAAAAAAAGTGCAACAATTGTACATTTATACAACAGCTTGTCATAGGACAATACCTTAAAGAGGACAACTTTGTACCTTACCCACCACTAAAAAGGGTCACAGAGTAGTGTAGTAGTAAAATAAGGGTACATATTACTACTCTAAGGTACTAACATGTCCCTTTAGGGGAAGATAAGGTACAAAGTTGTCCCCTGGTGACAAGCTGTTTTATCCCTAAAGGTACAATTCATGCGCTTATTTTATTTTTATTTTTTTTGACAGTGTATAAAGCTTGTAGCTTGTTATCAGATAAAACTCCTTCACTGCACTTACAGTAAGCGTAAACCTCTGCAAATGGGAAATCCAACCATCCAATAAGTAAACTGACAAGCACAACAACTGACAAATTAAAAAAAAAAAGGAAGGAAGGGCAAAAAAAAAAAAAAAAAAAAAAAAAAAACAAAAAAAAAAAAAAAAACATCCCTGGGGCTATTTGGTATCAAATCAGGCTAAAGTGTTGAGATGTCCATAACTGGCAAGAACTTTGCTGACTTCAGCAGCAGACTGAGAAGTCGGAACCCCAGAGATACCCTTGAAGGTGTCACATGACCACGGGGGTGAGAACACACGTTTTCTTAGCCATATCTACAGATGCACATTTAAAACACTTGCTGGCATGGAGCCAAAACCATAAAGCAGCATGCAAAGCGCCATATGACTGTAGTCTCAGATTTCTGCCCTCTCTGAGGATGCGTTTCAATAAAGATTTGCAGATAATTGACCGTGTTAAGATCAGAGCATATGCATGCATACACATTCTTTCTCTAGGGTCACTCAAGGATACTCACACTCATATCTCTCTCCAGTCGTCTTTAGTGTGCTGGTATTTAAGAGGATCAGTGAGCAGTGATGCAGTAATTAAACACTGACCTGCAATGATGTATCTTATAGGGTTTTAAAGGTTGACAAGCACATATGCCCCACTGAAACAGGAAGTTGGGATAGGACAAGTCAATTTAAGGTGTTAGGATTCTTAGGCTTGAGAAAATTTGTTCTAGTGAGAGAAAATAATTAACTTGTAAATGTTTGCCTATTATTGAATTGTATTACATACAGAACTGTGCAAATACCAACTGTAATATATGTTTATACATTTATACACACTACTGTTCAAATATTTGTTGTTGGTATTTATTTATTATTATTATTTGAAAGAAGTCTCACCAATGTTTCATGTATTAGATAGAAAATACAGTAAAAACTATAATTTTGTGAAATGTTATTACATTTTAAAATAACTGTTTTCTATTTTAATGTATTTTAAAATTGTATTTATTCCTGTGATGGCAAAGCTGAATTTTTCTTCAGAAATCACTCATATATGCTGATTTGGTGCTCAAGAATCAATTCTTATTATTATCAATGAAAATATTTTTTTCCCCAAAAGAACAGACTGTTCCATTTGTAAACTAACAATGTTAATTTCAATATTTACATATGCATTATTTAAAAAAGAAATGTTATATCCATTAATATCATATCATGAACCTGAGCTAACATGAACTAACAATTAAAAGTTGCATTTTTATTAACTAACATTACCATTGATTAATAAATAATGTAACAAATACAGTATATAGCTAATTTTTAGTTCATGCTAGGTAATGTGTTACCAAACATTAACAAATGTCACCATTTTTCCCACAAGTACCAGCATTTTTCATCTGGGCTTGTACAGCAGATAGAAAGCTAACACAGGCAGACAACACGACGCAAAACTCCAATTCTGATTTCATGCCATCTTTAACAGCACACTTTCCTCTCACACTTTACTAGCATCATCATCACCATCACAGTCCGAGCCAGCTGCAGCAGTAATTCAGCCTGTGTGTCCGAATGCTTGCTGTGTGTGTGCGCGTAACAAGATAAGGCGGTGGGGATTGTGAGAGTGAACAAAAAGGTTTCTAAAATGTATGAGATTATCTCTGAACCATAAATCATATTCACATGACAGTATCACTGTGCAAGTAGCAGCTCAGATATACTATCAGATCTTGTTGTAATGCATTTTCTGTTAGTAAAGAAAATCCGGAACCACCGCCGTAGCACATACACATCTCCTCAGTGTGGTCTGTTCAGATTACACTAGCTCAATGGAAGCTCATGCAAGGGTTTCTTTAATCACATGTACTAAGACAGACCCACCTGCCCAACACATGCATTAAAGCAGCACAAATTGCATTTCCCACACGCTGTTCTGCTCTCCACCCCACTTCTCGTGCTTTATTTATCAGAATCTGCTTCACACACAAGGACATTATTGCTCCTGCAGGAACTGCATCTTTGTCACCTACAGTACACTCTCTCTTGTCTCAGTTTCGCATAAAGAGTCTATACTTTTCTCTGTATTGTTCTCCCCTGTGTGTGAATTCAAGGAGGTCAGCTGTCTGATCTATAGGTAATTCAGTTTCAAGCCTGTCTAAACGTTGCCACAAGCCCCTGTGATCCTCCTCAGAGACAACATTTTGATGGTGTAACTGTAGTAGTGCACTGTGGAGTGCTCAGCAGTGCAGGTTCAGCAAAAGGGCGAATCACATCTTTAAACGGGGTGCTCAAGAGCACCCTTCTGAATAATAGAAATAACAAATGGAACATCCTATGGCAGCTTCCAAAATATAAGCCAATTATATATATATAGGTACTATATATATATATATTATAGTGGGTGACTTATATATAGATATATTATTATATTATTATTCTTTTGCTCTCGATATATTCTATATTATGGACGATGTCAAGTAAGGCTAATTGAGGACATGCACCTGGATTATTGAAAATGAATGAACAAAATGGTAATTGCATCACAGTCGCTACACTTCAGGTTGGCATTATTTTTCAATAATTCAGTGGTCTCAATTATTCGGCTTATACCATGGTTATCACACGACAAGATATTATTCAGATGTTTTGTTTAAAGAAATTTGTCAGGTTTTATCCTCAAAAGCAGGGGTTTTACAGTTAACTGTATAAACAAACAAACTTATTTCATCTCAGATGGTTCGTATTTATCTGGACTACAATAACAACAAACTAACAGAAAAAACAATAATAAAATAACAAACAAAACTATTCTGGAAAAATGTTAAATACAATGAACCTCAAAATGGCCCAAAACAACAGCAAATTACAAAATTGAACAGAACATTAAAAATAGGAGGTGTAGAACTATGTGTATCTCCATTCTAGCGAAACTACTGTAACACACTACTTGAAATGCAGTGCAGAAATACTTTATGAGGCATCTTCATTATAAACGAGAACACCAAAGGTCCTTGTATCTCGTCTCTTCTCTTGTCGGAGTGCTGCTGGGGAGTGAACGGAGGTGGGAGGGGTTGAGTTGGTTTGTGAGCAGTGGTACTAAACTAAAACTTTTCTATCTTTTTTTTCCTATTTTTTTTTTTCTTTTTGTGTTGGTTTTTATGTTGTTGAATTGTTTTGGCCGGGTAGATGCATTCAGGGGTGTTTTGCGTCTGCAACCAGCGTTATGCTGGGAGGCATGATGAACCAAAACACAATGAGTTTTGATAATTTAACCTGCCGTCATGGAGTGAAGGTGGAGTCTAAATTCAATGTGGAACAGTGTTGTTTAGCGGTGGGATAGATTGTGGGACATGATAATATTGTTTCGGCATCGCGGATGAACAGTGCAGTTGTTCTTTTTTTAAAAAACAGTTGATAAGGCAAATGACGCTGTACAAAACGGCGTAGTGTTGAATGGTTCACTGGTTCAACTCAGTGCCTGCTTTGCCTTGAGGCTAGACCGTCTAAATTTCCCCTAAAAAGGTTATACTGTCCAACATACCTCCATTTATCAAAGACGAAGTTTTGATACAAGAATTATCTCGTTATGGAAAACTGGTTTCCCCTATCAAAAAAATCCCTCTTGGGTGCAAGTCACCATTGGTAAAACATCTAGTCTCGTTTAGAAGACACATTTTCATGGTGCTGAAAAATGGAACTGATGAGATCGATTTGATTTTCAAGTTCAAAACATCGGACATCTTGTTCGTGATTGTCCTAATAAAAAGGACAGTGCAGGTACGAGCACAAACTCAGAACAAGTAGTTTCTGCTCTTTCTCCGGCTGGGTGACGTGGAGACTGCCAATAAGTCTGCAGTAGAAGCCGCTGAACTCCAGCCGAGTTGATTGAATCTGATAAAACAGAGATTGTTACTAAGTCTAGTAAAAATGATACTCTTCTGATGTCCGATGAGCGGTCTGAACATTCTGAAAACGCTTGTGTGGCGGCGGCAGACGCTGATGAAATGGATGTCGAAGACAATGATATTAATTCTGAGGAAGTAGAATCTGTCTTTAAAATCCCGGTTAAAAGAAAGAAAAAAAGCTGTGGGGAAAGGAAAGGCTTCAAACAAGTCAAGGGAAGATGATGGCGGTGTGGTTAGTAGAGGAACTGTGGGTTTCAGATAGTGATAGAGATTCTCTGATTCAAATATGTCTGTTGGAGAACAATGTTTATGATAAAGTGATGTAAAAAAATCAAAGCTCTCTCTATCGTCTCTCTCTCGCTCTCTGCCTCCACGCACTCCTCACCACTACACACACACACACACACACACACAGAGAGAGAGAGAGAGAGATTAAAAACATTTTCATTTTTCCTTCCGCTATAAAAACACATTAATTTGAGAATAAAATAAAAAATAAGAAACGATTATAATAACAATAATCACCAATGCAAAACAAGACCAGTTTCATCACCCGTAACAATTCTTTTTCACACCCATATAATTTCAAATAAAATTTTTTTTTTTTGTATGATAATAATATGGTGGTTATCAGTAATAGTCGGATTTACCAAAGATTTAAACATCATCACCAAATTTTGATTCTTATTCTTGCACTGATGGGACTTTAGAATAGCCAGTTTAGCTTAGAGAGAGAGAGAGAGAGATGTGAGGAGAGTAGGGGAGCGGGGTGGGGTGGGGGGTGGAAGGAGAGCGATTTAATCGGTGATTACCTGCGTTCGTCTGTGCCGCTCCCCTCCGCAGGTTTGGGAGCCATGCAGCGTCTCTACTAGCAAAACCACAACAATCACATGCATTGTGACTTTGTCACCTATTTCCACCAGTCAGGCCAGCACTGACATACCAGGTTTTGTTTTTTATGTTTTTCATATATAACTCTGAAGCATGAAATTTGGAGTTATCTGCTTTTGCCAGGAAACGACTGTTGGAGTTTTCAGATTTTTCTAAAAAAAAACGTTTGAAGTAAAGTGATATTAAACTGCAATCTGGTCAAAACCTATCACTACTTCATACCTGTGCATTTAGTCTATCAACAATCAAAATCAAGCATCCAACAGCTGTGGTATAAGTAAAAAATATTTCAGCACAAAATAAATTCAGCAATTAGTTTTAATAAATAAACTAAACAAACAAAAAAAAAATCAGAAATCATTGATTATGTTCGATGTTGCATGATGCTGCAACCACATCAACAGGTGTCAAATTAACTTTTGTGATATATAAATTAATAATCTGTTATAAGTCTGCTATATAAATCTTTAATAAAGACATCAAACAATCGCAATACTTACGTTTTGAAGATCTGATGCCAAATATGACTCTATCTAAAGGTGCTCAAACAGCGTTACTATGGTTACTTCCTCAGTCAAATGTGAATTTATTCTTGAACATCTATTTGGTGGCAGGGGAATATGTCCACTACAACTAACTAAGGGTTTCTCTGTCTGACAGGACAGTGATCAGTACACTTTACTCTGAATACAGGTCAAACAGCACTGACAGGTTAAGCATTCTGCCAATATCCATCCCCAGCCGAGCTCCAGACGTTCAGTGACATGATCTCTTTCTGTTGTGGACAATTACTCTATTACTGAAACCACAGAAATCATCAAGAGAATAAAATTATTCTTAACTGCTATTTTCTTCTTATTAATTTAAGAATAAAGATAATAATATTTTGTGTTCCCACAAAACCTTTAGAACTAAACATGTATAAGACTGTTCTAAAGATGAAATACAGAAAGAATTTGACTCTTCATCATTATGCGTTACAACTTTCTGATTTTGAAATTCAGTAACAACTTTACTAAAACAAGTCAAATATGGATCTCTTTTTTGAATCCTTTGAGCATTCAGCACATATGAGGACATACAAATACAGGACACATTCACTCTAGCAGTGCAGAATAAAGGTGGAACGCAAGACAGAAAAAAAAATATATAAAAATACACTGCACCATCTTCACACACTCTTAAACTAAAGAACACAATGCTGAACTCTCTTTAACAAGAATCTTCTACAAGAATCACCATACAATCAGATAAAACCAAATCCTGTACATGTTCTCCTTGAGAAAAAAAAATAATAATAATGTTTATAAGAAAATATTTCTAAAGAATTTTTCAAGAACTGCACTTAGGAACTTTCGTGCTATCTTCATTTATTTATCTAAATTTCTTTCTTAGGTACATTTTCATGAATCCCAGATTATTATAGACTTCTCTATGAGAAGCAGTGGGTACAATTTCACTAGTCTCACTTATTCAGCTCATTCTGACCAACAGCCATCATAGACTATCAGGTATGCATTTCCCAAAAGCCAAAGTTAGCCATCTATGGTCACAAGTTCCATTGTTATCAACATAGTTCAACAATTTAGTGTTTCCCGAATCCATAGTTTCAACAAACATTCACAAACAGCATTGCAAAGTTCTGTGGTTGGAACTACAGCTCTCGACCTGTGGTTGGAAGCATAGTTTCTTGATAGTATGACATATGGACTGAAATAGATCATGAATTTGAGCAAAGATCAAGTGGGTAATACAATCTATATATTTTATTCCATACATATAAAAATTTCATTCTGTGTCTTTTAGTTTTTTGAGAGAATTAAAACGCTGTTTTTGAAGAGTGCGTATGTTCTCTAGCACCACCGGAGAACCCCGGAATGATGTAAGGGAACCCACATTTCCTGAAGTAGCCTTCAAATGCCATGTTTGTTTGTTAATTCAGCACTAAAACTGACATAAATTTGATCTTTGAAACTATGCTAGAAAACGCATCTTAGATTGCATTCAAAAGCAATCAGTTAGTAATTTGTATGTGACTTTTAGCAGCGATGAGCTGGACAGTGTGGATATCTTCTGGCAATTTCATGATCACAAAGTGCCTGGGTGACTATTAAAAAAATAAAAAATAAAGTCCATCTCAAATATACCCTCACAGAATTGGCACTTCTCAGACAGACAATTATAATACCATTTAATTGTTCATCTCATAAGAGTTCAAATCGGTCAAAGAAAAGGTTACGGGAACCGGCTTGGGACTTCAGGGCTGTTGTTTAAACACATGGCTCATGAAGTAAACATTCAGTCAATCACGACTGGGACGTGTAACAACTCCATGTCACAACAAACATTAAGAGGAATGGATGGCCCAGGTAGTGTATAATCTTGCGAAAAAGAGGCAGCTGGTAGATCGGAGTGTGTTCATCATGCAGGTTTGAGATCAAAGAGGACAGCTTCCACCACGCCATTTCAAGCTGCACAGGCATTGCGGAGTACTGGCGATTCCCTACTGCAGTACCCGATGTTGTCTTGACCCAATATAAATGATCCGGACAGACAAGAATTGCTTGTATATTAAAATGACAATCTCTGTGAGTGACCCCACGTCGGGCATAATGTTTCGACACCAGCGTCGCAATGACAGATGCATCAGATCCCACCATGTTTCTGCTGTGTCTGTTGGATCGTCCCTGAGAGAAATGAGATCGATTTTCACCTCTGTCTGTGTGATGTTTTCCCAAGCCTGCCAGTTTATTCCAACTGCCCATGATCGTAGCATTGTCGAGGTCATGGATAGAGACGAAAAGGATTGCTTTGGTTTTTGGCTTAATCAGAACGTCATCTGAGGCGACTGACTGGACAACTCAGGACAGAAATTTGCCCCCTGCAGAGTTCGCAGATAAGCAGTATCATAAACATCCTAATTGTTATCAGACTTAGTATACAGGGTTCAGTTATACAAGATGAAAATCAAAGAACAAGGGGTTTTCAAAATGTGATAAAATCAGTAGGGGGCCAGAGAGGGGAACACTGGTGATTTTCACTGTCAGATCCAGCACTTGCAAAAAATGATACAGGGATGAAAATCTGACTGACACCATCTCTTTTCCATTATCACTGTCATCTATGGGTTAAAAATATAGCGGATTACAGCAGAGGGTGGGCAGTTTGGTTCTAGCGGTACTGCTGCATGAGTTTAGGTTCGCTCCCAACCCTGATCAACACATATGCCTGTAATTTTCAAGTGATATGAAGACCTTAGATCCGGTTCACACCGAACGCAGGGTCCTGCCTCCCTATTCCTGAGCACACAGGTATCAGTTGTAGTTCACTTAATGTGAAAGCTTTGTTCGTTCTGGAAAAAGGACCAACATCATCAAACACCAAAGGAAACCTGGAGCGCATATATAAAGGGAGTTTGAGGGATAAGCATATTTGAAAAGCGTAAACTGAGAGCTTCATTTCGGGTTTCAATGTTTAATATGAACATTTACATACTTTGGCTATATAAATGTGCCTTTATCTTTTTTCAAACCCAAGCCGATAGTCAAATCACTTCATTCTTTGTGAAGTATATTGAGTGTTCCCGTTTTTTGCAGTGGGTCTCAACACTGAACATATTAGCTCCTACAGATTGGAACCATTCAGATAGATAAGAGAATGAATACATGTTAAGGAAGGTAAAGGGCATTTTACAGTAGAATGGACCCATTACCTTTGTTTAAATTTTGCAGGTGTCTTTGATTAGGCGTTGAAATAAACGAATCAGAAACGATCAGTTAATGCATGTTTGACTGACAAAAAGTGTTTCAGCTGAATCACAATTTCTCTTTATTAAATATAAATATCATGCTGCACCTAACGGAGATGGTGTTAGCATTTACAATTAGAGAACACGCCAAATATTGACACAAAAATGGGGTATAAGCCGACATTTGACAGTTGTTGACAGTGACTTCCATAATTGAAAAATTCAGAAGAATCACCTGCCCAGAACTAAAGGTAAGCAAATCTGTCGTGCTGTCGTTGTGGAAGCAGGTGGCTCAACCCCAAGACTGGGCTTGGATCTCTGAGCTAACCCTCATATAACATGAAATTGAACGAGGAAGACAGAAAAGAGTAGAGGAGGGCGGTGGGGAGGTAAAGGGATATGCTGGAAAGAAAATAGAAATGTCACCAGGGCGGTTCAAGACTCGCGATATATAGGCCTACGTCACAGGTGATTGACAGGACTTGAATGGTACATCAGCACAGAACCCGATGTTGGAATTAATCCAAAAAAAGGTACTTAATAAAGATTAACAAAATTTAGCAGGTAAAACAAACCAACAACACTGAGTCACAGAAAAGAACTCAAAGGGGAACAGAAAAAGGCGTTACAACCACTGAATACGTTTACATGGACCAGTAATCTAATTAAGTCTTACCCTTATTCTAAATAAGCCAATATTAGATTACGTGGGTGGTTACATGAGGCTTTTATGAATACTTCTTTCATGTTCCCGTTATACATGTTATAGTACATAGACTATTAATGGCACACGTCATTACGTCCCCATGTGACACCATCCAATGTCCTCTCCGGAATGTAAGCTAATAAACATTCTAGTAGTTCGTCTTCGTGATGATGCCATGTACAGTTTTGGGTTTCATTTTTAATTGTATGAACGCTTTAAGTGCAGTTAATTATTTGTATGTGCAAACAGCCGACGGAGGTGTTGAAGCTCTTTTATTTGCCGTCAAACGGTTGACCACTGCCGTGTGTATCCTGTCGCAAAATGTGGCGAAAAGTCCTACATGATGGTAATAATTTGATTAAGGTGTTTACATGTCTATACTGCACTTCAGTAATGTGACTAAAATAGGAATACTCCACATGTCTTAATTCGATTTCTGTTTACTTCGAATATGATTTTAGCCAGATTAAGGTAATCAAAAATCTGTTTACATGGTAGATTCTTAATCAAAGTATTGTCTTAACCGTGTTAAAATTGGATTATTGTTGTAAACGATCCATGTAAACGTACTCACTGTCTGATCTCTCTTTCTTTCTTTAAGCTGAACATAAATGTTGGAATTTCCAGAGAGGATGAGGGTGAAAAGTCCTTGAATGTTCTTCAGGTTTGTAGGTGACTGAAGTGCTGTGGTATAAACTCACTTCTTTCTTCCTCTGACTGGATCCCATCCAGTGATATTAGCCACACATTTGTTCCCGTTTGGGTAGAAGAAGTATGGAGTTAACACTTTAAACAGGGTGAGTCAGATGAACCCAGTCTGGGTGATCTACACGAAAAAGAACATATCTACATGCCCACTTTCTGATATTCTGTGAGTGCTCATATCCCACGCAGGCAGAAGATGATATAATTTCTCCCAAAAGCATGCAGTTGAGAGGATGATATGTAATGAATCCTGATATCTGAGCTGAGACGTGGAATCCTCAGGACTGGTGCAGATCTAATTCAAGGCAACCGTCTGGTTAGGTCAGTGATGCTGATGTAAGCAAAGAAGAACTAGACAAGCATATTGAGGAGGTTGAATTCGAAATGGAAATTTTCCAACAGCAAATAGAGGCAAAGTCATCTACCAGCATCAAGCCATAAGCACAGGATCTATTTTAGGGATGCAATAGGCCTATATTACGAGTGTTGGCTGATATGCAGTATTGGTCGAAATTGGATATGTAATTATGTGTTCCACCAATTAAAGTGACTATTAAAACCTTTCTATAACTTAGTGCTAATGTAAAGGGCTGGCAATATCGTGTTGCTACGTGTGTGTGTGTGTGTGTGTGCGTGCGTGCATGCGTGTGTGTGTGTGTGCGAAAATGGCATGCTGTAGATACACCACCTTACTTTGTATCTGAAAATGATGAGCAAATGAAACAGCAAATCCCTTTTGGGTGCTTTATTTGCATTAAAATGAGTCACAGTATACTTCTATTCACTCGATATTCATTCATTTGTTTTCATTTTGTGTTACGCATAAAGAAATTCAAAACGATTTGTAATGGCATAAGGGTGAAGAAATAATGATAGAATTCTAATTTTTGAATTAAACGTTCCTTTAAAGCTGCACAGTTGGCTGTCTTTTGGGGTCCAACGAAATATTTTGTTCACAAAGTCCAGTGTGATCATAGGTTAAACAGCATTTTTTGAAGGGCTATATAAACCAGAGGCATCCCTGATGATTTTTTCTTGTTTTGACAGCATACTTGTTTTCTATAGCAGATTCCAGAAGGAATATTTATCCATCTGCCCTACAATTCAATGTACATTATAATGATGTGAAGTACACTAAAGTATAATTGCTTTAATAGTTTTGAAAAAAAAAAAAAACAAAAAAAAAAAAGGGGGTTTTATATGGCACCAAGGCTGAAAAAACAGTTTTGAAAAACCCAAATATTACCAAAAAAATACAGTTAAAAAAAAAGTAATGATGGTGAATTATTAGTACAATTTTTAAAAAAATATTTTTATTATAGTTATTATTTTTTAACATGGTAATTTTCAGTATCATAGTTAGTTTCCCCCCAGTGTCACTGAACATTCAGAAATCATCTATATGCGGGTGTGCTCAAGGATACCATTCCTTATTAGTATTATTATCATAATTCCTATTCATTCCAATAATCTGAACAAAAGAATAACATTATCGTGTCAGAGTATAACTATTACTCGCAGAACTGTTTAAACATTGATTTAATATTAAATACCATTATAAAATTGAGCACCAATAATATGATAATAAACGGACACCCAATCAGAGATAATGATTTCTGAAGGATCATGTGACACTGAAGCCGTTGTAATGACTGTAATGGCTTTTTTCTTTTAAATCATATTATACCAATCATGATCAATTATATTTTGACATATCTTATTGAAAAACAGTTATTTTATTTGTAATAATATTTCACAATATTACTGTTTTTACTGTATTTTTATCAAATAAATGCAGCCTCGTGAGCATAAAAGACTTCTTTCAAAAACCATTACAACTCTTAGTATTTGTAAATTGCAAAAGAACTTGTAGCATATAAACATATAAACAAATGAAAATATTTATAATGTTTTCATTTTCTTTGTTTGGAAAAATTGTATACATTTAGTTATGGACCGTGACATGAAAATAATCATCCTCTTTTCAGTGTTGAATACAATTTTCCTAGCCCATTTCCCTCAGTTTTATGCTAGACTTTTCTCTGGTGAAGCATCAATGTGAAGATCACAGCCATTGTTTCTACCAAAAGCCATCTGCTATATCCCGTAATATTTCGTTCCACACACCCTATTGATTTATAAGGACATGCACATCCTGGCTGTATGATTATATGACCTATACTTATTATTATATATGTCTTTATTCAAAAGCTCCCTACTGTGATAGATGCTCTTTACCTAAATGTCACCAATCCCTTCATCCTCACCTCCATGCTGCTACTGGGCAGATAAGAAGCCTCTGTGAAGAAAATGATGCCACTACACAGGAAAAATTGACTGTCTAAACAATTATTAATAGGCGTTGAGCAATCATAGTGCATTCCGTAAGGACTCCACCGTCATTAAAGCTCAATTCTGAACGCAAATGCAGGTTTGCTCTGCTAACATTTCGTTTTCAATGTGCGGCTTTTATTCTAGGTTATTCTAGTTAATGGAGTCATTCTCTCAAATGCTGACGCTAGTGCATTTTAGTCTTGGGTCATGCTAATGGTATTGTGAATGATGCAATAAGCAGCTCTTGTTATAATGATGCTTGTTTCTGCTTTATTAGTTTGTTATGAGTTATGCTTCAAATAGCAAGAATAAACTAGATTTTTAAATGTTTTGAAGAAAATGTTTTACCATGTAAAACCACCACGCTAAGGTGTTCTTAGTGGTTTTCAGTGTACTTCCAGGTGATTCTGATAGGTATACTGAAAAATAACAGTAGGCCTTAGCAAACACCACTTGGCTAAATCTGTCATGTTTTGTGTGAAAGCTGGCTAAATTCATCTCTGTATGAAAAATAGAGACTTTTTCCTGCTACGCTTCTACAGTCAACTCTGCAACAGGTTAATCCTGGTAAACATGGTCATCTAGCACATTACTGGAGCAGGCAGAATCAATCGATAAGAGAGTGGATGACCCAGCGGCAGATCTTAGTACTTAGAGTTATAGTGCTTAAGCCTCTGGACCCACAGGGGCCATTGGGAATGTCAGAGTGGCCAATATTGTGTTTGTCAGGAGGAGCTAAACCAACCAAAGAGACTTCACTGATCACAATCTAAAAGGGCAAAAACTGAGAGGGTAGATTAACCAGACGTTTGCAAAACCATGGCTGTGGAGCTGATAACCAGGAACTGAGAGGTGTTTGTATGTGTGCTGAGGAAAACGGACAGGACCAGACAGGCAGGACACTTTTTTTCCCTCAAAAGTGAAGAAATAAGCCCTATTTAGATGATAATTGTTTATCATGGGAACATATAGTAATTTCAACATTTACATGGGCTAGTGTTATGGTTCTGTTATTGCACTGGCCCTTTAAGAAAGTCTGTACAGGGCGCGCTGACATGCGCAGTGAGAGTTCAGTAAAGTGGATTTCATGTTACACAATGCCTCTTCATTGACTTGCATGAACATTACAACAGCTAGTCAGTGATTTATTGTTGTCTGAATCCAGAATCATAGTGTTTTTCTCCCACCACCCGCATACAAATTCCAAGATGAATTACTTACTGTAATGTGCGATAATGTGCACACATTTTATTTATGGACACGTATTACTGAAATGCTGGAAACTGTTTACAAAACATCACATAAACAGTACATAAACTTTTGCCATTAAAGGGGCCATATGATGCGATTTCAATTTGTCCTTTCTCTTTGGAGTGTTACAAGCTCTTGGTGAAGAGATGAAGATCTGTAGAGTTGCAAAGACTAAAGTATCAAATCAAAAGAGATATTCTTCTAAAAGTTAAGAGTCAACCATGCCTACTTAAAACGGCTTGTTCTAACAGGCCCCCACATGTCTACATCATGATGTGGGCAGATTTGCATAACACCGCCCAAATGTTCATGTAAAGAAAGAAGGCATAACTTTGATTCTCGCTGTAGTATTGTTGTTGCCGTGTGTTTCGTTGTGAAAGCGAAACTACTTTGTTTGGCCTTCCAAAAGAGGACAATATCCTCTTCGTCATACTGGAGCTGATCCGTGCTGGTAGCTGAGGAAATACAACAACTTTGCACAGTGGATCACCGATCGGCTTTCACCGTGGAGTCCAGCCCGGGGTCGTCACATGTGGTTGCAGCAAGCACGCCGCCTCTGCTCACTCAAGCCACCGGCTCTTTTGGAAGGACACGACTAGAAATCAGTGGTTAAGTTGTATTTACAACACTGTTCCAGAACACTTCAACCCAAATATTAAGATGTGTGCAGCGCATTTTATGGAGGACTGTTTCCTGATCCTGGGAGAGTAGACAACAATGTAGACTGTTCTGACTCACAGACTGTTTTTATATTTAAAGGATTTGTCACTGATGATTTAAACGCGAGTTTGAGCAGTGTAGAGTAGCCTTGTTGTTTGTCATTTCTCCGATCACAAATGCGACATGGTTTTATGTTTACGCGGCGCGATGCAATGCACCACGTAAAAAGACAGTATAAGTCATTATAATCCGTAATTATGTCCCCACTGGATGCAACAAATGCTTGGTTTGTAATGGGTTTTATTGGTTTTGTCGTGCCGGGGAGACGGACACAGTATGTTGAAAATAATGTTTTTTTAACCTTAAACCGCATAAACACATTTCATTACACCAAATACACAAAATAAATTTTTAGCAACGTCATATGACCCCTTCAAATAATTTTAACTCTTTCTTACCATGATGAATTTCAATGGATATGGAGTGAAAATTCTCGTATTTTTGACTGCTGCTAATTATTTTTTTAAATGGTGCTTTTAATTCTCCCTTTCTATTAAACACAAAGGCTCATTAATAATGCTTACATTATCACCCCCCTCCTCCCCCTACCCCTTGCAAGCTAGAGTCCCACCAGTGAATTTTGGACATTTCCACCACTAGGTAGGGGGCGCTATTATGGACCTTCTAAAACTAGTACAGCATATTCTGATCCAAATACAGTGTGGAACTTACTCACACTCGTGTTTTTGGGGAAAAAAAACAAAACAAAACAACGCTATATTGCATGTGTACATATTATACAACAAAAATACACTGGGGATTCAATGAAAGATTGGTGAAATGATCTAAATGTGGTGCTGGCAACTTAAAAATAATACTCTGGTGGGGAAAGAGTTAAAATATTTATTGTAGACAATTATATAAATTAGGGCTAGTCGAATAAGTAGCTGGGTTTAACCTGGTGTACTATCTAAAATAATAGTTTGCTTTAACTTATTTCTGCTAATTTCCACATTTTTGAAATTACATCCAGCATTTTGAGAGACAGAAAGTTATTTACAATATAGAATGTAATGTTAGTTTTTAAATGGGATATTTCAATATCAAATAATAAATATTATATAATTTTCTTATTATTAAATTAAATATGAATGTATTAATTTTCCAAAAATTAACATTTTGCTTACAGTTGATCATGTGATTGACCAGCACTTTCCTGGGTTCATAAGATCACAGAAATCACTCCACCATAAATAAATCATCATCCGAATACATGCGTTACGAATACCATGCCATGAGAAACAATTACCATCCAAATAAATATATTGTTTCTTATAAGCCTTATTAGGGCAGTAATGATTTACAATGGGGAAGTAAGGTAATTTCAACATTTACAAGGACTAGTCAGAGATTTTTATTGCAGTCTGAATCCAGAATCCAGTGTGTTAAACAGCTTTCTCTTAATCATTTGAACGGTGTAAAGAAAACTGTGTTTATTTTGCTTTCACATTTTTATAGCCCTATAGTCACAGAAACAATAGAAGAAACAATCTCTGAGCAATACAGTTTTCATGAAGGAAAACACTAGCAAGTTTAGAAAAAAGCATACAGAATGAGACAGCCGCTATCCATCAGCCGAGTATGTCCCAGAATTCTTAGCGAGAATTCAGCAGGTCGTACTGCCTGAATTACTCACACCTCACCTCAGATAATTCACACTGCAATATGCACAGCCACAATGATAACTGGGATTTGGCACAGAAGGCCAGCAGTAACACAAGCTCTTCAATTCTCTCTTTCCCCCTCTCTCTCACTCACACACAACACACCTTTCATCACACAGAAGTGACTCCTGAATTAAATTCTCTCACTAGCAAGACAGCCAGGCTGAACGGAATGTATCCTTCCTTCCTATCTATAATACCCCAAATCAGGCTGAACCATGCATGCATAAGCACTGCCTCAGCTGGATCCAACTGAATATAAAAGTATATTATTGGTATAATGTGTCCTGGTTTTTTAATAGCCCAGTCATATGGACCATTGATGGTGTGAATATATTTTAGGTACGATTTGTATTTTACATCCCAGTCATCAGTCCCCTTTCCCCGGAAATGAGCAACCTAAACCCATCTGCTAACAACTCCCCAGGAAGAAAATATGGGCATATGTTTTTGGAATAGAATTAGGTAAATAAAATATCACAATGTGAAATCCTAAAATAACCTTGTAAAAAGAAGTGTGTATAATTGTATTGAAGGTGCCCCTTAAAGCTAAAGGTAATTATACAGTATATGGTACTTGCCCTAGTTATTAATAAAATAAAAGGGCAATAAGTGTATTTAAAGGAGAGTAACGCATCAGGACTGTTTTAACAAATCTCTGAACTTTAACTTTTAAAAGTGCGCTTTGTAATAATGTCAAATCAAATGTTTTACTTTAAGAACATTCATAAATTGTCAGGTTTTAATAATCTTTTCTAATTATTTCTTATTTTGATGTGTTGACCAACATACTAAAGCACTTGAAAAGTACCTGACTATAGTTTTCACTGTAATATGTTATTTGATATTACATTTAAAATTAAAATATTTTAAATGCACTAAATTGCAACATCATTACAAATGTGTAATTACAAATACATTTAAATACATTACATACACATTTCAATAGAAATTACATTAAAATATATTTTATTTCCAATATAAATAATTATGAATGAACAAATAATGATGTACTTAAGTCCTACTTAAATGGGTCAAATAAGCACTTTTAATTGAATTTCTTATACATTTAATATATTTTATAATACATTTTCATTTAATTGCAAATAACATGCTTTAAGTGTTCAAAAATATTACCTTCAGTTCACACTTAACTAAATAATTTTTTAATTAAATTATACTTATTTTTCACAAGCTTTACAAAGTGAAAGTTCTCTGACAATTCTCACACTGGTTATTTGGGGAAAATGTATTTATTGTGAGATACACGAGTTCTGGTTACAAATTTTGGTATCTTGCCAAAGGAAAGTTTGAGAAATTTTGAGGCAGTCTGTTTCTCAGGAGAAAGACTAGTAAAAGACTAGTCTGCTCTCCAATTGCTCTCCAATTGATTTCATTATTGTCCTGTGGGAACTACTGAGATATGAAAGATATGTCAGTGATGATTTTTCTTTTCTTTACTACAGGTAGAATCCATTAGAAAGCTTAACAGTGTATTATCCAGCCACCTAAACTTGAATTGCCTGAATGTACACACAGGATTGTGGGATAAATTATATATAAGCAGCGTCTGAAGATGTGTGTGAGTGTGCATGCTGACACTGTTGAAATCTCCAGCCAACAGGGCAACGCTGCAACTGAAAAACTGCTACCGCATCAAAAAAGATGACATAAAAAAAGAATTAATGATCAGCCAATCAATGAGGAGTGTCGCTGCTCAAAGTCAGCAAGTGCCTGAAAAAACTATACTAGAGAGAGAGAGAGCCTTTATCGCACCACAGACTTGAACAGCCCTTCACAGCAGTCACGAAACAATCAGGCCTGACTGTGAATACAGTACAACAGAAGCAGTGCATTCTTATATGGCACACAAGTATTAATGTTTCAGGAAGAGCTGCACATATGGTAAAGATAGTGCGAGCTGCATCGATCTCCGTCACACGTGTACAAACAAAAAACACACTTACACACAGAGGAAAGGTCTGCGTATATGCTGACATTTGGACACTCGGCAGGACTGGCTTTAAAAGGCCAAGCGCAGCAGCTGATCCAGAGACTGTGGATGGGATGGTCTGCTGTGACATGGCAGCAGTCTTAAACTAAAGACCACCACGAGAGAAAACAATGAGCTGATTATGGTGATGATATGACCATTTGCTGGGACTCTGGAACAGCTCTGACTGAGACTGTAGGGTCAAAGCAATGGCCTGCTGTTATTTGGAATCCTAGAATAGAAGCTCATCTGTGCATTTGTTGCTAAATCAATGGGCAGAAATGAGAAGGGGTGGTTTGATGAATGAGATACAGTGGCTTGATAAACAAAAGATGAGATCACTATGTCAGGATCGGGACCGATGCTCATTGTTCCATAGAGTCTGTTCATTATAATAGGTTTTCATATTTGTCCTCTTGGTTGATGGGCTTAATTAAATCATATATTAGGAAGTGGCACCAGGGGATATTTTAGTTCACTCACAGTAACCCTACAATGGCCACAAAGCTACAATTCTAACCTGTATATCTAATAGAGAGAGCAGCAAGAATATGAAATGCAACATAGGGTCATTGGAAAAACGTACCTATACATGCAATGCACTGCAGTTTCCAGCTGAAATGAACAAAAGTGGCAGAAAATACCAACAACACAAATTGTGATTACATGGGCTGATTATTGATTAATAAAGACTTATTTTTGTGCGGTTCTTTGCACAATACTATTTTATGACTTCAAAACTATTTTATCACAGTATATCACAAAACCAGATCCATATGAATTTGGGGGGGAAAAAAAAAAAAAATCCGCAAACTTGCTTGGTAGCTCACCTGGTACATGTCACACTCACTTGTTAAAAGCAATCAAAGACTTGTAAAATGGCTTGATTGCTTTGTTTTTGCTTTTGTTAACACTATCGGCTATGTTTAGGGTAGGTTTTAGTGCAGGTGGTATGTTATTTCCAAACGCATTATGACATTCATTTCCAAACTGCCATCACGTACAAGGTACTAGAAACACTCCTAAAGAATTAATGGGTTGGGTCTTTTTACTCACATACCCAGAGAAAAATGTATTTCTCAGAGTTTGCTCTTTAATAGATTAGGATGCATTGTAGCAAGGCAAGATTTTCAGAGGATATTTTCATCTGTTCCTCACAAAACGCTGTCACATTCAGAAGGCTGAACAAAGGCATTGGTCAGGCATTTATTTATTTTTTTTACTTTGTGTTTTGTTTATTCCAAAGGAGAAATGTGTTTTCTACAAAATGAGGGTAAGTAAATAATGACAGAATGGATATTAAAGGGGTCTAAAAAGAACATTATTTTGTGTATTTGGTGTAATGAAATGTGTTTATGCGTTTTAAGGTAAAAAAAACACATTATTTTCCACATATTGTACATTATTGTTTCTCCTCTATGCCCCGCCTTTCTGAAATGTGTCGATTTTTACAAAGTTCATCGGTCAGAAAAACAAGGTGTACTGTGATTGGTGTGCTGTGATTGTGACCTCAAGCATGTGACGGAAACATTACGCCCCTTACCATATTGTGATGATGCCCTGTCAGTCCGGAGTGATGATTCAAAAACATGAAAACCCATTATAAACGAGGCATTCGTTGCATCCAGTGGGGACAGTTATGGATTATAATGACTTATACTGTCTTTTTACGCGTTGCGTTGCATCGTGCTGTGTAAACATAAAACCATGTCTGCATTTGTGATCTGAGAAATTACAAACAAGCGCTACTCTACACTACCCAAAACTCGCATTTGAATCATCAGTGGCAAATTCTTTAAATATAAAAAAACGTACTTACATTCTGTGAGTCAGAACTGCCAGCATTGTAGTCTACTCTACCAGGATCAGGAAACATCCTCCATAAAATGTGCTGCACACATCTGAATATTTGGGTTGAACTGTTCTGGAACAGTGTTGTAAATACAACTTAACCACTGATTTCTAGTCGTGTCCATTTTTGGAAGGCCAAACAAAGTAGTTTTGCTTTCACAACGAAACACAGCGTCACACACGGCGGCCTAGAGTGAGCAACAGCCGGAGGGCTAGAGTGAGCGGAGGCCAGTGGGCTTGAGAACGGCGCGGCTGGCAGATTCGACAAAGGAGCGTCCAGAGGGCTTGCGGCAACCACATGTGACGACCCCGGGCTGGACTCTGCTTCGTCCAAGGTGAAAGCCGATTCGGCGATCCACAGCGCAAAGTTGTTGTATTTCCTCAGCGACCAGCACGGATCAGCTCTAGGCATGACGAAGCGGATATCGTCCTCTTTTGGAAGGCCAAACAAAGTAGTTTCGCTTTCACAACGAATCACACAGTGCCTTCACGACATGGCGGCGGCAACAATACTACAGCGAGAATAAAAGTTACGCCTTCTTTCTTTGCGTGAACATTTGGGCGGCATTATGCAAATCTTCCCACATCGTGACGTAGATATGTGGGGGCATCTTAGAACGAGCTGTTTTAGGTAGCGTGGCCTGACTCTTGTAGTGAACTTTAGTCTTTGCAACTTTACAGATCCTCTTTAATGCACTAAGAGCTTGTAACACTCCAAAGTGAAAGGAAGAAATTTAAATCGCATCATATGATGCCTTTAATGTTGTCTCAGATTCCTTAGGAGAAATTAAAATAGACACAGATGAGTCAGCCATTGACATACAATGAGATTATAGTTCTTGTGAATTGGAAGAATTTGATGAGACATGTCAGTTCATACAGAATTATTTGACTGCAGACTTCATGATGTCCTCACACCGTTTGATACATTATTGAGAAATCTTCTAAAGAAGAGGTGTTCTTAAATGTATTGAATGTCCACTTGTAGTGAACTTTATTATTATTATTATTATTAAAAGTATGTATGAATATGTATTTTTATTTTTTAAAAAGGTCACTTAAAGAGAGTATATTTTCATGACTTATGGCTGGTTTCGTAGGCCAGCATAGATTAAGCCAGGAGTAGACATTAATGTGTACTTGTTAAACTAGGAAATTTAAGTAGCTTTTATAACCGTGGCTTAAATTTGGCTATGGGAACATCTGCTTGTTAGTGATCTTCCATTAAATGTAATGCTAGTTGTGCAGCACAACTGTAGCAATGATGACCTTGCAGCACCTTCTTGGCTTGAGACAAAGTGTATTGTGTAAACACTGGAATCAATGTTTTCCATACTCCAAGCACGTGCTCGACCATCCCTCTCGTATTTATATGAGCTCTGTTGTATCTTTGTTGCTCAGCTGCTGTGGGATTTATGTATGGAGCGAATGAAAAGTTACTCTAACCATATCTAACAGTAGCAATCCACTAGCTTGTTCTCTGAAACTAAGCACACAATGAAGAGTTGAGAAAAATCCTTGGATAGTGAGTTGAACCTTTCTAGAGGTTTATACAATTTGAAATCTCTAAAATAGGAGTGCATATACACTGAACAATAAAAGAAAACCATATCTTACTGTTCTTGTACTCAGCATCAGAGTTGATGGACACTTGAAGGGAACATGACATCCATCTATATAGCCAATCACTTCTGAAAAGTGCCCATATTCACAGAATTGCACTTTATAGTTGGTTTGGCCAGCAGCATCAGGAAACGTGATGTAATAAGTCCTCAGTTCACAAATGGCCCTGCAGACTTTGAGAACCTCAAACAGTTGCTTCACTGGCATCACACAAATCACCGGTTTCATGATGAAAGATTCCAAGATGCCAAAAGTTAAAAGTGAACAGAACTTGAAGACAATGGGTAAAGGCCTTCCGCTTTAGGACACAGAACACTCGAGCAAAGAAATTATCTCCAATGCATTTTCTTTGTAATTATGAATGTGGATATCGAAAAGCTACTGTATGTTATCAAAAGTAGTCCTTTTTTCCTTTTAGGTTTGTGACATCACTAACCCCAATGTTTACATAAACCCCGTCCCCGAGAACATGCAACTACCCGTAATGGTAATGGGGCGTGACGTTTCCGGACAATGTGCACTAGGCGGTTAGCGAATCACAAACACACTGAGTTCGCTAACCAATCAGAGCCCATTTCGTATTTCTGAGGGAGGGACTTAATAGAACCAGGAACTTAACAGACCGTTTTGACGAGAATGGAAACAGTGGTGTAGAATAAAGGTAAAATATGTTAAAATAATGTGTTTTTTTTTTAACGAAGCATGAACATGTTACACTGCACCCCGCAAACACAATCAAGATTTCGAAAAAACCTGATCAACCACCTCTTTAAGCTTCAAGTTTTGTCCTAGACTAGCTGTAATCTTCCTTCTTGCAACCAGCTTCGTTTAATCCAAAACAGGCTAAATCTATGCCTATTTTGAGATAGGTCTGTGCAAGTCACTTTGACTAACGACAGCTCAAACAGACATTTTAGTCTGAGACTTGGCTTAATCCTTGTCTGTGAAACCAGGCCATAAAGATATACTTAAATCCTACTTAAGTAATTTTAAGTTCAACTAATTCCATTTAATATAAATTCAAACTATAATACATTTCCATTTAAACTTAAGTACTCATTTTAAAGTATTTTATTTATGCATTTAAGTACTCCTTTCATGCTAAAGTGTACTTTTTTTTACAAGGGTAGGTGAAAATATGAGAAGATGCACACTTCAGCAAAACTCTCTGTCTATACCCATTTACTCTCATTGCTGTCTAGGGGAAATAAATAAACAAGATATCTCATTTGCGACGTTTCTTTCCTTAAGGACTTGTCAATAAATGCTGCCCTAATGCTGTCAAGATTCAATCAGAACAAAGCAATGACAAAATGCTTCCTTTTCATACCACACCTTGAGAACCTAACCAGAAAGCATCAAACCTGATGGACAAGCAGGGCATTGTTTGGAAGAGAACCAAACCAGGAGCTCTGAAATTGACCATTATTAATATTGACACTGGCATATTTCATATTAACTGCATGCCTCCACTGAGCAGTGCTAGTATACAGCCTGCCTGTCATTCTATGCTGGCCAGTCTCCATCCCACGAGTCTCTTTGAGTTAATTAATCTGTCTGAAGCTCTCTGCAATACACATGCCTGAATGCATACACTTTCCCCCAGGCGTGTGTTCAAACACAGTGGGATGGAAGTTGATATAACAAACCTGTCAAACACTGCTGAGATCGTAACTTGCTTATGACAAGCCATCAATCCATGTAAAAATGAAGAATCTTTTGTCAGGCCAGATGTTAATGGTCATTTTAATGTATTTCTCTGAAGAATAACCAAATAACAATATGAATATGCACTGATCCACATAAGGTAAGCAAAATCTCGAAGAACGGTTTTATTTGTTTTTAGTGTGAAGACAATTTTAATTGTCTAAATAACTCCTTTTCCACCTTTTGTGCATTGAAATTGTCCAATGGATGTTAAATGTTCTCCAGGAAACCATGCATGACAATAAATATCCTTTATTGTGTGTACACAATTGTTGAAGTTGCTAAACAAGTTAATTTATTTATTTGTCTGTTGCGCTTTTATTGAGTAGGTTATCCAATAACATAAATAAGTGATTTACACCAATAATGTGATGTGGCTGCTGGGCAATCAACCCTGGTTAAGGAGTAAATGAAGACACTATGGAAAATATATTATGATATTACAAATTACCCTTTCAAAGGTCAGTGAAGGCATACTGCCAGTTAGTTATATGTGAGATACGTTTGGGCATGATGTTGAGGGTTTGCGGTCTCATTTCAAAATTATATAAAATATTCAGGGTTGGATTTAGTTTTCAATTTTGATTATTTTTATAATATCCCACGAGTCCTAATAAATGCAATTTCAACTATTGTGCTTCTTGTTGGAAAGCACTCTTACCACAATGTTTTTCTGTTGGACTTAGGCCTATGTTTTTTAAGTTTTATATTTTATTTTATAAATTGTATTTTATTTGTAAGCTGTTAAATTATTAAGCAGTGTCTCATGTAGGTGTTTTTTCCCCCTTGTATTTTATGTTGTGACCACTGAGAAGTGCTCTGGGCATATATTTTTTGGTTTTCTTCCCTGATGTGATGCATGTTGAAAAGAGAAAGTAAAAGTTTCATGCAAGTTCTTTGCATTCTAACAGGAAAGAGTTATGTGTCTTTATTTAAAATCAACACTTCTTTTATAAAGAACACTGCTTTCTCACATAACGCAGTGAAGCAGCCTGTGCATAGAATGAATAATTGATTCTTGAGGCATTGATATCAACCAATTCAGCACCACAGCCATGGATAGCACCTGGTAACGTTGCATGTAAGAAGGTATACCTTGAGCAACCTCCTAAAGTGTAGTTCGGGGAACATGCCTAGAAAAAGTATAGCTTTAGTTTAGATATACCTTTACATATCTTCGTAGCACGCTACAATCTACTTAACTGTATATTAAACATCAAATATACAGTAATTTAATTAATTCAGGCCAAAACTATGAAACGCCAAACTGGAAATAATTATATAAAATCTGAATATATAAATGTAAATTGTGAATATATATATCTTCTAAATCTGATCTAAATGTATAACTGATATAAGTAAAGTAAATCTGATATAAATGTAAATCAGAGTTACAGTATATATAGAATATATTGTTATCTAAATGTAAACCAGAATAGTTATAAGTCTGAATATATAGATACAAATTGTAAAATAAAAATTATAATCATGATTATAAAGAAGTAAATCTGAATATATAGTTTTAAGTGAATGTATAATGTAAATAATTTTTTTAAATTCTAAATATATACATGAAAAGTTGCATTATATAGATATAAGTCTGAATATGTAGATAAAAAAATGAATATAAAAATGTAAATCATGAATATATTTATAGGAGTTAATCTGAATATATAGTTAAAAGTCTGAATAAATATAATTAAATCCAAAAATGTAGATGTTAGTTTGAATATATAAATGTAATTTGTGAATATAAAGTTATTATTCTGACTATGTAATTGTAAATCAAAATGTATAAACCTTGAGTATATAAATGCAAACCTGAATATATAGTCTACATCTCAATATAAATGTATCTTTATTATTAGGCATGTCAATACAAGTAGTGTCACCATATGGACCTTGTTTCTGTTCTCGCATTTTGTTTCGTGACTTTGGCTGCATCCCAGTTCACTTTTAGACACGCACTCGCAAACTTCCTTAAGCACTTACCCTGGGGGAATCCCCGCCGCCATTTTGAAGTGCGTTCCACTTCGTCAAGTGGACAAGGGAAGCTTACATGGACATACCCTCGACCCCTCGATTTTGACCGAGGGAGCGAGTCTGCTTCATATGCACACTTCAGGCCACTCTGTAGACCACAATGCAACACGACTATTACATCATTGCAGATCTCGTTTAATTAATCCCCACCCCAAACAACTCTATAATATATAAAATATATTTTTTTACATTTATAACAGCCCAAGCATGTCTATATACATATAGATAATAACCACAATAAACCCACTCCAGCGGATCTAAGTGATCAAGACGTTCCACCAACATTACCAGATCAATTCATCCCTCCAAGTGTCTTTCCGCCATCGTGGGGCACTCATGCAACGTAATCAATGACGTACATCCGAGTAAATGAGACGGAGGGAAGTTAAGCGATGCAGGGCATAAAAAGTGAACTGGCATCAGCCTAGTTTTCCTTAGTTCCCTTGAGTAGTTCATTCTGTTCACCTGTGTCCTGTTAATTTAGTCATTAGTCCCTCTCTCGAGAGGCTTTTGTATAAGTACTCCCCGTTTCTGTTCAGTCCTCGCCATTTATTGTATTGTATTTGTGTATGCTGCTTGTTTTTCCTGTGTTTTGAATGGATCTTCATCATCTTGGATTATTATTAAATGTTATATTGGATTACCTTTGTCTTTGTGCACCTTTCTTCACCACGTTCTATCGTGTGGGATTAAACACCACCACACGAGTGCAGTTCGAGAGAGAGCCTCGCCGCCTTTGTGGAATGAGTGTGACCTAGTTTTCCTTAGTTCCCTTGATTAGTTCATTCAGTAAATTCAGTTCCTGTTAACCCTTTCAGTGGTGAGTTTAAAATATTCAAGCGGTCCCCCCATAGTAATTTGTTTTAAGACGACCGTTATTTTAGAACGTTTCCCCTTACTGTTTCCATGGCGATGCGTCATGCTTGTCACGTGACACACTTGTCACGTGACACAGTAACACTGTATGACAGATGGATCGCTTTTATTTCGTTTTTCCTTTTTTATTTAAAATATTCACAAACTTGCATACCATGTCATGAACAATCTGATATTCCGATTCACAAATATGTGTAAATTAGTGTTTGTCGTCGTTTAAAAACCTTTCTAAATGATCTTGATCGTGATCTGTAATGTGAGAAGGACGGCGCCATGTTTGTTCGCGCTGCAGTTCAGAGAGTCCTGTCAGTCGGATTTACAGCACGTGAATTCATCAATTTCTCCCGAAATATGACGTCACCGAACATTCTAAATCCCATTTGTTGGACCGTACTCCCAGGGGCACTGAAATAAAAATCACATATGTGGGACCGTACCGCTCAAAGGGTTAATTTAGTCATTAGTCCCTCTCTTGCTTTTGTATAAGTACTCCCCATTTCTGTTCAGTCCTTGCCGGTTATTGTATTGTATTTGTGTATGCTGCTTGTTTTTCCATGTGTTTTGAATGGATCTTCATCATCTAGGATTATTATTAAAAGTTATATTGGATTACCTTCGTCTTTGTGCACCTTCCTTCCACAAAAGAGTGACAGGTAGATGTTCTTATTGCTTGTTTTTATAAAAACAGTATGCCTATGGAATCATGTACATGTATCAAATGCGTACGTTTACTTGTTTAATAGACCAAAAAAAATAAAAAAATAAAATAAATATATTATATATTTATATTATTTATTGACATATGACGAAGGCAAAAGGCTTTTAAAGTGCTTTTAAAAATATCGGTAACACTTTACAATACGGTTTCATTAGTTAACCCTTTCACTTGTGAATTTAAAATATTCTAGTGGTCCCCCCAGAGTGAGTTTTTTTTAGGCGACTGTTATTTTAGAATGTATTGCCTTATTGTTTCCATGGTGACGTGTCATGCTTGTCACGTGACACACCGCAGCCATGAAAACACTGTATGACAGATGGATCGCTTTTATTTTGCTTTTTATTTTTTATTTAAAATATTCACAAACGTTGCTTACCATATCATCAGCAACTATCTGTAATAAGTGTTTTTTGTCGTTTAAAAAAACTTTTTAAATGATCTTTTATCGGGGGGATCTGTACGTGAGATGGGCTTAAAAAAAAATACCCCAACAAATGCCATATTGGTAAGAAAAACCCTTTACATAAATTTGAACATATTAAAAATACAAATAAAAATGTCTCTATATATATATTAATATATATATTCTATATATATTATATATATATGGGTTTTTGGTTGGTTTTATTTGTTTTGTAATATTTTAACATATTTATATATTTGCTGTATGCAATTATGCCTTTTGAATTTTTACCTCTTTACAAAAATGTTTCAGTTTAGAAAACGTTTAGCCTTTCTTCTAATACTGTAGCTAGAAAATATTCTATATTTATCTTTTATCTCTTCAAAACTACAGATCTGAGCAAATCAATTTATTAATTTACTAAGACGATTTCATTGGTTTGTTTGTCAGTCAAAGGTACAATTTTATGTTTGCATTTACCACACCTGACAAAACTGCATTACGGTCACAACATCTCTTAGTAGTATATGCCATAGAGCACTACACCGGCAAGATATGGACAAGATCTGTGAGATGGAGTGTATGTAGGGTTCTTGTAGCTTACAGGTGATTAGTCTCACTCATTGTGAGACAGAGAGAGAAATGATCCAGATAAGAGGCTGACAGAAGAGGAAGGATCCTGTCAACAGCACACTATGCAGAGCTCTTGTGTGTGGCATAATGAATATGTAAGTAATCCAGCAGCATGATGTAAACCTCAGAATGGCGATTTGAATAGTGCGTTGTTGTCTATTGGTGCAGTTACATCTCAGCATTGGCTTATTAAAGAGTTTTATGATGCTTGTTTCTCGAGCCCCATTTGAAAAACACAGAGTTAATAATGTGTTACAAAACCGCAAAAGCCATTTGTGCAAATACTTGCAAAAATAAAGAATCAAAGATTGGCTTCTTAAACATTTGATGCATTTTTTTCTCTGCATAAATTGCATGAACACACAGAAATGCTTGTATTTGAAAGCAGCAATTATCAAAATATTTTTTTTTACTTTTCTGGAGAAAATATGAGTAGAGCTTGGCAGTGATGAGGTGTTGATGGTGGTTGCCAGGATGTTGCTACGCAACTGCTAGGTTGTTCGCTTACTGGTCCAAGTCAAAGAGCCCAGCGCAAAGGTGTTCTGGATTTTAATCATGACTTAGGTTTCTCTTTCATTGTAAGTCTATCTATGGGATTTTGTGGCCTATTTTATTGTTCAACAGGAGAAACAGGAGATTGCCATCAAAATGTTAATACAGAATTTCTGCATACCACTCTACAATACAGCACAAATGAAGTGTATGTATGTATGTATGTATTTGCTTATTTATTTATTTATTTCAACCATTGTACTTGTATTATTTAAAAAATGCTTTTATTTTATTTTATTTATTTAGTTTTGGTCCAAAAGTGTCTTTTTATTAACATTTTAAATCATTTGATAGAATATGCTTGTAACAAAGTTCGTAGATCGGGAAGAAGGATGCGGGAACGTGCGAACATTTAAACATAAAACTTAAATAAAGAAATAAAAAATACAAATCAAAAGTAAAAGCGGCAGCCCCTCATGGACGACTGCTGCATAAAAGAACAACATAAATAGTCCAGGCCTGGTCCTCTCTCCTCAAACACTGTCATCACTCCTCCTTTTATCCTTCCGGAGCTCCTCCGTGGGACTCGAGACACTCATTTTCATTTACTTCACCAGCCTCGCTCTGTTCTTATGGCTCTCGGCCCCACCCCACTCATCACAGCACTTATAAAGTCCACTATTTGCAGCCGAAACCAGAGTGGACATTATCGAGCGAACCTTATAATGAATCTTATAATGCACCTCAATAACCGTGAACAACCGATGTACACTCAAAAGCAAGCCATTATAGAATACTTATGCACTGTGAGTGTTAAACCGAATGAATTCCTGCATCTTGCAGAAGACAGCATCGGCAGCACATTTGTTGCACTCAGTGTCTGATTTCGCTCAATCATTTTCATTCACTCATTCAATGGACTATATTAGGGAAGTAATGTAGGGAATAGTTTATGAGGGTATAAAGGGTAGTTTCAGATAAAGCCTTTGTTTCTGTTTCACTGGCTCAAAGCTGGATGTAACAAATGCTGATCCACATTATGAAGTAAACTTAATTTATTTGTAATTATCAGTTATTATATCTATTACTACCTCAGGCTAAGACATGTCTGATCATGTGATCAAGATATGGTGGCACCCATGAGAGTGTTCCAAGTAACATAAAACCGCTTTTATAAGGCAATTGATATGACTGTCAGAGTACCTTACCTTTTTTTTCTTTTTACCCCCTTTTTTATCTTTTAATAGATACAAAAAAAAACATTTGGGGTTTGTTCTAGCACTAGTGATGCTTCCCTCAGCAAACACAACCCAATATTTCTACCCAACACTCCATGTAAACTCAAAAAATCTCTGGTAACTGCAAGTTTCATATGGCGATAACAAGATGCTGATGCAAAGAGAAAGTAGTGAGGCACCGAGTAAAAAAAGCACAGTAGCAAGCCCATCAGTGACACTAGGGTCTAGTATTTAGAAGACATAAGCAAACATCCTGTTGAAACAGGAACAAAGCCCCACTCCAATTCCTGCACCCTTCTCCAGTCACTCTGCTTCTTCAATAACACAATTAAAGCCAAGCAACTGTGTTCACTGGAACAAATGTGGGACTTGAAGGGAAACTAAGCAATGATTTTAAGTCCAGCAGAGACGATTAGTTCCGCTTCATGCCGAGAAACAGGAAAAGTTTCCAGAGGTGCGGGGAGAACTGGGAATGTAACGCATCTGCAAAAGTGTTACTGCACAGAGACTCACATAGCAAAAACACACTCGCAAACACAAAACTGCACTCGCAATCTGACTGCAACACTGAAGAAACAGTGATTTACATGTGTCTACTATGCTTTCAATGGTACAGTAGCTTTCATACATGATTATCAACATGTGCATAGCTGGTTGACACAATTGCAAAAATGAACATAATCAGATATTTGAAATTCAAGTTCTCATAAGATATGCTATTATTATACGTCCCAGGGTTTTTAAGCCAGAATGAATGATGGGCCAGCCTATCAGTTTTCCCATCAGAAGTAAAATCCATTTGTCAATGCTTTATGAGTGTAATAATGTAAAACCATCTCACCCTTGTAAAAAAGAAGTGTGCTAAAATGTACCAAATGTGCTCTTGTAGTGTACTTCAATATTTAAAAGTATATTAAAAAATCTGCTTGCTGTATAATAATAATAAAATATAAATTAAATCTTGTTTCTTAACACATAAGTGCACTTTTTAAAAATGCCACTTCTAATATTTTTAAGTTTTAATTGTAAATTACATTTTGTAAAGGAGTATGCTATGATTTAGTAAACTTTTGTTGTGCTCTAAACAAGTACACATATTTTTGATGTGTTGGCTAACATACTAAAGCACATCTATTTTAACTATACTTACTTGCAACATCATAATTATAATGGTTGTAATTGCAATACTTTAAATACATACATAAAAGTTTATAACAAAAATACATTAAAGCAAGTTTAGTTTAATTATATAGCTGGTCAGTTACATTTGGGTATGACACGCACACATATTTTTAAAGACAACATAATTAATTTTAAATTATAATAAATATTATTTAAATCTATTAAGTTGGGCAAAAAAGCATTAAAGTGACAATTGAATTTATGTAATTTAAAGTACTATTCATTTTGTCTTCTTGTATCTTTTTAATTATTCTAAAAAGTAATATTCTCACATGTGGCATTCCATAATGCAGCAGGACAGGATATTTTATTAAAAATATTTTATTTATAAGGTAATGTTATGTTTCATTTTGAACATGGATTTCAATTTATATATACCTTTTAGCATATATAAGAACTGTTTCCTAATCAGATTGCTAGCGGTCAAGATTCTAGTGACCAATAATTGTCCTTCACACCACGCAACACACGCCGAACAAAAGTATTTCCAATCACCGCCATCAGAGACTGTGTAGGCCTGCTCTCTCTGGGGAACGTACTGTTGTCTGCTAACATGCTACCATTCCCCTTAGTTTTGAAAACATTATTTCTGAATGTTTTTTGATCGTTCAATGTTTTGAACCCCTGAATTTTGTCATCCAGTTTTTCAATGTTTTAAAAAGTTTTTAAAAAGATTATACAAATATTAAGGGAACATTCCATTTATCATTTTGCAAACCTTATGGGAATGTTACTTTTGAATGTTCACTAAAGTTCTAAAACACGTATCATCAGACGTAAAAAACATAAAAAAATGGTTAGGTGCACGTAAAAAAATAAAAAATTTTAAAGAAAAGAAGAACCATTTAGATACCTGGCAGAAAGTTAGCCTTGTTTCAGCGAACATTTCCTGTTTAGCTGGACTCACATTTGCAACAGAATGATGGCATAATCAATTAATAAAACCTTTCACATTATTCAAACTGTCTGTACAGTGACTGCATACCCCATCTCACTCAATTCTTAAATGTTATTGTTATTGTCAAGATCTGAGTAAATTGTGCCTTATCTCTTTCATTTGGCTGCTCAGCTATCATGAAAAAAATAATAATATAAAAAAAAATCCAAAAATAGAATTCCCACACTTTCTCACATTGTATCGCTAGTGCAGCCAATTATACAAAAACGTCCCTCGTTACGTATGTAACCCTCGTTCCCTGAAGAGGGAACGGAGACGTCACGTCGGATGACAGACGAATTGGGATCCTCACACACTCGCTTAGAGGGACCAATCTGCTTTGAGTGTAAACTAAACGAGCCAAGGCACATTGGCATGCGATTATTGCATCAAGCTGCCGCTGATCACAGTGTGATCAGTAGGCAGCATATGCAGCGCATATTCAGGTTTTCGCTTCTGAGCCGAGCCAGTGACCCGGCCGCTCACGGTGGTACAGGAGCTGTGGCGACGGGACGTGACGTCTCTGTTCCTTCCTTCAGGGAACGAGGGTTACAATACGTAACCGAGATGTTCCTTTTCAGTCGGTCACTCCCGACGTCACTTCGGATGACAGACGAGATTGGGATCCTACCAAAAGGCCACAGTTACCGCCCCTTCCAGTGTCCTGTGGAAGCCACCTGCGCCCCTACTTTTTGGCTTAGGCCAGGGCCTGCACAAGAGGACCTGCTACTGCTACTATGGCACTACCCACGGATTAGACTGGATAACACTGGGGAAACGCATCCCGTTCTACTTGGAACAGGGATGTTTACGGAAGCTTGAACCTTCCCGAAGGAGATTTTGGAAGCAATACACATATGGACATCCCTTAGGTGCATATGGAAGAATGGAGGTGATTAAACCCTCTTGGAATGGCAGAAGTCTGCTGGGGAAACACGGGCTCAAGGCTATACCTTGGACTTTACACATATGGGATCCACTCAGGTCTCTAAATATTGAACCCAGCCCTCTACTGGTTCTCACTGATTCATCGAGTGAGGGCCTGGTGCCGGATGCTCCACCATGTCTGGCTGCCGAGGGGACGGAGGAACTCAACAGGGTCTACTATATGGACTCTCTGGAGTGGTTTTGCAAGCCGACACGAAGCCGGGGCCTTTCAGTGCTTCTACCCGTTTGAGGTGATAACATAGGAGGATACCGGCTCCACACGAAGGCTATAGAATCTAGCGAATGTGTTAGGGGGCGCCCAGCCCGCAGCCCTACAGATATCCGTCAGCGAGGCGCCACGAGCCAGCGCCCAGGAGGATGCAACACTTCTAGTTGAGTGAGCTCGCCACCTGAATGGGCAGGGCACACCCTGTGCCTGATAAGTCAGGGTGATGGCATCCACTATCCAGTGGGCCATCCTCTGCTTTGAGACGGCATTCCCCTTCTGCTGGCCTCCGTATCAGACAAAGAGCTGATCTGATGTCCAGAAGCTTTGCGCCGGGTCTATGTACATTAAGGCTCGGACGGGACAAAGCAAAACTAGGGGTGTGTCTGCCTCCTCCGAGGGCAGCGCTTTGAGGTTCACCACCTGATCCCTGAAAGAAGTAGCGGGAACCTTGGGCACGTAGCAGGGCCGGGGCCTCAGGGTTACCTGGGAATCAGCCGGCCTGAACTCTAGGCACGAATCGTCGACCGAAAATGTGTTTAGGTCCCCTACCCTCTTGATGGAGGCTAATGCTAGCAGGAGCAAAGTCTTCATCGAAAGAAACTTCAGCTCGACTGTCTGCAAAAGCTCAAATGGGCCCTGCTGTAGTGCCACGAGCACTAGAGTCAGGTCCCAAGAGGATATAGAGGGGGGCCGTGGATGATTTAACCTTCTCGCCCCCTTAAGGAACCTGTCGACCAGGTCATGCTTCCCCAGCGACCTCCCTTGTCGTGGTTAGCAGCGATTGCAGCGATATAAACTTTAAGGGTGGAGGGAGACATTCTTCGCTCCAACCCTTGCTGCAAAAGGGACAGCACAACTCCGATCGGGCATCACCGGGGGTCTTCTCGGCGAGAAGAACAACACTCAACGAACAGGTCCTACTTCAAGCGTAGGCATGTCTGGTAGATGGTGCTCTCGCTGAAGTGATGATGTCAACTACCCCTTGGGGTAGGCCACCCAGAACCTCCGCGTCCTGTCCAGGGACCAGACATAAAGTTTCCAGAGGTCTGGACGCTGTGCCAAAGGGTGGCCTTTGTCCTCTGATTCAGTAGATCCTTCCTCAGAGGAATCTGCCAGAGGGGGGCTGTCGTGAGGAGCATGAGTTCCGAAAACCAGATCCGGGTGGACCAGTAGGGCGCAACCAACAGGACCTGTTCCTCGTCCTTCCTGACCTTGCACAGCAACTGTGCCATAAGGCTCACTGGTGGAAATGCATACTTGCGAAGGCCCCGCGGGCCAGCTGTGTGCCAGTGCGTCCGTGGCGAGTGTTCCTTCGGTCAGGGAGTAAAACAGCTGGCAGTGAGTGGTTTTTGGAGAGGCAAACAGGTCTATCTGAGTGGCTCCGAAACGTCCCCAAATCAGCTGGAGCGTCTGGGGATGGAGTCGCCATTCTCCCGGAAGCACGGCTCGAGACAGCTCGTCGGCTGCCCGATTGAGCAGCCCAGGAATGTGAACAGCACGAATCGACCTCAGATGCTTCGACTCCAAGGAGTGCCCACCGCGGTGCGAGTTTAGCGCTAAGGGGGGATGGGCTAAGGGAGCGCAGATCACCTTGTTGGTTGATGTACGCAACGTTCGCTGTGTTGTCCGTGCGGACTAGTATGTGCTTGCCTCGTAAGCGCCCTTTAAGATGGCCCCGGGCAAGGTGCACTGCCAGCCACTCGAGGCAGCCAGTGCAGTTGGGTCCCCGTCCAAACCCCTGACACTGCACGCCCGTTGTACGTGGCCCCCCAGCCGGAGGTTGAGGCATCCGTGCAAACCACAGAATGCCTGGAGACCTGCTCCAGGGGCACTCCTGCCCGGAGGAACGCAAGGTCTGACCACGGGGTGAAGGTTTGGCGGCAGGCCGGTGTAACTTGGACTCGGAAGGTGCCGCGTTGCCACACCCAACTCGGGACTCGGCCATGAAGCCAGTGCTAGAGCGGTCTCATATAAAGCAGCCCCAGCGGCATAACTGCCGCTGCAGCTGCCATATGCCCCAGTAGCCTCTGAACTGTTTCATTGGGACCGCCATCCTGCTCTTACCGTGTCCCCTCCATACCGGGAAAAGAGATCCTCTGCGTCTGGGAGAGTTTGCTCTTTTCCCAGTTGACCCGAAGGCCCAACAGGCTGAGGTGTGAGAGCACCAAATCCCTGTGTTCGCACAACTGATCCCGAGAGGTAGTTGAGAATGTGAATGCTCTGTTCTCTCAAGGGAACAAGGGGTACCTCCGTAACTTACGTGAAGACACGGGTCAACAGGGACAGCCTGGAGGGCAGGACTTCGTACTGATATGCTCGTCCTTCGGAGCGAACCACAGCAATGGTCTGTGGTGCGGAAGGGTCGACACATGAAGTACGTGTCCTTCAGGTTGATCGCTGCAAACCAATCTCGGGGACGTATGCACCCCGAAGATGCGTTCCTGCGTCAACATCTTGAACGGTAACCTGTGAAGGGCCCGGTTCAAGACACGCAGGTCCAAGATTGGTTGTACCCACCGCCTTTCTTGGGTACAATGAAGTAGGAGCTGTAAACCCCGTCTTCATATCGGCTGGAGGGACCGGCTCTGTTGCATCCTTCGCCAGTAGGACTGCGACCTCCGCCCGCAAGACAGGACCATCGGCAGCCTTCACTGTTGTGAAGCGGATGCCAATGAACTTGGGGGCGGGACGCCGGGCGACTGAATCGCGTAGCCGAGCCTGACGGTTTGACGGAGCCATCAAGATGGGCTGGGTAGCTCAAGCCAGGCTCCCAGACACCGCGCTAATGGCATCCAAGAACGGAACTATCAGGTTTACCCCAGTGGGTAGACGGAAAAATGGCAGTGACCCAACCAGAGTCCTCCCGATCCGCCCACTGCTGCTCACTGGCGAGAGAGGAGGGTGAGTGTAATATGCACTAGATCGTCCACAACCCCCTGTCCCCTCTGGGAACCCAGAAATAGAGGAATTGCTCTTTGTCGAGAATTTGGGTACCACCGACCGAGAGGTCAGTGGCGGAAAAAGATGAAAAGATTCTCCTCCCGGCCCTCCTCCGGGGGAGGGAGTTGTGTGCTTACCATCTCCTGAAGAGCAGGTTCCTCCACCTCTGGGTTGCCCGTCTCATGGTCTCTTGCTCTTTTGCTTGCCACCAGGTTTGTCGGGGGCCTGGACGGGCGGGGCGGCTGCCCTGCGACCGGCTCCACGGCACAGCTTTTTTTGCTTGAGGCCGCAGGAGCTCTGCGCTTGTTTGGCGGTGGCAGGGGGGCCGCCCTCGGCGACGGCAGCAGCTGCACGCCGGGGCAGGATGTACCTGATGGCCTCAGTCTGCTTTGGTCAGCGGAGAACCGCTGGGCAAGTTCTCCACCGTGTCGCCAAACGGCCGGCCTGGGACACTCAAAGGTATCGATGTTCCCTTGTCCGTCTCGCGCATTTCAGCCAGTCACAGCCAGAAATGGCGCTCCTGGACCACCATAGTGGACATCACAGACCCAGAGACCGCGCCGTAACCTTCGTTGCTCGTGGCGCGAGGTCCGCCGTGGTGCAGAGTTCTCTAACTTCCGGGTCGTGACCACCCTCGTGCAAGTCCCTCAGTGCCTTGGCCTGGTGCACTTGCAATCACGCCGTAGCGTGTAAGGCAGAGGCAACTTCTCCACAGGTCGTATAGGCATCGCTGGCCAGTCGAGTACCTACAGACCCGGGAGGGGAGGCACGGTTCTCCCTGCCGGTTGGAGGCGGTATTAGGACACAACTGCATCGCAACCGACCGCTCCACCGGGGGGACCCTTGTAACCCCCTAGCTGCCCCACCATCGAGGGTGGTGAGGGAGGAGGATCCAGCAAATCAGTTTCTGTCAGTAAAAGGTGCCGTCCATGACCTGTTGAGCTCCTTATGCACCTTCGGGAAGAAAGGCACCGAGGCGGGGCGCTGAGAACCAGCGCGGACCACCCCGAGAACCAATCGTGCAACCTTGAGGGCTCGGGACATGGTGAAAGTCTTCACTTGAGCCCTACCCCTACGGCGGCCAGGGAAAGCATAGCCATTATTTCTGGATCCGATTCAGGCATTTCTACGGTCCCGGAGGAGAGCAGCGCAGCCGAATCTTCCTCTCCAGAAAGCTCTGGCTCCGATGCTGCTGCACCCTCCGATGCTCCAACCGACATCTGATCGTCGGGGGGAGCCTCGAAGAAACAGGTGGTACCCCCCGTGAGGGTCCAGCCTGCTCTTTTTGAGAGTTCCGCTGGTTTCGAAGTGCCGGCGGGTTTGGGCATCCCCGGAGTGGAATTCCTCACCGTGACCGTAAGACCAGTCCGCCCACCGCCAGAAAAAGGACGCCCCCGGCTGCCACCAGAGGGAACCCCAGATCTAGGCAGTGGCACGGGCACTCCGCCCCTTTGCAGGTAACGGAGTCCGGTCCGCAACTCCGAGATGGTCATCCACGAAAGCCACCTTAGCTTGCTTCATGCCCAGGCACGAGAGGCAGCGATCGTGACCATCACCCCGCGCCAGGTAACGACCGCATCCAGAAATGCCCGGGTGATACGTTGTCTATAGTAAGACCCACATCGTCTTTACAAAGACTTAACGTCAAGTTTGCCATGCAACGTTAAAAGTTAAACTTTAAAAAGACACACCCGAAATTGCTCTTTTAGCGTGCTGAGGCGCACAAGGGAGATGATCATCTGCAACACACACGGGGTAGTGCAGCCTGATGTGTGCAACCCACTCTACACGGGAAACCCCCACCGTTGAAGCGCCGTCCGCCAACACGAAGAGCTCTCCATGAGCGCGCTGAACTCGTTCAGTCTTCTTCTCTCAGTAGAGTAGTCAGGAGCAGAACGATGTGATCGCTCAGCTCCGAAGCGAAAAGCTGAATATGCACTGCATCTGCTGCCTACTTATACTCACGCTGTGATCAGCAGCAGCTGGATGCAATAATCGCATGCCAATGTGCATTGGCCCGTTTAGTTTACACTCAAAGTAGATTGGTCCCTCTAAGCGAGATCCCAATTCGTCGGTCCTCCGACGTGACGTCGAGAATGACCGACTGAAAGGGAACTCTCATAATCATGGAAAATATACCTTTTATATTGTGTCACAGTGTATCTGTTTAGGACACGGTGGAAGACTTATGATTGCATGGGCATCACTGGATGTGAATATTTTTAAAGATGAAAACCAGTTAAAGAACAGATGTGTGTTTCACAGCAGCATGATTTATTTGAACTACAGGAAATATCATAGTAATCGAAATCTGGTATATGTGTTATATGGTATATGCTAAATGTCCTTAAGCCTGCGCTGAAAGAGACTTGATTATTAGGTGGTTCTTGGATGTTCTGATTTGATGGTGCTCTGTGGCCTGAAAAGTCTGAGAACTGCATTTCTGATATCGTCAGTCATTATGATGAATGGAATGATATAGGATATAGAAATTTTCATTAAAAGCACAGTATATTTGTCAGATAGATTAATTTAGCCCAATATACTAGGTATTTGGGGCAGAAACTACAATATGCATTCAAATATGCTTTAAAACAGAACAATATGTATTTGAAAATGGGTTTTCTGATGGATTTTTAACAAACACAATTTGTTTCAGTTCTTTCTTATATTTAAATTATTTCATTCTCAGCTAAGCAGACCTGGAATATCAGATTTCTTATAGTTCTTTGAAGTAGAGAAATATATGTCAAACTGAATGGGTCATGCAAGTTTTGTGGTTTTTGTGGAAACAGGTCTATGGCGTGGTGTCAAGTGGCCTGTGCAGATATCTGCTCCACTCTTCTTGGATCAGATGGATAGCTCCATTTTGGACTGTTTGGCTTCTCATAAAAGCATAAAGAGGGAGATAATGTCACATGTCAGGAGGAAAAAAAATTTCAATTATTCAATGTCAATTATTACATCTACCACAAAATGTTCATTGCTGGAAAACTCCTCCAATAGAACAATGAGCCACTGAAATTTGGGGTGAAACACAATTAGACAAATTTGGGCTGTTTGTTCTGTTCACAATTGTTTTGTGAAATATAAAACTTTTAATTCAAATGCACTGAACGTTCATTTAAGACAATGTAAAAATATGCTGTTCCTTACGGCTACTGGACTATTTTCCCATAAACACAATTTCTATGAGAATGTGCATAATTGAATTAAAGCCCAGGAGCTCCAATAGCGCATATTTAGCGTAGGAGTTATACAACACCCCCGCTTCTCCTTTATCTCTCTTCCTCCTCTGCAGCTTTCCATCTCCAAAGAATTTGTCCCTCTGGACCACACTGCTGTGAGCAAAACCCAGTGTTCAATATTCCAGATTTGAAGGTTTTCAATAATGTCATTATTTTATTATTTGCTACTGCTGTTCATTTTGTTCTGAAATGTCCAGTGCATTGATAACTGCCAAAAATTGAAATGATTTTAAGCCAGTGGAGCGTTTTAATGGCCAGTTCTGATAGTACAGATTGTCAGCATAGTCATTTTAAAAATGTCAGGTTTCAAAATGGAGTTTTCAATCGACCAGAAATGCAGCTAAAATTGTTCATGAATGTGCTGTAGTACCACCTTACAGAAGCTCCCTTCGTCAAAAAAAAATAAATACATAAAATATATTTAAAATAAGTTATTTCATCCAAGTAGAGTTCAAACAACACATGACTATAGCCTGAGACTACTGATATAAAAAATTATAATTAAACTTTATTTGAAGTACTACTTGTGCACAATGCACATTTATTAATATTAACACTTAAACTCCGCGGACCCGGATACGGGTCCAAAGTCACATTAAAAATGTGTATGCTTCATTTACATAGCCTTCCTTATATGGTATCAGCCCATATATGGATTAATTTGAAAGCTTGGAGTGTCTTCTTTACAAAGAATACCATTCCTTTTGGTTTTTATATCCATAAAGCAGTAAAATTAAGCTTAGAAAAAATTTATTCATTCCACACACGATTTTCCGCCTAGCCATTGCAAACTTTTTTACGAAGAATGTGTATTTGATAAATTTTTCACAAAAAAGTCAAGTCATATATCACAAGAAAGCTGTCATTCTCAGGAATTTCACGATGTAGATTATTTTATTGTGTGACGATAATAGATCGAATTATCTTCAATTGAATCGCGATGGAAAAAAAACGGAAATTTTTTATTGTGTAAAATTTCTACTCGTAGCACTGCTTCAGTTAGCCGCAAACAGCCACAAATATCTATAAACTCTATATTACTTTTTAGATTAGGATCTCTTCTTTCAAACAAGATGTTTTTCACGTTTCTGCGTGCTTCCATCGGTGTGATATTCGCGTTCTGTCCAGGTAACGGAATTCAGCGCGTCAGCGGCTCACAGGCTCTCGATGACATGCCAGCGCGCATTCAGTCCTTTTGATGTTATAGAGATCTGCGGCCAGTTCTGGGCTCCAATTGATCAGATTACACGTCACTCAGATCGGCCCTTACAGACTCTGTGAACTCTGACACCGCCGCGTCAGCACAGTGGGCAGAGAAAGGGGGGGTCGCCATTCGGACGACGTGGTTGTGAAGACAGGTGCTCTCTGGCCGTTGTAGTTACGTTAAGCGCGAATTGAAGGGCTTTTTCGCCACGGAAGAGTTGTAGCGAACGCGACTTGGATCCTTTCAGTCTCTGATTATCATATTACAAGTTATTTATGATGAAGAACGGTGAGCGCGCCGTGGAGAGGACTGAACGCGCGTCTGGGGAGACTTTAGGAGCGGTTCTCCGTGTGTTTGAGAGCTGTTTCTTTGTTATGAAACGTGTTAGCAATACTAGCAATCGGATACATTGTTTATTGACAGAAAAGTAGAGTACATTATGCATTTCAGTAAGTATACAGTAAATATAGATGGATTATTACAGAGTGTAGATGAGCTAACATATGTTTGTTTAACGCTGTGAATGTAGAATGTAGCTGCATGCCAGCGAATTAGCTCAGCTGGACCACGGAGGCAAGCAAAGCTGGATGCAGAATGAGACAGAGATGCTGTGCTCAACTGATGCTGAGGTGAGAGATGCTGTGAACACTATCCCAATACAGAATGCATATAAATGGAATGATATAAAGCTGGAGGATATGGATTCTATTTTAGGTTGTTATAGACCAGCTATATATTATAATGTAGACAGTCTTGAGCATCCTGAAAGAATTAAACTGAGTGTAGAAATCACAATATGACAAATTTGGTCCAATTCGCTTGTGCCATTTCGTATATTACTACTTAGAAAAACATAAAAAAAAAACATAATTCAATAAATAATCAATTAAAGTTCTTATCGCACAGAGTACAATAGGATTGTGGGGTTAATGCGTTTTATAAAGCCTGTTTTTGCAAAGAAAACTCACAATGACACATTTAGATGCAAAAATAGACAATTCGACTCGCTTCACTTATAATGTAATAACTCCTGTTTAGAAGCTGTTATTTGAAAGATTCTTTTTCTGGTACTTTGTGGCATGTAGTGGCATCAAACAAAGTAAATTCCAGAGAGTAGAGCCTAATAGAACCTGAATTACAGAATAAAAAAAAAAATACATTGATTTAAAACTCCAAAATCGCCTATGTTTTTCTTGTTTATTGTAATATTTGAAAAATACATAATGCTATTTATAAAGAATTACACTCATATTATGAAGTTCAAATGGTTTTCTTTACAATTAAACCACTTTCTTTTATTTCCTCCATTGTATGTGTAGGGTAAACATTTGAATTTGAATATGAAAAATTTAGGCGAAAATACCAAAAAACGCACCCCGAGAATTAAATCGTGTTTAATGCACTATTGATGAGGAGCTTGAATAATATCTATCTTTAAATGCAGATATTTAAGGTACAGGAATTATACTTGCAAGAGTCAACTTTTAGCACATCAAATACTTCAGAATATCTATATCTAAATTAACGTCCATAGTGTCAGGCAGCTGGCAGTGAAGGCTATAATGTACATCAGTTTAACCCCTTTGCTGTCACCTCCCATTTTCGGCATGGAGACACAAATGATGTACCCAAAATAAAAAGGTTGCTGCTCATCAGTCATTGTTACTAGATACATAATCAACATATGTTTACAAAGCTGACACTTCAAAGTTTACTACTCAAGAATCTGAATTACTCAGACTGTTATGATAATAGAGATGTATAAGCTCAAACATAAAAACAAAAAATCTAAATATTAAAAAATTCATATATTTTCAATGTATAAAAAAAAATATGTTGCTGTGGTAAATGTCTTTAGAAACACAATGAAGATAAAGCCACAAGTCTACTAATGCTTCATTTCAAATTTCAGGACATAATCTCTAAAACTGTGAGTTTTATGAAACATTTTCTAAGACCATATCATGTGTGTTTTTAGAGAAGGATACTATCCAATCAACGAAAAAACCCCCCCCAGCACACTGAAACGGGATTAGGTGCATGGGAACAAAATAAAACAAAAAGGGAATCACAAAAATAAGTAACGAACCCAACACAGATCAATATTGTAATTCCTTGAAACGTTAGCCAACATTGCATTTAATAAAGTGAAGAATTCGCAAGTATGATAGGGTGGGTTCGTTACTTATGTTTTTAGAGAAGGCTAATAAAATTGATTTATGACCCCTGTAAGCTCTCCTGCGTGCTGTAGCCTCATGTCTGGCTCGGCAAACTGCCCCATTCATGATTCTATTGTTCTCACCCGACAAACCTTTCACACCTCTGCCAGGTATGAGACATTGTCCTCATTATTCCATTATCATTATTATTTTGTTTTTATTCAGCCATTAGTAGCCTTTATTTTGGCATTACAAGGTTTACCAAGCCACATAGCTTCAATCCCAGTATACATTTACCGGTCTATTATCAAAAGTTTTTCTAGAAAAATACAACAAAACATTTTCTTGTGACTTTACGTCAATTATTTTGACAAAATACATGAAGCATATTTGCACATGTTCTGCAGCTGCATTAGAGCTAACATTGCATCAAAGCAACTTAGAAAATGTATGTAGATATTAGTACTTGTACTCAAAACTCACTCCTTAAAACCACCGTCGGAGCGTGGTTTGTAATAACGTTACTTTTGCGATTCTCATGTGGAATTTGGACGTTACGGTTGGTAAAATATGTATTTATAGCCTTTTATATGCTGCACAAATGTGCAATTTCAGATGTACACAGTCTATATTGTGATTGAAGGCGTGACACGGCGGAGGCGGGGCTTGTTATCGCGCAATATGATGACAAGGCGATGGCCGCAATCAGGGTTTCTCTGAGTCCACAGGCAAAGCACGGAGAGTAAAACCACAGAGAAGCCCAGGGAGCGGGATAATGATCATCAGATCGCGTTACACATCAGTGGGAAATGAATAGGAAATGAGGATTCTGTTGAGAAATAGGAAAGTCAACATGAGTAAATATATCTAATATATCTCCATGTATATTGAATCTTTGGACAATAAAGCCATATGACGCGGTTCAGTGTACTATGTGAACACAAATAAACCTCTTTTTATATAAAAAGTGACCCAAGGCGCGCGCAGTGTGGCCAAGTATGGTGACCATACTCAGAATTAGTGCTCTGCATATACCCATCCAAAGTGCACACACACAGAAGTGAACACCACACCCGGAGCAGTGGGCAGCCATATTGCTGTGGCGCCCTGGGAGCAGTTGGGGGTTCGGTGCCTTGACTGTGGTCTCCCCTCAGTCGAGGTATTGAGGGTGGAAGAGAGCGCTGTACATTCACTAGTGCCCTAATCATGTCATGTTTAATGAATAATCTTCTGGTTTGCATCCATCAAGTTTCAATGAATGAACGAACAAGCAAGCATTGCTCTGTGGTTAAGATATCCATCCATCTATCCATTTTTCAAACCACTAGTCTTTCATAGTGTTGTGGGGTAACATATAGAATGTTTCTAGTTTACTAATAAAACTTGTGACATGCTGCCATACAATATTAAAATGTTAACGCCCCAGTTACTAGAACTGGGCTATTGTATGGAATATCTTTAGTTTAAGTAAGTAAGTTAAATTAAGTTAAGTAAGCAAATAAATGAATAAATACTTGTCATACAGTATACAGTACATATTACCACACAATATTAAAATGTTTTAACTACACCTTTACAAGAACTAAAAAAAATATTTATAAGCTATGCAGCTGAATTGTGATTGATTTGATATCTTTGATATGTATTTTCCCATACAGCTTTTCTCTGAATCTGAGCATAGTTGAAACAAAGGTGTCTGTTACAGGAAAAATAATACCAGGCACGTCCACTGAAGGAATGGGATAGTGAAGGGCTTGAGTCTGTCTACAATGGATATGTCAAAGCAAACATTCCAAACAATCCACAACATCACTGCTCATATCTGGTGTAGAAATATTAGTCCATATCTCAGTTAATGTGACATAATGTGTAGTTACTGGGTTTCTCTTTGCATGGCAGTATAGTGTTGACATAAAACTCCTACAGACATATAAGAATCTATTCATACCAACCACCCCTACTGTACATGAAACACATAAAAAGTATTAAAGCTTTGATTAACAATCAGACCAGTTAACCTTTTTTTTACTATTGTGTGTACCCTTAAAAGGGTTGCAGATTACAACTGAACATCTTGGTGGTTATTTCTTTCCCAATGTATGATATTATGCCCTGTCAGAAAATTTGGAAATTGACAAAAACTGTTGTGTATTATTATTTCAACAATTATTATTCCAAATTCAAGTATAATTTAGTGTTTTAGTTGGTAGTGATATAAAAATACCTAATGTTGTTAAAATATTTACAGAACTCAAATGAGTAGAATTAGTGAACATATGTTAATCCATTTTGGAAAGTTTCAGCTCAGAATGCAGTTCCAAAATTGTCTAAGACTAAAATAGTGCCACATGTTTTCTTTAAAAAATAAAATCTCATTTAGATTCAGTCCTGAAGACAGTATTATGCCAAACAGCCTCTCACTTATCTCTCTACTCGGTTTATTTTCTTCCTTAAGTGACCCTTTGACCTTACATGCTCTATTTGGCTGCTAAAAACATTGACAGGTTTTGAGTAGTTTCTTGAGCAAATACATACAAATTATCATAAAATACCACACATAAAAAGGCAAAAGAGGTGCAAATATAGAGGTTCTGATCAATATTACAGCAGAAGAAAGCAGAATACCCAGAATTATGTCTGTTACAATTGACAAATTGTGCATTTTATTGGTTAATAAGGTGGATAATAAGGTTCTTGGTTAATAAGGTGTTCTAGGTAGTTACAAGGGAATTGCTATGGTTGCCAAGTCAAAAGAGTCACCCCCAAGTCTCTAAATATGGCTCATCAAAGTATTTTTGTCTGTCTTTATCATCTTACTTGTGGTGTGGGTTTATTTAAATCCCTAACCCGCCGTATGAGTAACAGTAATAGGGATTTGGAGGATTTAGTGTATTTAGATTCATTTATTTGTGTTCCAACGTTGAAAGGCGGATCTGTTCTTCCAAACCATCAATGTAAAAACTAACCATCTAAGCTGCTGGTGCATTAAAAACCTTAATCCAACCTCTTGACAGAACTATGACAGCTATGACTTAAAATACAAAAGATTAGATCTTTAGAGGCAATCACTGTCCTGTCTGAATTAAAGACTGGATTTATCGTCCACTTTTTCTTATTCTTTCTTTACACAAGAAAAGAAAAAAGGCAAAAGTTGTGTTCTTCTTTCTTCCAGTAAGAGGTTATTTAAGGCTTTGGAAAGCTTTTTGTGTTACGCAGTGTAGTCATGTGGTGTGTCCCATGCGTTCAGAGGAGACCTTTTTGTACCCAGGGTCTCTCACTGCTGTCAGACCAGCTGTAAGAGTGAAAGAGTTCTGCTGTTTGCAATGTCACTAGACTTCCATCTGTTCATGCAGACAACTTGATGAAAAACATCTTCTAATACAACATTTCATAGGTTGTGTTTGTTTTATGCCAAACTGTTAAATACATGTTAAATTCTGGCACATTAATAGTTGCATTAATTAGTCTCTCTTTCTTGCTCTTTCATCCTCCCCTCCCCCATTCGAGTATCAGCTTACGTGGGCTGAGTCTTCAGGGTTCAACAAGTTTTCTCAACATGAATATTCATGCACTCTCTCCTTGTGTGAATGTGATCTTTATTCGCGGCTCATGAAGAAATTATTTTCTGCCTCCTCTGTAATATTCACAACATTCACATGAAGAATACATGCATTCTTGAATTCAACATGAAATCCAAAGTGACCCAATTACTTGTTTTTTAATACACATGTCAGGTCTTATAATGTACAATTCATCAGTGTATATTATTTTAAAGAAAGGGGAAAAAAGTTTTTGTAATCTTTAACCAAATATATAATAAATGGCCTAGCACATTCAGACTAACCAGTCAGAAAACAGCTACACAGGCATTGTTTTATGATACTGTTTTAGATATTCAGGGCTTGACAATAAGGACTCCCCGATGGCCCGGGGCCACCGTGAAAGACGTTCGGGACAGTTGACGGATTTGTCACTGGCCCGATCGCGCCACTGCTGCCAATTTAAACATTCAAACAATTGTAAAGCATTCAATTGCAAGAACACGCGAATGTGTGCACAGCATGTGTCATGTGTCTTCAACAATGTTTGAACTTTATATTTGTTAGGCTAGTATTTTTTGCTGTGGTATTGAAATTGGAATTGAGAATTGTACATTTGAACTAGTATTTAAAATTGTGATATCATATAAATTACAAGCATACAAGTAACATGGGTCAAAAAACAATGTAACCTTTTTTTTTTTTTTTTGTGGCAGGGTAAATAAAAGACCAGGCCAGTAGAAAAAAATCCTTAGTGTTGAGCCCTGGATATTGCTGGCTAATGGTAGTAATAACTTTTTAATATTTATAAATATAATGAAAAAAAATTTGTATTTCACTTCTGCGCTAATCTAATAGTTTGTACTTTAGTAGTGTGTGCTTTAAACTTGCCATTATGTGCTTGAATGTTGTTTGTACTTCTATTAAATTGCTTGTGGTGTTCCACAAGTCACTTTGGATGAACATGTCTAGTGAATAAAAAAATAATGTATGAAGTAAAATGTACTGCAATTTAACAGTTACAGCAAAATAGCAAATAACAATGCATTTAAAGGGATAGTTCTCCCAAAAATAAAAATATTGTCATCATTTACGCACCCTCCAGTTTGTTCCAAACCCATATGAGTTTCTTTTCTTTCTTCTTTCTTTCTTTCTTAGGTTTGGAACAACATGTAAATGTTGACAAAATTGTCATTTTTGGAAGAACTATCCCTTTGATAGAGAAGAAAAAAAAAAGTTACCACTGGCTGCAAACTCCATTCTGATATGGAACACCCACTTTTCATAATTCAGTCAATATCAATGGATAAAATACATTCAACATACAGCATAGGCTCATTAGAAAATGTCCCTCTACCAACGTTTTTGTGAAACTAAAACATACCTATACATACAATTCACAGCAGTTTCCAGCTGAAATCTTATACTCAGGTGCGCCATAACAGGGATGGAAAGTTAGGATGATTCCAAGGGCCCTGATCAGAGAGGGGCCCGATGCCACCAAGCCTCCAGAACATAATTATTAATGAGTTAATATGCTGTTCAGGGGGCCCAGAAACCATAGTGGCACCCCTGCTAATACTAGTGTAAGTAAAACAACTTATTTCTTTTTTAACACAAACTATGATTGCCGGGGCAGATTATTGATTGATAAAGACTTATTTATTTATTTTTTTCGTATTGAATTTCCTAACTGCTGTTACACATGCAACAACCCACTTATATATATATTTTTTTTCATAAATAAATAAATAATCTATCCACACTAATAATCAACCTGTTGTTTTTCATATGTCAGTAATTCCAGCAGTCAAAAAGTACTAATTACCCTGCCCAAGGATTAATTAATGCAAATGCTGGAAAAGTCAATGCAGAGCCCAAAGTTTATATCATTTTACCGAACTACAATTTTCCCAGTGCAGCATATTAACAGGCCACTGTTTCGTGATTGTCTGGTTGAACATCAGTTTGCTAATACATAGTTTGAGAATGTGAGTGTGTAATCAGCTGAGGGCAAGTCCCTATAGCATTGTGCCAAAACATGCTCACGAGTTTGGAGAGATGCTCATTTTCATCATCAAATCAAGAGAGGCATCTCAAATGACTTAGCATTAGGCAGTTTGCTATGCTAATCGAGACAATTAGCATAAATAGGCAGGGAAAAAAAGAGTTAGCCAACATAAAACGAGAGCAAACTACACAGACATTAGACAGAGAACAATTATGAATCATTCAACACCATGCCAGCAGTTAAAAGGCTTTGATAGCTTATATGCTTTGTGAACTTACAGGTTGCTCTTTCTTTTCCATCACAAGCCCTTCATAATTCATGTCATTTTTTACAGCAGGAGGTTTTGCCATGTTTCTGTACTGTGCCAGAGCACTTGCTAAAAGCTCTGTATAGAGAGGTAATAGCTACCCGCTGATATGATGAGACAATCGGTGCTTAATTGCACAGTTTAATAGTTAAGCCATGTAACTGATAATTGAAGGCTTTGTGCCTCCTACAGAGACCGATGGTATTTTTAGCCACTTTGTCATGCGGTCTTTAAGATGACATTGTTGCCATAGCTTCTGGATTTTTCATAAAAAAGGATTTATTAATTGTAATAGCAAAATATTCGTTTGACTCAAATTGATCAAACATGTTGATGGAACACACAAAAAAAATTTAAAATCATATTAGGATGCATAACATATTCTTAAGGCATTTTAATTTTTTGCAAATCTAAGTTTAAAGGGGTCATATGATGCGATTTCAATTTTTCCTTTCTCTTTGGAGTGTAACAAGCTCTTGGTGCATAAAGAAGATCTGTAAAGTTGCAAAGACTGAAGTCTCAAAAACAAAGAGATATTCTTTATAAAAGTTAAGAGTCAGCCACACCTACCTAAAACACCTCGTTCTAACACGCTCCCACATATCTACCTCACTATGTGGGAAGATTTGCATAACGCCGCCCAAATGTTCACGCAAAGAAAGAAGGCGTAACTTTTATTCTCACTGTAGTATTGTTGTTGCTGCAGCCATGTCGTGAAGACACTGTGTGCTTCATTGTGAAAGCGAAAACTACTTTGTTTGGTCTTCCAAAAGAGGAATGATATCTGCTTGTCATGCCTGGAGCTGATCTGTGCTGGTAGCTGAGGGAATACATCAACTTTCACCGTGGACGAAGTGGAATCCAGCCCGGGGTCCGTCACATGTGGTTGCCGCTCATTCGTCGGCTTCACCGGATGCGCCATTCTCGACCCCGCCGCCTCAGCTCTCTCTAGCTCGGCCTCAGCTCACGCTAAGCCGGGGTCGCTCACGGGGGGGGGGGGGGGGGGGGGTAGGGACCGACATCAGCACACTCTATCCCGGCCTCAGCGCACGCTAAGCAGGGGCTTCCCATCACGCTAGGCCGCTGTGTTTTTCGTTGTGAAAGGGAAACTACTTTGTTTAGTCTTCCAAAAGAGGACACGATAGAAATCAGTGGTTAAGTTGTATTTACAGCTCTGTTCCAGAACAGTTTAACCCAAATATCCAGATGTGTGCAGCACATTTTATGTTTACTGATCCTGGGAGAGTAATGTTAGACTAAAATGCCGGCAGTTCTGACTCACGTAAGTACATTTTTATTTAAAGGATTTGCCACTGACGATTCAAACACAAGTTTTTTGGGCGTAGAGTAGCACTTGTTGTTTGTAATATTCTCCGATCAAAAATGCAGACAGAGTTTTATGTTTACAATGATGCAATGCAACGTAACGCGTAAAAATACAGTATAAGTCATTATAATCAATAATTATGTCCTAACTGGATGCAACAAATGCCTCGTTTATGTGTTTTATTGTTTTTGTCTCGTCGCTCCGGCCGTGACACGGCATCAACAGTATGGTGAGGGGCGTGACATTTCCATCTCCCGCTTGAGGTATTCGGCCAATCACACACTGGATAGCTGGCCAATCAGAACACACCTCACTTTTCAGAATTGATGAGCTTTGTAAAAAATTGACGCGTTTCAGAAAGGCGAGGCTTAGAGGAGAAACAATAATATACAGTATGAAAAAATAATGTGTTTTTTTTTTACTTTAAACCGCATAAAAAAATTTCATTACACCAAATACACAAAAAATGTTTGTTAGCAGCAGCATAGACCCCTTAATGGATTAAGGGGAAAAAAGGAAGAGAGCAAGGGAGTTTCAATTCCTGATGGCCAATATCTGTTCCAAAAGGTAAGCAACATGCAACAACTGCCTCCTAAATATCCATTTATCAATTTCAATTCTGCATTCAGTGAGAACCAAATACCAGAAATCATTTGTGACAGTAGAAACAGGCAAAAAAATTATAAAACAGGACCATTTTACCCAAATGTGGTATGTTTTACATTTTTATGCTATTATGTTAGCACCATGTGGTTGCTCAGCATCTTTAGCATGATACAGGAAAAAGAGCTGCCAGTTCAGACAAAGCATAAAAATGAAACTTAAAAATAGTGTTTCAATTATGAATAATACAAATCCCATTACCATAAGGTTTATTTTTTAAGTGATACTAAGTACAGTTCAGGATATTTAAGTTCCTTTATGTAGTAGTATAAAAAATATCAGTGACGAGTAGTGACTTGTAGGGGTACTATTTTCAAACTCCTTGGGACTAAATTTGGCCCAATTCCTAGTATATAAAGTATACTTTAAGTAAAACAGTAGTAAACTTTGAGTACACAAATAATTTACATAAATTTTTTAGCGTGTACTGCAACTATACTAAAAGTGAAAATAGGTATACTGATAGTTTACTAATTAAAAACTTGTAGTAGCATTTTTAGTACACTCTGAAGTATAGTCTCAGTAAACTACTAGTTTAGTAGTTTTATACTGCAAGTATACTCGTAAGTTTTCTTTAAGTGAATTTTATATCATACTTTAAGTATACTACTGTCTCTATTTAGGTATTAATCTGTATATGGGTTGTTGACATGACATGGCATTTTCACTGTCCCACAGGATAAATATTATTATAATTAATATTGTTGTTATTTAAAATGCTGTAAATCGTCAAACATTTCTTTGTCCTACATGGAAATGCTGTTAAACAAGCTGCAGTGTTATTCGATTTTTTTAATTTTTGAGCCAAATGTCAAAATTGTCCTATGGTGTGACTGTCCCAAGCATGGTTCAGTAAATTACAACTTTTATAAATGAAAAATAAAAGCATAAAAATGTTAATAAATACACCCAGCATAATTGTACAACAAAATGTCTTTGAAAGCCATGTCCTCTGGTGTGACAACATATTCTGATTTTAAATCGGCCAATTCCAAACAAAACTTTAATTAGCTGAAGGACCCCATTCATGATCATGTTATTGAAGCCCCCTGTGAAGCCCATGACATGTGCACATGGTAAATTTTTCTCTCAGAATTGTTCAAATATTTAACTTTTTTGGAACCACTACAAAAGTGTTACGCTTTGGTGTGACAGCTCTAAATTATATTTTTTAATTAAAAAATGTATGTTAAACTACATAATCATTGAAAATTATGCAAATGTGTCTTGCTAACCACTAATGACAGGTTAGCTTGGTGTGTAGCAAGGTCATTAATTGACAGAAAAAGGCTGAAACGTCCTATGGTGTGACAGAAAATGTCCTCTGGTGTGACGCCTGTACTGTCACATCACAGGACAAAGATGTCACCCCAGAGGACAAGGTCTCTTTAAGAAGCATTTTAAATAATTAAATAAGATTTATTTAACTACTTTTTATTATTTTTTGATAATTTTCAGTGTTCTTAAATGCAATAATTACATTAATTAAATTATTTTCTGATGTTTTTACAAAAAACTTGTACTGTTATAAAGTGTCATGGAAATAAGTATAACATGTTATACTATGTTTCTGAGACAGAAATAATTGATGGTGAGAAATTAGTGGAAGAGAGAGGACACGGAAATATAGACAGAAAATGAACAGGGATCCATGCAGAAGGGAGGAGATCCAAAGAGAACAATGCAAAAAGTAAATACAATTAAAATTATGCCTTAACAAGAGTAGCCATATAGTTTTAAAAAATCCATTCACATCTTAATGAATATAGTTTGAATATCAATCATATTTAGCTGTGTCGCACATGCAGCGGGGGGGCTAGAAGAGTTTCAGTAATATACTGATTGACTAAGAGACTGGATTTTGTTGATGAAAATATTTTTTTGTTTTGTTTAAAATACATGTTGTTCCCTTTCAGTCGGTCATTCCGAGTCACGTCAGTGACCGACGAATTGGGATCTCGCTTAGAGAGCGAGGGATCCACTTCGAGTGTAAACTAAATGAGCCAATGCAGCTGGCGCTGATCACAGCGTGAGCATAAAAAGGCAGCCGGTGCAAGGCATACCAGCTTTTCGCTGAGGAACCGAGCCGACAACATCTTAGCATACCAAACTACTTCGTGTGTGACGAGTCTAGCGTGCTATAGCGGGTGTTTGTGTTGGCGGACGGTGCTTCAGCGGTGGTCGTTCCTGTGTCGAGTGGGTTGCTGCACTACCCCCTGTCGTGCTGCAAATGGCCATTTCCCCTGTGCGTCTCAGCACGTAAAAGAGCATTTCCCTAAAAGAGCCAATTTCTCTAAAAGAGTACAATAAGGGGGTGCGTCTTTGTAAAGACGACGGATCGTCTTTTTAAAGATGCCGTTTCACCCATGTGTTTCTAGATGCGTTACCTGGCGCTAGGTGATGGTCACGATCGCTGCCTCACGATCCTGGGCATCTAGCATGCCGAGGTGGCATTTGTGGATGAGTCATGTTCCCATTGCAGGAAGATGACCATCTCGGAGCTGCGGGCCAGGCTCCGTTTCCTCCAGCGGGGAAGAGCTCCGTTGCCTCTGCCACGATCTAGTGTTCGTCCTGGCGGCAGCCAGGCGTGGACTACTTCGGGCAGTAGCACGGGCAGTCTGAGGGTAACAGTGGTGGCAAACCCCTCAGGGAACCAACCCTCGGGGGACCATCGCTCCTCTAGCGCTTCGCAAGCTGTTGAGCTGCCAAAGGAACGCGCTGGGCCCTCTTCAAAGAGCGTACTAGCGGTATCCTTCGGTGCTCCTCCCGACGACCGGATGTCGATCACTGCATCGGAGGGAGAGCTCTCTGGAGGGGAAGATTCGGCTGTGCTGCCGCCCTCTGGGATGGTGGCAAGGCCTGAATTGGATCCAGAGATGTCGGCTATGCTTTCCCGGGTCGCCGAGAGGTTGGACGATTGGTTTCTCGGGTTGGCTCACGCTGGTTCTCAGCGCCCGCCTCGGTGCCTTTCTTCCCGGATGTGCATGATGAGATCGCTGGGTCATGAACGGCACCTTTTACTGCCGGAAACCGACCTGCTGGTTCCTCCTGCCTCACCACTCTCGACGGTGGTGCAGCTAGGGGGTATATACAAGGGTCCCCCAGGTGGGGTGGTCGGTTGCGATGCAATTGTGTCCTAAGACCACCTCCACCTGGCAGGGCGAACCGTGCCTCACCTCCCGGGTCTGTAGGTACTCGACTAGCCAGCGATGCCTATACGACCGGTGGAGAAGCTGCCTACGCCTTACACACTATGGCGTTACTGCAGGTTCATCAGGCCAAGGCCAATGAGGGACCTGCACGAGGGTGTGGTCAGATCCGGAAGTTCTTGAAAGAGTCCGAACCCATAATGAATCGCGCTCTGGAGGACGAAGGTCACTGCGCCGCAGTGGGCGGAGGTAGGCAGGCCGACCCTCCCGTCCGGGCCCCCACAAACATGGGGTGAGGCCCCAGGGACGGGTGAACCAGAGAGGGAGGAAGCTGCTCTTTGGGGGATGGTGAAGAAACCTCTCCCTCCCCCAGAGGAGGGCCAGGTGAAGAAGCTGGAAAATCTTGATGAGAGAGCAGTTTTCTCTGTCCCTGGGTCCCAGGAGGGCACGGAGAGTCACAGACAGACTAGCACCGGACCACACTCATCCTCCTCCATCGCCAGCAGGCAGCAACGGGCAGTTCAAGGGCGTCAACAAAGGCCCTACTCACGCAAACTCTGCCAAACTGTGGAACCAGGAAAGTGTCGCACCGCACACTCAGACCCCTCTTCGTTCCGCCCACGAGCCGTCCGAGTTGGGTCCCTGCGTTCCACCTCGCTGCCCCACTGCGGGTATGGCGGTGGTTCCACCGGTCCCGCTTGCACGGTATCTGGTTGCCTGGCTAGTGCAACCCAACCTGTCGCGTTGGCTTCTGCGGACCATCAGCCTAGGCTATGCGATTCAGTTCGCCCGGCACCCCCCCAAGTTCAAGGGCAACCACTTCACGACCGTGAAGGCGGCGATGCTCCTGTCTTGCGTGCGGAGATCGCAGTCTTACTGGCGAAGGGTGCGATAGAGCCGGTCCCTCCAGCCGATTTGAATGAAGAGCTTTACAGTCCTTACTTCATTGTACCTAAGAAAGGCGGTGGGTTACGACCAATTTTGGATCTGCGTGTCTTGAACCGGGCTCTTCACTGGTTACCGTTCAAGATGTTGACACAGAAACGCATCTTCAGGTGCACCCATCTCCGAGATCGGTTTGCAGCGATCAACCTGAAGGAGGCATACTTTCATGTGTCAATCCTTCCACGCCGCAAACCATTTCTGCGGTTCACGTTCGAAGGACGAGCACATCAGTACAAGATCCTACCCTCCGGGCTGTCCCTGTAGCACCGTGTCTTCACTTAAGATGCGGAGGCAGCCCTTGTTACCCTGAGAGAACAGGCGTTCGCGTTCCCAACTACCTCAATGACTGGCTCGTTACTAGCTCAGTCTCCAGCATCAGTTGTGTAATCATAGATCGATTACAAAACTTTACAGGTATTCAAGGGCAGGCTTTAAGATGTTTAGATCGTACCTGTCCGATCGCTACCATTTTGTTCATTTAAATGGGGAGTCATCTCAATTATCACCAGTAAAATATGGAGTGCCACAAGGATCTGTCCTAGGTCCTCTGCTATTTTCGATTTACATGTTTCCCCTTGGTAATATTATTAGAAAATAGGGATTAGTTTCCACTGTTATGCCGAATATACTCAACTATATATCTCAACAAGACCAGATGAAAATTCTAAATTATCTAAGCTAACAGAGTGTGTTAAAATTTAAAAGATTGGATGACCAATAAATTTCTCCTATTAAATTCGGATAAGAAAGAAATATTACTTATTGAACCAAAAGACAGAATCTCTTGGATTACAATTTGCAAATAGACGGATGTACGATTACTTCCTCTACAGTCAAAAATCTGGGTGTTATATCAACTTGTCTTTTGAAAATCATATTTCCCATGTTACAAACAGTATTCTTCCATCTTAGAAACACTGCCAAGCTACGAAACATGTTACCCGTTTCTGATGCACAAAAGCTAGTTCATGCATTCATGACCAATAGACTGGACTATTGTAATGCACTGCAAGATGGTTGTCCTGCATCTTCAATAAACAAAATACAGGTAGTCCAAAATGCAGCGGCTAAAGTCCTTACCAGGTCAAGAAAATATGACCATATTATCCCAATTTTACAGTCTCTGCACTGACTACCAATTAAGTTCTGTATCAGTTACAAAATAATATTACTTGCCTATAAGGCCCTTAATAGGTTAGCTCATGGTACTACTAGTCTTATATCACGCTACAATCCATCACGCTCCCTAAAACTCTGGACTCTTGGTAGTTACTAGGATAGCAAAGTCCACTAAAGGAGGTAGAGCTTTTCGCATTTGGCTCCCAAACTATGGGTCCGACCTACGTTCCTCGGGCAGGAGTGACCCTAGAATAGGTCTCCAGGCATGCTGTGGATTGCACGGATGCCTCCACCACTGTCTGGGGGGCCACGTACAACGGGCATGCAGTGTCGAGGGTGTAGACGGGCCCCCAACTGCACTGGCATATAAATTGCCCAGAGTTGTTAGCAGTGCGCCTTGCCTAGAACTGTCTCAAAGGGTGCTTACAAGGCAAGCACATGCTGGTCCGAACAGACAAAACGGCGACCATTGCATACATCAACTGACAAGGTGGTCTGCGCTCCTGTCGCATATCACAACTTGCCCGCCATCTCTTCCTCTGGAGTCAGAATTATCAGGTCAATTGTGCCATTCAAATTCGGCGTCGCTCAACCGTAATGTCGACGAGCGTCATGTCCGCTTCCGGAGAGGAAGAGAATGGCGACTCTATCCCCAGACGGTCTAGCTGGTTTGGGGACGTTTCAGAGCCAATCAGGTAGACCTGTTTGCCTCTCCAGAAACCTCTCACTGCCAGTTGTTCTACTCCCTGACCGAGGGAACACTCGGCACGGACGCACTGGCACACAGCTGGCCGCGGGGCCTGCGCAAGTATGCGTTTCCCCCAGTGAGCCTTCTCGCACAGACGCTGTGCAAGGTCAGGGAGGACGAGGAGCAGATCCTGCTTGTGGCGCTGTATTGGCCCACTCGGACCTGGTTCCCCGAACTAATGCTCCTCGCGACAGCCCCTCCCTGGCAGATTCCTCTGAGGAAGGATCTACTGACTCAGAGACAGGGCACCCACGTCCGGACCTCTGGAAACTCCATGTGTGGTCCCTGGATGGGACGCGGAGGTTCTAGGTGACCTACCCCAAGAGGTAGTTGACACCATCACTTCGGCGAGAGCACCGTCTACGAGACACGCTTACGCTTTGAAGTGGAACCTGTTCGTCGAGTGGTGTTCTTCTCGTCGGGAAGACCCCTGGAGATGCCCAATCGGGGTCGTGCTTTCTTTTTTGCAGCAAGGGTTGGAGCGAAGGCTGTCTCCCTCCACCCTTAAAGTCTATGTCGCTGTGATTGCTGCTAATCATGACCCCGTGGAAGGGAAGTCGGTAGGGAAGCATGATCTGGTCATCAGGTTCCTTAGGGGGGCGAGAAGGTTAAATCCTCCCCAGCCCTCCTCTATACCCTCTTGGGACCTGTCTCTGGTGCTTAAAACACTACAGCAGGGCCCATTTGAGCCTTTGCAGTCAGTCGAGCTAAAGTTTCTTTCAATGAAAACTCTGCTCCTGCTTGCACTGGCCTCCATCAAGAGGGTAGGGGACCTGCACGCATTTTCGGTCGACGATTCGTGCCTAGAGTTTGGGCCGGCTGACTCCCAGGTAATCCTGAGGCCCCGGCCTGGCTATGTGCCCAAGGTTCCCACTACTCCCTTCAGGGATCAGGTAGTGAGCCTGCAAGCGCTGCCCCCAGAGGAAACAGTATGTCTTAAATACTCATGGCACCGTATTGCCATATGCATTGGCAGTAGCAAGTTCCTGTACTTGCTTGCAGCATCAGCAATAATCTACAACTACAGCAATAAACAACAGCAGCAGCAATTCAGCAGCAGATCTATTCCGCCAAGCCCAAATACATTAACATTGTCATATCCACATCATGCTAAAATCTCAGAGAGTGTATGAGTGAGAAGTACATAAAAGTAGACTAAAATTATACTTTCCTATTTTTTTGTTTAAAAAGTATACTAATAGCACACTTGAATACACTTATTTTTCGTAAGAGTATGATAGAGTAGAGTAAACTTTTGTCAAGGAAACACACACTGGACAGACCGGTAAGTTTTCAAAATGATCCAAAACACTTTATTAACAGAATTGAATGCAAATCTAAGACAGCAGAGCAGAGGATATGACAGCGATGGCAGATAAATGGTGAATAGCCACACACACACACACACACAACTATTAAAGGGTCCTAAGATTGTGATTCAATTTTTTCTTTTCTGGGTGTTACAGCTCTTGGGCCATAAAGAAGATTGTGAAGTTGCAAGAGACTAAAGTCCAAATCCAGAGAGATATCCTTACTAAAAGTTAAGAGTCAACCACGCCTAACTAAAACGGCTCATTCTAACATGCCCCCACATGTCTACGTCACGATGTGGGAAGATTTGCATAACGTAGCCCAAATGTTCACGCAAAGAAAGAAGGCGTAACTTTGATTCTCGCTATAGTACTGTTGCTGCCGCAGCCATATTGTGAAGACGTTGTTTGTTTCGTTGCGAAAGCGAAAATACTTGTTTGGCCTTCCAAAAGAGGACACAACTAGAAATCAGGGGTTAAGTTGTATTACAACACTGCTCCAGGAACAGTTTAACCCAAATATTCAGATATGTGCAGCAGTCATTCGGAGGACGTGGACTGATTCCTGGGAGAGTAGCCTACAATGCTGGTGTGTTTCTATAAAGTGGGGCAATTCCAACTTTGCAAGGACAGTCTGGCGCTTCTGACTCTCAGCCTGTAAGTACGTTTTCATATTTAAAGAATTTGCCACTGATGATTCAAATGTGAGTTTTGAGCAGTGGAGACAAATAGGCTACTGCCTATTGTTTGTCGTTTCTCCTATCACAAAAGCAGACATGGTTTCATGTTTACGTGGTGCGATGCAACGCAACGTGTAAAAAGACAGTACAAGTCAGTATAATCAGTAACTATGTCCCCACTGGATGCAACAAATGCCTCGTTTGTAATGGGTTTTATTGGTTTTGTCTCGTCGCACCGGGACATGGCATCACAGTATGGTAAGGGGCGTAACATTTCCGTCACACGCTTGAGGTATTCGGCCAATCACAACGCACTAGATAGCTGGCCAATCGGAGTACAACTCGCTTTTCAGAACGATGAACTTTGTAAAAATCAATGCGTTTCAGAAAGGCAGGGCATAGAGGAGAAACAATATATATTTGGAGGAGAAACATAAATATGTTTTTTGAACCTTAAACCGCATAAACACATTGCACTACACCAAATACACAAAATAATGTTCTTTTTAGCAACGTCATATGAATCATTTAAATAGTATCTGAGAGATACCAAACACAGAGTTTGTCTGTTACTTTTGTCTTGTAGGAAGATCACCGGGAGACTGGAAGGAGAAAAGGAGTAGGAGACTGGTAACAGGGACGCGGAGAGGACCAAGGAGATAAGTATTTTTCAGGTGAGTAACAATCCAAACAGATGCAGTCTTAGCCATAGATGAGATGAGAGAAGGCCTGTGTGTGTGATGCTGGCTTTTATGGAGAGTTAATGAGGATGGCAGACAGGTGTGGTGATTCTGAAGTGTGTGCAGGTGAAAGTGAATGAGGATTGTGGGAGACGTAGTGTACAGAGGTGACAGGCATGGTGACTGATGATCCTGACAACTTTATTGGGGAAAAACATTTTTGCAGAAGTAAAAAAAATATAGCCCACAACACCAAAGAAGAAAAAAATGCTCTTTCAGCAGATATTAATATGGACAAAATATATGTAAAACAACAAAATGTACAATTTGGGGAACTATGCCCTTGTCATGTCTTAAATCCACTGTGCAATGCTGGTGACATGAAAGAAGAATTGCATACTTTTCCCACAGTAATCCCCTCAGGCATTTCCTCCTTCAGTTCTCTCTTCTTTTGTGCTCCTTCTCTCTCTCTTTGGATGCCAGAACCGCTGCCGAATGTTCTGCCATCTTTCTGCTTCCACAACGGTCATGAGAATTCCCTCTCTCAACCATATGCCTTCACAATTTCAGAATTTAATCCACTACAGTCAGTCAAATAGATTTATCATTCCCTCCAGGATTTGTGTCTTGTGAATGCAAGAATGGATGCAAATTCAACCAATCCTGTATTATTTGCCAAAGCTTTCAACTCTGTCTTATTTTTGCAGTTTTTCCAAATAAAGTGTAAACTTGAAGAGAAAAGGTAGACAGTATAAGCACGTTCCATGAATTGCAGGCCGGTGTGATCGACACATCGTTTGAATGTCAAACCGTCCTAATGCTTGATTTCTACTTGAAAGTGATTATTCTGAAGGGTGCAGGGCATTACTGTTTCATATGTGTGTGTTTAGTACACCCTCTATGACAAATCAGTAACACTTTGGGGACCAATTCTCACTATTAACTAGTTGCTTACAAACATTAATATTACTAGCATATTGGCTGTTTATTAGTACTGTGAATGGATCAGCTGCCTCTCCCCAAATTATTATCATCACCCCGCCTTAATCGCTGCCCTTCACCAGGCTCCCGACAGGAGTGGGTGTGTGAGAGAGGAGGGGCCAGGTCTGGTGTCATGTGATGAGGCACACCTGAAGTAATTGGAGCATCGTCACCGCCGCTGTTAAAAGCAGAGTTCATTGAGGGAAAAAGTTGTAGAAAATAGTTAATTAATAGTGTGAATTGGTCCCCAAACTAAAGTGTGACCTGAAAATTTATATCATTGCCACTATTTGGAATATCAATATTTTCTTTGACAAATACTGTACAGTATATGGATGGGATGGATGAATGGATAGATGGATGTATGACTGATTCATGTTTATAACTGTTACTCATCCAAAAATGAAAATTCATTTATTCACTGTAATCACTATGCTATGACGTCACAACACATATTTTAGAGAATGTGGGGTTTCATGCAACATTAGAGCCCATCGACTTTCATTGTATGGATAAAAACATTTTTCAAAAAAAAATGTCCTTGTGATTGGCAGGAGAAACTCATATAGTGGTGTTTCTTATACAACAACATAACGCTGATTACCTACTGCAGTATGATTGCATTGTTGGGGAAATTAGTTAGTCGCGACTGTTACCTGAAACTGTATTAACATAGTGGCACCTCCATTGCTTGAGCCACCTTGGCTGTCGTTAATGACGTTATATGCAGTTGTTGAAATAATAACTTCTGCTAATTAATCATTTTGAGGTCGCAATTAATGTCAGATTAATTGATGTTAATTTATGCTATCAACAGACATCCATTAATTGTTTAAATCATGGTAACATGCAGTATGTAATTTTAATTCTACTGTATAGAATGTGGTTCATTCATTCAGCAGCTTTCTCCACATTTTCGAGATCCTGCTGTAACGAACATGGCTTCTGAGGTCTACTTCACTAGTTTGTGCCCCGTAGTTTTGCTTTATTTGATTTTTGATTCATTTTGGGTTCCCTCTTACATTATACTTACGTATGCACCTTTAAATCCATACAAATTGTTTACTTTATTTTGAAAATAATTAAATACATATATATAGTACAATCGTTCAATCACTAACCACAGGCCAAGAGCTGTAGATCCAACCACACAACTATGTGATGTTGTTTTGCTAATGTTCTTTGGAACTTTTGTTTCAGGAAACACAAATTCTACTAAATTCAACAACTTAACTATAATAACAAAAGAACTTGCAACCATAATTGGCTAACAATGATTTTTCATGAAAGGCGCCCCAGATTGGAATTACATGAAGTTGAGTAAATAGTTTTTCAGAATTTTCATCCTTCCAGATAGGTAAATAAAATGCTTTAAATAACTACAGAAACAAATATTATATTATTATACTTACTGGTTGAAATTTCACTGACACTAAGTGCATTATTAAATAATGATAACGGGCAGGTTTTCCCTAAAAAACAGCAAATAACACTGCAAACAGCATTAAGGTTTTGAGATAAGCCAGAGCAATTTCTGTCACAATTAGAAAAAAGTAATGTGTGATCCTGATAGGAATGATTTATAATTTATACTTCAGGCCTCTGCCTCCACCTCCAGCCCAAAACTAGTCAAGTTGCTAAGTCATGCGCTGCGTTTAATAGCAGGGATCCTAGTAAATACAGCTCACCAGACTTTATAAACGTGTGGCCCCTGCGGGAAAGCTATGTATCATTGCTAATTAGCTTAGCAGCAGGAGTCTTAACGTGGGTGACTAAATATTCCAAATCAGGGTAATACCAAAGGGCATGGTTCTGTAACAACAACTCCACAGGTTACAGATAGGCTTTTCACATGATTTATTTTCCAAATATATTGTTAGGCTGATGTGATTAAATGTCTCATTAGTCTCATGCAGTGTTTTAACAGTTCCATGTTGGGCTGGAGATCACTGACTTTAGAGCAGTGTAAACGATTCATGCGACCATCAAAATATGAGATCACAGAGTCAAAGGTCACTTGTGACATCACCATAAACCTGTCCAGTCAGTACTCAGAAATTGGTAGAACATAAAAAAAGTACAACGTTTCCTTAGATCACAGATGGTAGGAACATTTGTCAAGATGTTGATGTTCTTTCCAAAAGTGGTCTGAATTAAATCAAGATGTCTATAAATCTTATCAGCCGTACAACGTCCCACACAAATATGTCTCGTTTGTTTTATAATGGTATTGGTATCAGACGTTTTTCTTGAAAGAGTAGATTCAAGAGGATTACTTGAATCCGAAAGAAATTAGTGAACAAACACACATAAACCAAACACAAGACATAACACTCAAATCAACAGGTTAAGTAAAACTATCACTTCAGATGTACATTAAAAATAAACAACTGTGTCATTGTAAATAAGTCAATATCAGGATGAAGCACACTTACAGAACTACAAAGAAAATCACATCTATTGACATTCAGTATTGGATAAAGCGTTTCACCAGTGGTGGAGCTAGAGTTCTATACATGGGGCGGCCAGGGAGTGGCCAAGGCTAATTCAGGGGGTCCATTGACAATGACAGAAAATCAGTGTATAATGCCAACCTGGCATAAAAAAGCATGAATATGATTGCTGATCACTTCACATTACCCCATATTAGCTAAACATTCCTACCGTAACTTCAAATGTTAGTCTACTGGACTTTATTTATCTTATTTCTATCATCTGATTAACCAATGGTTGGAGCAAAAGATCTAACATTAACTGAATTTTGTAAATGTTGTTCAAGAAACCTAAAACTTCAACTTACTTCAAACAGGGCTACCAACTTTTGAGTTCAGCCTGGAGTGAGAATTATTCAGGAATAATTAACAAGCTTGCGATTTAGTACATGTTATTTTTTCCTCAACATTTCTAAACTAAACTATACAGGGAACTCTATTGTTAAGGTTAAAAATAACAATTGATTTGTATACAAGTTTATATTAGACCATTTTTATAATAATGTTATATCTATACATTTTTATTAATTATGCAAAATTCTTCTCTCTAGTGTACATTTTTCTTGCTAGATTATGGACACTGAATGAATTGTCTGAGGTTATGTGACAATGTTTTCAAGCTGCTGTCTTTCCACGGTTGAAACACTCATTAAGTGATTACATGAGATACTATACAGTACATTCATATGTTCATTCATGTTTATTTCATGCCAATTTAGAATGAGCTCCTGCATGCTTCGCTTGAACTGAGTCAAAACGGGAGTGCACATGAAACTCCACTAAAGAGCTACAAAACTGTATTTATCTTTTGAAATTCTTAATAAAACTAACATAATTTGAATGCTGAGACTTTGTTTCCTATTCTCAAAAGTAACCTGCTCTGTCTTGTCTGTCAGTGCGTTGTCAGATGTCAGGGGTCTCCAGTGCCACCCTGGACACCCCTCTGGCTCCAACACTGCGTTTCACTTGAGAATGTGTTGCAAACCATCATGGTGACCTCTCAGTGTAATAAATAAATTATGATGCCTATAGATGTGCATTTGCCGAGTCATCTGTCACAAGAAAAATACTTGTTTGATGTATGTACTGTTTTGTATGTTAAAAACTAATTTTATCCTGCAGAGATAAGTAAATCATAAGTAAGTTGACTTTCTGATAAGTGTAAACACTGTGCTTCTGTCACAACACTGCTGTTTTGAGCTTCCCGGATTTGTAGGGCCCTAGGTCAGGCTATGGAAATGGGCCCCACTTTTATCAAATCTAGAGTGTTTCCCATTAATTACCTGGAGTGTGGCAGCCTGTTACACTTCTATAATAACATAAAAGGTCAAATAAGATAAAAAGGTCTCTAACATTGTGTTTTGCTCCATTGCTTTGACAAAGCATCTCTCAAGCAAGCTAAAATCGAAAGTGAGATATGGCTTAGTGCCCTTATCAAATCGCAAAAGGCTGTGATTTAATTCAATAGGTTTATATTATCTTGCGTTGTGTTTCAAAGCACAACTTTGCAAACACAATCAGCTCAAAATTTTTTGTGGACACATGATTACGGCATTTTATTCGTTTTGTAATGCAAACTTAAGTGTAAGTAATCTAAAATTGCATTACATTTTGAGTAAAATCAATCTTTGTGCCACACAACTCACAGTGATGGGTTCATTACACATTTTAAAATATTTAGAACTTACTTATTGGTGAAGAAAACCTAATTGAAATTACATACTTTCCTGTGACAAGTTAAATGGAAGGAAACAAAGATTTTGAATTATAAAATATTTTGCAGTGCAGTGTAATAGATATGCAGAAATGCTTTGCAAATTCATATTTTCACTTCACATCTCAACTTATATTACATTTACATTTACAAATCTGGCAGATGCTTTTATCCAAAGTGACTTACAGTACATTCAAGCTGTATCTTATCAGTATGCTGTCAGTTTTTCTTTCCTTCCCCATATTACACATAAGATAGTTTGACAAGCCTTATGCCTTGACATACTCTGTTTCTGCCATGCAAACATTAAACAGCAAGCACACCAAAGCCTCAAATAGTCATTAAGTATGCTTTTTCATTATTTTCTTCCTGTCAAGTGTGAGGATATTTGAGCAAGGTGTGCAATTTGTGGATAATAATGCAGTGATATCCATGAGCTATGCTAATAGATGTGGTACTGGAGTTCCCAGCAGTGCACTGCGACATGAATAAATTATGCTATGATAATGATTGTTGAACTGTTTGCTGATTTTATTTACGCTGTTGTTGTGTTTGCTGTCACTTTCACTATTTGGCAGAGCTCAACTTTCTTACTCTTATTATGACTAAATGTGAGTGTAAATGTTTGGATGTTAAGATTAGCATTCTAGATGTTCTATCTTAACAGCCTGTGGGATTTTTGTTGATTGTGGTGGAACAAATAGTGGGACACTTTTGGTCCATGTAGTCAACCATTTATTTACAGTAATCACCTTACACCCAATGTTCAGAGGCAAACAACAATCGTAGAACAATTTTAGACCCCTACTTATTCATCTCTTCTTTCACACATGCACAGAAATACGTAGGCTGCGAACCCTTTGATGCGTCACAATTTGTAGTAACCAGGTTTCCGCAACAGTATTCACATCTCCATATTAACTCCACATTTGTCCATGTAAAAAAAACAGTAATAAGCGGTTAGTAGTAGGAATGGGTAAAAAATGAAACAAAAAAAAAAAAAAAAAAATATATATATATAACTGAACAAAATTATAAACGCAACACTTTTGTTATTGCCCCCATTTTTCATGAACTCAAAGATCTAAGACTTTTTCTATGTACACAAAAGGCCTATTTCTCTCAAATATTGTTCATAAATCTGTCTAAATCTGTGTTAGTGAGCACTTCTCCTTTGCCGAGATAATCAATCCACCTCACAGGTGTGGCGCAGACCACGTGTAACCACACCAGCCCAGGACCTCCACATCCAGCATCTTCACCTCCAAGATCGTCTGAGACCAGCCACCAGCTGCTGTCGGTTTGCATAACCAAAGAATTTCTGCACAAACTGTCAAAAACCGTCTCAGGGAAGCTCATCTGCATGCTTGTCGTCCTCATCGGGGTCTCGACCTGACTGCAGTTCGTCATCATAACCGACTTGAGTGGGCAAATGCTCACATTCGATGGCGTCTGGCACTTTGGAGATGTGTTCTCTTCACAAATTAATCCCAGTTTTCACTGTACAGGGCAGATGGCAGACAGCGTGTATGGCGTCGTGTGGGTGAGGGGTTTGCTGATGTCAACGTTGTGGATCGAGTGGCCCATGGTGGCGGTGGGGTTATGGTATGGGCAGGCGTATGTTATGGACAACGAACACAGGTGCATTTTATTGATAGCATTTTGAATGCACAGAGATACCGTGATGAGATACTGAGGCCCACTGTGGTGCCATTCATCCATGACCATCACCTCATGTTGCAGCATGATAACGCACGGCCCCATGTTGCAAGGATCTGTACACAATTCCTGGAAGCTGAAAACATCCCAGGTCTTGCATGGCCAGCATACTCACCGGACATGTCACCCATTGAGCATGTTTGGGATGCTCTGGATCGGCGTATACGACAGCGTGTTCCAGTTCCTGCCAATATCCAGCAATTTCGCACAGCCATTGAAGAGGAGTGGACCAACATTCCACAGGCCACAATCAACAACCTGATCAATTCTATGCGAAGGAGATGTGTTGCACTGTGTGAGGCAAATGGTGGTCACACCAGATACTGACTGGTTTTTGGACCCCCCCGGACCCCCCAATACAGTAAAAATGCACATTTTAGAGTGGCCTTTTATTGTGGCCAGCCTAAGGCACACCTGTGCAATAATCATGCTGTCTAATCAGCATCTTGATATACCAGACCTGTAAGGTGGATAGATTATCTCGGCAAAGGAGAAGTGCTCACTAAGACACAGATTTAGACAGATTTGTGAATAATATTTGAGAGAAATAGGCCTTTTTGTGTACATAGAAAAAGTCTTAGATCTTTGAGTTCAGCTCATGAAAAAATGGGGGCAAAAACAAAAGTGTATGTAGGATGTTAGACCAGTTTATGTGTTTATGTAGTATGTTAGACTAGTTTAAGTGTTTATGTAGTTAATAAAACCTTACTTGTATCACACTTGACGTGGTTCATTGTTTGCTCATAACTGGAGTCACTTAATCATGCAGATTTATGCTACAAGCTTTTGTAGAATTGTACAGTAAGGAAGTTATTTCCCTTAACCAGGAAATTAACGTTCTTAGAATTGACAAGTCAGTTGACCCTGAGAGGTCAGCTAAATATCTACAGCAGATCTAAAATATTCATAATTAATTATAACTAGTTATGATTAATTATTCATATTTCCCATGAGCTGATTCGTTACACTATAATGAACTTGTCCATTTTACAGATGTGTTCGGTGATACATCTGGTCTTCTATTACTTCATATTGGTCTTGCACAGACAAATCTTTTTTTGCTAAAGACTGAAACAGCTTGGTAATTTCTAGATCTTTATGTTGTTCTTCCCAGATGTCTATCGCTGAAACTGGAAGTCCAGGTTCCTCCTTCTGAGTGGAGCACACATGGCATCCAGGTATGGAGTGAATTCGGGATAAAGCATCTGGTGCTTCATTGAGTTTTCCCTTTCGGTATTCAACCACAAAGTCGAACTTTTGCAGACAAAGAGCCCAATGGATCAGACGACTAGTTGTCCTGGTGGAATTCATCACCCACTGCAGTGCTGAATGGTCTGTGACAATGGTGAATAATTTTGGTTTGAGATAGTGTTGCCACCTTTCTAAAGCCCAAAGCACGGCAAGGCATTCTTTTTTCAGTAGTGGAATAATGTGTTTCAGCTTTGTTCAAAGCTCGACTAGCGTAAGCAATAACCTCTTCCTGGCCTGGTTCTTTTCGCTGGATTAGTATTGCTCCCAGTCCATCTGTGTATACCCCAAATGGGAACTTAAGATCAGGATGGCCCAGGATGGGGGATGGGGGTGAGGTCAGACATGCTTTTAACTGATTGAAGGCTTGTTGACACTGAGGTGTCCACTCAAACTTGTGTCATTTTTTCTTTATGGCATTGATGGGTTCAGCAATGTGGGAGAAATGGGATGCAAAGCGATGATACCATCCGGCCTACCCAAGAAAATGCTGAACTTCTTTCAGATTCTTAGGCACTGGGTAAGATCTGATAGCGTCCACTTTGTTGGGATCTGCTGAAACATCTTTAAGGCTGACCACATGTAAGAGAAAAGTTAACTCCTGAAGACAGAATTTACTCTTTTTCAGGTTGATGGTCAAGCCTTGCGGACTGTAGATAAGAAAGGATGGTTTGGAGATCATGAAAATGCTGAGTCAGTGAGGATGAGTATATAATGATATCGTCAATATATACAAAGCAGATCTTTCCTAGTAACTCTCCCAGGACATTCCCCATTAGCCTCTGGAACGTTGTTGGAGCGTTTTTCAACCCAAAAGGCATAACATTAAATTAATACAGGCATGAGCAAGTGATGAAGGCAGTTCTAGACTTGCTCTCTGGGTCCATAGTTACCTGCCAATAGCCACTATTTAAATCTATGGTGGAAAATATGGCTGTGCCTGAGAGGGACGCAAAATCTCAAGCTTCTATCTTTTTTGGGGACCAACACAACAGGTGAGGCCCAGGCAGAATGTGAAGGTTTCACAATGCACTTTTCCAACATTTCCGTTAACTGTTCTTTCACAACAGCTTGTTTTTCAGGTGTCAAGTGATAGGCCCGTTGTTTAACCCTCTGGGGTCGACAAACGCGCAAGACGCGTTTTGTTGCAGTTTTTTTGAAAGCCCTTAAAGGAACTTAAATTACTCTGTCAGTTTTAATCGTACAGATAAGAGCAATACATCAATCGAATCTGTAAAGGGTCTAATTTTATTTGTATACACACATAATAACAACACAACTTTGTGCTTTTATAAAATAAAGAAAACAAACAGGGTGTGCTGTCTGCCACCTTGGTCTGCGTGATCTTCATTTAGAAACGTGTCATTATAATGAACTGAAACTCAGCGAATACTCGACAAAGTATTGAATGATATATCTATAGAAAGCTTGACATGTCTACTTTTAAACGAAGCAAGTCTTACTGAAAACAAATATTATGTGATAAAGTCATCCATATGAAACCAACGCGATGTCCAGTCTTTCCCATCTGGCTTCATTATCTCTAATTTTTCCTCAAGTTCATCTCGGCTACTGTTCGTTTCTGGAAGGAAGACACGCTGAGAGGAATAAGCTTTTATATATTTTCCTCAGAAGAACTCGGCGGCTTGATATCCAGTGGAGGACTTACACGAGTAAGAATTTTTTTATTAGCCTACTTGCATTAGTTGTTATTGTGTTACTGTGACATAACTTGTACATATTTTACTAGTTACACTTTTTCCAAACCATGATTCCTGACTAAATGTATAATCAAGTGAAACATTATGAAGATTCATTCACTGCATCTAATGTCTCACGACGTCAGGATGTTTTTTTATGTTCTATAAAATAGAAAGCAACAATATAAAAGTAATGTGACTTATAATGTTAATAATGTTAGAGTAAGAATGTTTAGACAAAACTTTACTCTAGGCTCTGTTCGCGAAGATCTTTATAACGTGCTTAACAATAATACCCTAATTTATTTTCCTAGATATAAAATGTTTTTGTATTGTATAATAGGCCTACTATGCATGCTTGTGTTTATGACTATAACTAAGCTTCTGTTCGGGAATATCTGCTCTGGTGTAAATGTTTTGAATGTGTTATACCCAGTCACTGGTGTTTGCGATCATCTCAGCTATAAATGTATAAAGTAAGCTGTAAATAAATGACCCATGGACAGACATATACGCACGTCCCTTCTTATCAGTGATGCAATTTATTATCAGCTATGCATGTTCTGGTAATTGCTATAACAACTGTTTCAATTTTCGTTTAGGAGGCTGTGGCTGCATCACCGGCATCTTGCACAAGAAAGGCACGCGAGTGTCGTTCAGTTTTGAGTTCGCTGGAAAATCATACTGAGTAAGTGCACAGTATAGTCATTGTACTTTTATTATGCCTACACTATATGGTAATATTATTTGTGGTTGATAGTGTTAAAAATGTATTTCTTTGTTATTAGCATTCTGTTTTCTCATGAAGTATGCATACTATAATGTACTGTGGAAAAAAATGCTAACAATTGTTTATAAAATTATTTTAGAACTGAATACACCACTCTTGCCTTCACCTGCATCTCACACAGGAAGGGGACACAGGTCAGGTCTCCTTCAGTTTTCATCTCCATTCAGAATCTTAGAGTAAGTGTGCATTCACTATTTTACAGATGTTACTTTCATTTGATTTAGTTACTGTATGGTAAAATATGTTTGCTATGTGGTAATTGTGTTCTTTGTTTTGATAAATTAGTACTAGTATCAGTGAACATCACAATAATGTTAATAAAGTAGTTTATGTAAACAGCATGCTTGCTTTTTTATTTCAGATGTGAGAATAACAGTGTAAAATAGCATGTTGCAAAGAGAGCCAAATCAAATCAAATTGTTGTTGCTTTGTCTCCTTTTCAGCTGTGAGGGTCTTACAACTGGAACACTAGCTTGGCCAGGTTGAAAAGGATACTCCTTGTGGGGAGCTACCTTAAATTAATACTTCCTGTCTGCTACATTTATTTGCAGTCCAAGCCTAAGACTGCAGAGTAAGCCAGGGCTTTGGAGGTGAGAATGACAGCTCGTACAGTGAAGACTTGGTCATGAAGTATGATCTGTGTATTTGTCCATCCTAAAGGTGCTTTGGCCTCACCATTGGCCAGATAAAGTGGACCAAGGGACCAACTAACTGTTGAGGTATGGAAACAAATTTGTTAGAGGCAGTGGAAGAGAATGTTTCAGACTTGGGGGTTGACTTTGAATGACTTGTGACAGACATGGCATTATTAGGCGAAACTCCTAACTTCTGAGGGTGGAAGGAATGTTTACTTCCCATAGAAGGATGCTGAATGGAAGAATGTTGAGTGGACGGAAGAGTGGAATAGAGGGGACAGTTTCCATGTGGATGGTGTCCTTTGCATCTCCAGCACTGGACTGGAGGTTTTTCAGCAGGTCTATTAGAGGTGAGTCTTTGTGGTGGTGTGGGTTGAGTTGTTATGCATTCCTTGTAGTGTAACTGTTGTGCATGGTCTTTTTCCAATTGAAAGCAGTTTCACTAACTCATCCACAGTGCTTACACGGCTGCGAAGTTGGCTGGCGAGGTAAGGTTTGATGTTCTTGAGGATCATTTTTACTAACTCGATCTCAGTTAGAGCGGGTTTCCAACGTTGCATAAAGCTCTGTAAGTGAAGGCAAAGTCTCTGATTGATTATTTTTCTCCCTGTGTTTTAGTCCTGGCTCCCTCTGCCAAGCGAGCCAGGCAGAGCGCATTAATGCATTAATGTTAGTTAATGCATTTACTAACGATAACTAATTGGACCTTAATGTAAAGTGCTACTGTTTGTTAAAATTGTGTGATACAATTTTTTAATTAAAATACATAAATCTTAAATACAGGTGGATCTCAATAATTTAGAATGTCGTGGAAAAAAAATTTTGATTCAACTCAAATTGTGAAACTCGTGTATTAAATAAATTAAATGCACACAGACTGAAGTAGTTTAAGTCTTTGGTTCTTTTAATTGTGATGATTTTGGCTCAAATTTAACAAAAACCACCAATTCACTATCTCAACAAAATAGAACATGATGACATCCCAATCAGCTAATCAACTCAAAACACCTGCAAAAGGTTTCCTGAGCCTTCAAAATGGTCTCGCAGTTTGGTTCACTAGGCTACACAATCATGGGAAGCCTGCTGATCTGACAGTTGTCCAGAAGCCAATCATTGACACCCTTCACAAGGAGACTAAGCCACAAACATTCATTGCCAAAGAAGCTGCTGTTCACAGAGTGCTGTATCCAAGCATTTTCATAGAAAGTTGAGTGGAAGGAAAAGTGTGGAAGAAAAAGATGCACAACCCACCCGAGAGAACCGCAGCCTTATGAGGATTGTCAAAGCAAAACTCGATTCAAGAATTTGAGTGAACTTCACATGGAATGGTCTGAGGCTGGGGTCAAGGCATCACGAGCCACCACACACAGACGTGTCAAGGATTTGGCTACAGTTGTCGTATTCCTCATTAAGCCACTCCTGAACCACAGACAAACGTCAGAGGCGTCTTACCTGGGCTAAATAGAAGAACTGGACTGTTGCCCAGTGGTCCAAATCCTCTTTTCAGATGAGAGCAAGTTTGGTATTTCATTTGGAAACCAAGGTCCTAGAGTCTGGAGGAAGGGTGGAGAGCTCATAGCCCAAGTTGCTTGAAGTCCAGTGTAAGTTTCCACAGTCTGTGATGAGTTGGGGTGACTGTTCATTTGATGGTGTGGTCCATTGTGTTTTTTGAAAACCAAAGCCACTGCACATTTTAACAAGGAAATTTGGAGCACTTCATGCTTCCTTCTGCTGACCAGCTTTGTGAAGATGCTGATTTCATTTTCCAGCAGGATTTGGCACCTGCGCACACTGCCAAAAGCACCAAAAGTTGGTAAATGACCATGGTGTTGGTGTGCTTGGTGTTGGCCAGCAAACTCACCAGACCTGAATCCCATATAGAATCTATGGGGTATTGTCAAAAGGGAAAATGAGAAACAAGAGACCAAAAAATGTAGATGAGCTGAAGGCCACTGTCAAAGGAACTTGGGCTTCCATACCACCTCAGCATTGCCACAAATTGATCACCTCCATGCCACACCGAATTTTGGCAGTAATTAAAGCAAAAGGAGCCCATACAAAGTATTGAGTAAATGTACAGTAAATTAACATACTTTCCAAAAGGCCAACAATTCACTAAAATGGTTTTTTTAGGTCTTATGAAGTTTTGCAATTTGTTGAGATGTGTTTTTTGTAAAGGTGAGCCAAAATATCACACATAAAAGAACCAACGACTTAAAATACGTCAGTGTGTGTGCATTGAAATTTATTTAAACCCGAGTCTCACAACTTTGAGTGAATATTGAAAAAATGAAAACTTTTCCATGCATTCTAATTGAATGAGCTGCACCTGCTATATGCATAAAGAAAGAAAGAAAGAAGGGAAAGGGTAAAGGAAATTACTTATGTGGTATATATTCAGGATCTTGATTCAATATAATACATAGAATTATGCCCATTCATAAGAGAAAGTTATTCTTCTATTATGTATTTGACTGTGTGAGGATTGCGGTGTGTGCTTAGAACAGAGTGAACTATTTAAAGCTTGAAACAAGACATTGCGGAGACATTGTGGGCAGTCATGATCTAATGGTTAGAGAGTTGGACTAGTAACCCAAAGGTTGCAGGTTCGAGTATCGTACCGGCAGGGATTGTAGGTGCGGGGAGTGAATGTACAGCGCTCTCTCCCACCCTAAATCCCACGAATGAGGTGAGACCCTTGAGCAAGGCACTGCTCCCCAGGCACCGCAGCATTGGCTGCCCAATGCTCCGGGTGTGTGTGTTCACTACTCACTGTGGCACACATCATGTCACATTTTTTAAAAAAGAAAATGAAGCTCAGGCTGGTCCATAGGCTATTTAGGGTTCTCAAGTCTGTTTTTTAAAGATTTTCATATGGTTTCACTACTGTGTAGGTGCAAGACACTTGGATTATTTTTATTTGCAATTAATGGCTTCAAGAGTAAAAACGGATGGATGCTATTTTCCCTTACCTGCTACCAGTAGAGCAAGTGTTGGCAGAGATCAGGACTAATGAAGCTGTAGTGTTAACATTATATTGAATTAAATGTCACAAAATATGAAATAACTTTTATAACCTTTATGTCAAATTCTTGTTGGGTTGTACGGTCAGGACCTAACTTTTTAAGTAACAATCAGTTTCTTAGGAGAAATGAGATAAAATAACTGGCTCATTTTGCTCAACTAGTGCCCTAGTTATTGGCGATTCTATTGTACAGAACATGAAAATAGAGACACCAGCCACCATAGTCCACTGTTGATGGGAGTCTGTGTCTGTTCCCCGAACTATCAAATACAAAAAATATCCAAACAAATTTAAGGGTAACAAATTAATTGATGTTCAACAAAAAAATAAAATAACAGATATAATACCGATAAACAAATTATAAAGTTTGGCTTAATGAATATTAGATCCCTTTCTAAAAAAATCACTTTTTGTAAATGATATGATAACAGATCATAGCCTAGATGTGCTCTGTTTGACAGAAACCTGGCTTAAACCAGATGATTAAATTACTTTAAATGAGTCTAACCCCCAAGATTACTGTTATAAACATGAGCCATGTTCAAAAGGTAAAGGGGGAGGTGTTGCTACAATTTATATCAATATTTTCTGTATTTCTAAGAGGTCTGGTTTCAAGTATAATTTGTTTGAAGTATTGGTGCTTTATATAACATTATCTAGTGTAATAAGTGTTAATGATAAATTCCTTGTGACGTTTGTACTGGCTACTACATAAAGGCCACCGGGGCACCATACAGACTTTATCAAAGAATTTGCTGATTTTCTATCTGAAAATATTTATATTTCTATCTAGAAAATTATTATTGTGCCCCACAAATGGTCTGCTCGTGCGCGAGGTTAAGACACATGAGCAGACCATCTACGGGGCACAATAATAATAACCTATCCTCTCAGGAAAAGTGTTCAGTCTTTGATCTTGCAAATTCTGCCATGTAAATAGCAAATATGCCATGGCGTGAGCGCAACTGGCCTTTAAAGGGAATGGGAGATGAGACTCTGATTGGTTTATTGCATTTTGCACCCAAAACACAGCGATTAGAATATATATAAATGCATATCCCAATGCATCTTTTTCATTATCTACAAATCGCCAACAATTAAGACTTAGCCATATTTAAAAGATCTAAGCGCATGGTCTAAAGTGCATGGTGCAAGTGCATTTAGGGCATGTCCAAATCCACTTTTGCTAGTTTAAAAAGCAAAACAGGAAAAACGGTCGACGCGCCGGGCACATGGTCCAAAAGGGTTGTACCTATTCTCTTAATGAGTCATGGGTGTGACGATTTCAAAACTCTGGCCATTTGATAGTACCTAGAATATCAAAATCAACTACGGGTGGCAGATCCTTTTCCTATTTAGCGCCCAAACTCTGGCACAATCTACCTATCATTTTTGACACACTGTCAGGTTAAATCTAGATTAAAGACCCATCTCTTTAACCTGGCATACACATAATACACAATCTATTTTCTATAATTCAAATCCATTAAAGGATTTTTAGGCTGCATTAATTAGGTCACTCGGAACCGGGAACACTTCCCATAACACCCAATGTACTTGTTACATTGTAAGAAGAATGGCATCTATGCTAATATTTGTCAGGGTTCTGTCACTTCGGTCTAATTTATTTGTGGTTTTGTGACAGAGCCCTGACAATCCCGTCATGTCATTGTTTTCATGTGAGCACGCGGCTTTAAGAGTGCTCGAGCCATGCACTCTCGTCTGCGTGTACTGTTTCATGTTGGAGCGCGGTGTTCAGATCCCGGCACTCATGTCTTGAGTTTCGGTTTCGTGTCGGGGTACGGACACTCGCGATCCATTTCTGTCGTTTGGGAGCGTGCCGGTCTCGAGTTTAGCACGGCGTGCGCTCTTCTGTCACGTGTGTTGTGTTTTGTGAAGGCACGCGGTTGTTTCAGCGCGTGCCTTTTCTGCTGTCTTGTGTGAACACGAGGCTTATGAGTTTTCTCATTAGCTGCGTGTTCGTGTATTTTGTTCTAGCACATGGCTTGTGATTTGTTCTGCTGGCCATGTGCTTGTGTTTTGTTTTGTGTGAGCACTTGGCTTTAGTCTTTGTTTCCTGTGTGCCATGTGCTCATGTCAATTGTATTGACCCCTCCCATCTTGTTACCTGATTATTAGTTAAATTGCCCCACATGTGGTCCCTCATTACCCTCATTTGCTCTCCATTTATTCTCCTTGTGTTTGCAGTCGTGCGTGGAGTTCGTCTTCTTCAATCCTGGATGTGTCCAGATCCTGCCGTCCTGCCCTGCCTGATCCTGCCTTGTCTTGCCTTGCCTTGCCAGCCTGTTTTTCACCCTCGGGGTAGTTTTTGTTGTTTGTTTAGTTTTATTTTAAAATAAAGCCCATTTTCCGCAATACTGAGTCCTCGCTCCATCCTCTACCCGGAAACCCCTGACAATATTAGTCTGTTTTATTCTTATTCCGAGGTCGCCGTAGCCACCCAGATCCAGTCCATATCCAGATCCAGTTTCAGTATCCAGAGACGACCTCTACAGTCCTGAATGTCAGCGGAGACCATGCCAACTAGACTCACCCTACCATAGGAAAAATTTATTGCTCAGTGGTTGCTTTTCCTAAGCTCATGAGACTTAGATGAGATTCTCATATATATCTCATTTTAGTATCAACAGCATTTCGGATGTTTCTCCTAAAATTCCTTAGGATAAATAGAAGTAGACACAAATGAGACAAGATAAATATTTGAGAAAAAATGAGTCAAAACAGAGAATATGGTGTAAGAAACAGAATAACTCTTTATTGCCTTGCTGCAATCTCTATCAAGACTCCATTATAGGAATATTTTATTGCTCAGTGGTTGCTCTTTAGTTAGGATTCAAACCCATGTTGCCTGCGGTGCAGTTGTGTCTTCACGTCGATGTGCTGCCCACAAGGCTGTGGCTCTGACAGAGGTTACTCTATGCTCAGGATACTAAGGGGTGATTCTCTTATGTCTCATTGAGATATCAGCTTTGTCTTAAGATGTTTTCAGTTTTATTTTAGGAGAAACGTTACATTTTTACTAATATTGTAAATACTAAAACTGTCATTTAATACAAATAGTTATTTATTAATATCATTTAAATAGTAATTTAAATAGCATTAAACATCTCAGAATATCAAGGGTTACTAGTTTAAAAGTTTAAATATATCTTCAATGTCCAGCATTGTATATACACCACATTTTCCAAACACACTAGAAAGGACTTACAAGTGCTAGATGTTTAGTATGAGCAATACCTTTTTTTAACAAATGTGACACTAGTGTACCAGTGTTTTTTTTTTGCTTTAAGTATTAAAATTTTGTTTTGTACAGCCCATTTTTGCATGTATGTAATATCACTGTGCAATAAAACACTATCTACATAAAACAACTTTAAATATGACAAAGCATGTATTGTTTTGATTGAAATGGTGTGGATAAATGACATTGAAGCTAACCAGAGGGAAGAAAAATAAAATAAAAAAGATCTCTTTAGCATTTCAAATATTTCTCCTAGACAGAAATGAGGCTACCTTAAGGAAACTTTTGTTAGAGTCTTCTGCTTCTCAAACTTGTCTCCTGAGACAAAAACACTAACACCCTCACAATGGTCTTCTTTAAAGCTTTAGAAGAGATCTCAACAACTTTACACAATGTGCTCAGATATTTCTCCTAGTCTAAAGACTCTGATGGTCTCATATTTGTCTCCTCCAATGTTTCAAACAAGATCTTAACAACACACACAACGCCTTGGAATTTGTCTCTATACACTAAAGACTCGGGAGCTCTCACATTTGTCTCCTCTAAATTTCAGAAGTGATCTCAATAACTTTACAAAGTTAAAGTTATTGAGAGTGTGCACCAAGTCAAATGCCTCAATATTAGCTAAAACATTTCTTCCATATAATATGTATTAATAATCAAATTAGTCAATTAATAATCAAGACTGAGTCATAAGCCATTTATGTGCCTTTCAGCAAAGAAAGCTCCAGGGTTAAATTTTCTGTAGATCAGTTTTGATTAAGGTATCCACTACATTACTATTTCTAACAACAAATTATGTGCCTAAGTACATAAACATTGTCCCACAAAAAGTAACATTATCCTTATTTCCGCATAATCTCTCTCTCAATATAGCCTTTAACTCTGAATTTATGACCCCCCCTTTAACTTAGTGCTTTTCAAGTACTTCACTTGATGCACACTTTGTACAGTTGTCGAGATCTATTCTAAAGCTTTACAGGAGACAAATATGAGACTCCCAGATTATTTAGTTAAAGAGAACAATCTGAGCACAGTATGTGATGTTGTTGAGATCTCTAATCTAAACTTTTGAGGAGACAAATGTGAGAGATCCAGAGTCTCTAGCTAAGGAGAAAAATCTGAGCACAGTGTGTGATGTTGTTGAGATCTCTTTTAATGTTTTAAAGGAGACCATTGTGAGATTGTTAAAGTTTTTGTCTCAGGAGACAAGTTTGAGAAGCAGGAGACTCAAGCAAAAATCTCTATTCGATCTTAAAGTAACCTCATTTCTGTCTAGGAGAACTATTTGAGATGTTAAAGAGAAAGTTTCTATGGGTAGAGACAGATCCCCTGTGAAGACCTCGATTCATGGTATAAACTGCTGGATTATAGATCAAGCCTTTTTTCTGTCATATGAGATTATGTGAGAAAAAAAAGGAATTTTACTTGAAAATGTAATGTAATTATATATAATCATTATTATATACAGCCTCAAAGTAAAATCACTGTTACTGGCCTCTTGTAGCTTTTTTTTTTCTTTGAAACTTCAATTAACTAAAAAAAAACATTTTACAACAAACTAAATATAGGAAAACAGACATTGTTGAAGCCAGACAGTATGTCATCATACATGCCACTAGTACTTTATTTTTTGGAAATATCATTCACTAGGGGCCTGAATAGTTTCTTGATCTAGTGATCAAAATATCTAAATCAGCTACAGTGTTTGCTATCAAACAGGTCCAGACATGATTAACGTTCTTATCTTCACACAGGCGGATGGCAAAGAGTTGCTTTCAGTGACATCACAGGCTGATCGGATTTTTTATCCAAACACATTTGAAGCTCTCTCAACAAATCACTACACACTGGATCCATTCAAACGAAGAAAAGGTGAAGCTTACTCTCAGAAAAGTGATTTGTCTCAGGTCAACAGGTCTAGTCTGAGTCAATTTGCAAGAAACCGCGATAAAGTCCAAGTTACTGTAAGGCTCACATATTTGTGGAGTCACAGCAATTTCTCAAAATTGTGACTCTGTGCTACCTGAAGAGTCACCAGCCTTTACTCACAGAAGTGTTTTATCAGGTACCATGCCTGACATGTTGTCTCTCAATTATAAAGCGGTTCTGCACACAGATTAGATGCACTGCAATGGAAAAGTTTGCAAATTAATTACCCCGGCAACTCTGCTTCCAAGCACCGGCTAATGGATGAAGCTGAGGCACAGTCACAGCAGTAAATCTCGCTTCAGATAGGCCAAGACTTGCACTTTCAGATGTTCATCCTTTCCTCAGCGATGCTTCTGGCTGTTTAAACTCTAGCCGCCGTACATGGATCAGTGAATCCTTCACAGTCTGATTAATTCCCCCGCATTGTTTCCTCTCCCGTACAATGGACATCTTTCACATGAAGTGTCAGCCAGCAATGACTGAAAAGGCATAGGGACGCAGTTCAATTGCCCAGGAGAGAGAGCTCAATCTCCTGATGCCGTGATCCTGTGCATCCCTCTGCATCTCTGCTGCTTGTTTGATCTTCAGAGAGAACACATGAAGAGAGCCATGCTGAGCTCAGGCTTTGCCCTTTATAGGATACTATTTACATTTATGCATTTGGCAGACTCTTTTATCCAAAGCAACTTACATTGCATTTTTAAGGTGGTATACATTTTTATCAGTTAATGCATTTCTTGGGAATCAAACCCATGACCTTGGGTGTTGCTAGCACAATGTTCTACTGTTTGAGCTAGAGGAATTCAGATGCTATATACTATTGCTGGATGGTAGATATTATTTTCCATTGTGCCATTTGTAATGTTGTAAAAAAGCAAAAAACAAGTTTTATCTCAATTTGTGTTGTATTGATTGTAAATCCTATCCATCAAAGTTTTATAATGTAGTTAAGTTACAGCCCCAGGCATTTCTAATGATAATCAAAATTAAAAAAAAAAAAAAAGTGCTTGGGTCCTGCAGTGTTTCTGGTTAATTTTAAAGAAGAGGTCACCATGTTTTTTGACAGAAAGGATGTGTCAGGATATTTTGGTGTAGTTAAAGGTACATACAGAGGCATTTCCATTGATACTCAAAATTAGGGATACCACTTTTTCCAGTACTCGCCCGATACCGATACTTTTATTTTTGGTACTTGCCGATACCGAGTACCGATACCAATATTTTCATTGTATTTGTACATTTTTTAAATATTGGGTACAGAAACCACGTATAATGTTAGTTGGTTAACTTCATTTATCAAATAGATACAGTCAAACCAAAATTTATTCAGACACCTTCAACATTTCTCACATTATCACAGTTTATTTGCTATAGTTTAGAAAATGGTAATAAAATATGACAAGAACTCAGAGTTAAACTGTGTCAGAAAAAATTAAGCTTGATAATGTCTGATAACTTTGATAGAAAGGTATGTAATGGATTGCAATAAACCAAAAATTATTCATACAGCTGTCAATATTAACACAACTATCAATACTTTGTTGAGTGACCCTTAGCCTTAATGACAGCATATAGTCTCCTGGGCATGCTGTCAACCAGGTTCATGCAAACCTGAACTTTTTTTTTTTTTGAATAATTTTTGGTCCCAAATTTGTATCAATTTTACTGGTAGTCCACTGTATGAAGAATTTTTGGGTATAATATATCACAGTTTAGTTTATTTTGCTATCCTCGCTTTACATAAATGAACTATAGTGTCCTACACCTACTAGTAAAAAAATATCAAAAATGATTTTTGGTGTCTGAATAATTTTTGGTTTCACTGTATTTCCTTCTGTTATTTTCACACTTAATTATGCACATTAAAATTTATTTTACAAGTTTTATTACTTTCACTGTTCATTTTTTTCTCTCTCTATGGTAGCCCACATAATCTTTAATTTAATAGCATTAGAGCTGCTCCATTGCAGCGGCTTAGTATACTGTAATCACGGGATTTGCAGTAAAAATGCAGGGAACCACTTGCTATAAATCTCCTAACTGTGATATTTTCATAAATAGAAGTCGCGTTTTTTACATCTGAAACGTGCAGCGATTTATTTTCCAAAGCCACTCATATAATGCAGAAACACTTGAGCAAGCAAAACACGCGCAACGCGTGCACGTATTTGTACTGGTGCAGAATGAGAGGGACAAGTACAGTACAGCCTAGCGCATTTCACACAGGCTGTTAGTTTCACTTTCCCCAGAAAGTCGTGTATGCTTAAGGGTGAAAATAAATGACGTTTATAGTGAATGCCCCTATAAATTGTCTTATATTTACGATTGAATTTGAATCCAAATGATGCGTGCTAAGTGAGCGAACATCAATCAACTCTCTCTCTCTCCCTCCCTCCTTACCTTTAAGTAACTTGTGCATTGTTTTGCTTACTTGTTTTTGATGTTATCCGACCGAACTACAAACTTTCCAGTGATGTCTGTGAGAAAGGGATATTCACTTGACAAGCTCGCGCAACTACAAACTTTCCAGTGATGTCTGTGAGAAAGGGATATTCACTTGACAAGCTCGCGCATCTGCGCCGCCACGCACTCAATCCACTCAGCATGATTTGCTTACCAACTGGCGCAAATCAGCTATACAGGCATTAATACTGAATGTTTTATATGCATTGCATGCATACATGCAATAAATTAGAATGTCATGAAAAAGTTCATTTACTTTAGTAGTTCAACTCAAATTGTGAAACTTTTGTTTTAATAAATTCAATGCACACAGACTGAATTAGTTTTAAGTCTTTGGTTCTTTTAATTGTGATGATTTTGGCTCACATTTAACAAAAACCCACCAATTCACTATCTCAACAAATTAGAATATGGTGACATGCCAATCAGCTAATCAACTCAAAACACCTGCAAGGTTTCCTGAGGCTCAAAATGGTCTCTCAGTTGGTTCACTAGGCTACACAATCATGAAGAAGACTGCTGATCTGACAGTTGTCTAGAAGACAATCATTGACACCCTTCACAAGTAGGGTAAGCCACAAACATTCATTGCCCAAAAAGCTGGCTGTTCACAGAGTGCTGTATCCAAGCAGGTTAACAGAAAGTTGATTGGAAGGAAAAAGTGTGGAAGAAAAATATGTACAACCACCGCGAGAACCGCATCCTTATGAGGATTGTCAAGCAAAATCGATCAAGAATTTGAGTGAACTTCACAATGAATGGACTGAGGCTGGGGTCAATGCATCAAGAGCCACCACACACAGACGCATCAAGGAATTTGGCTACAGTTGTCGTATTCCTCATGTTAAGCAACTCGCTAATTAGAAGAAGATCTGGACTGTTGCCCAGTGGTCCAAAATCCTCTTTTTAGATGAGAGCAAGTTTTTGTATTTTATTTGGAAACCAAGGTCCTAGAGTCTGGAGGGAAGGGTGGAGAAGCTCATAGCCCAAGTTGCTTGAAGTCCAGTTTTAAGTTTCCACAGTCTGTGATGATTTCGGGGTGCAATGTCATCTGCTGGTGTTGGTCCCTTGTGTTTTTTGAAACCAACGTCACTGCACCCGTTTACTAAGACATTTTGGAGCACTTCATGCTTCCTTCTGCTGATCAGCTTTTTGAATATGCTGATTTCATTTTTCAGCAGGATTTGGCACCTGCCCACACTGCCAAAAGTACCAAAAGTTGGTTAAATGACCTTGGTGTTGGTGTGCTTGACTGGCCAGTAAATTCACCAGACCTGAACCCCATAGAGAACTATGGGGTATTGTCAAGAGGAAAATGAGAAACAAGTGATCAAAAAAATGCAGATGAGCTGAAGGCAACTGTCAAAGAAACATGGGCTTCCATGCCACCTCAGCAGTGCCACAAACTGATCACCTCCATGCCACGCCCAATTGAGGCAGTAATTAAAGCAAAATGAGCCCCTACCAAGTATTGAGTACATGTAAAGTAAATGAACATAATTTCTCGAAGGCCAACAATTCACTAAAATGTTTTTTTTTATTGGTCTTATGAAGTATTCTAATTTGGTGGGTTTTTGTTAAATGTGAGCCATCATCAAATCATCACAATTAAAAGAACCAAAGACTTAAACTACTTTAGTCTGTGTGCATTGAATTTATTTAATACACAAGTTTCACAATTTGAGTTGAATAACTGAAATAAATGAACTTTTCCACGACATTCTAATTTATTGAGATGCACAAGTATACTTCGTAGACCTCTTTAATCTCTAATAACGCCATTCTGCTGTCTGTTGTTCTGTTGTTGTTGTTTCTTTGTCTGAATATGACACTTATCACATGCTGTTGGTATCGGCGTTTGGTATCAGGGCATTTTAACGAGTACGAGTACGAGTACAGGAGCTCAGTATCGGGCCTGATACCGATACTGGCATCCCTACTCAAAATGAAAAGAAAACATTCTAGGGTAATGCAAAAGTTTTGGTTCATTCAAAATCACCATGATTTTGACAGAAAAGGATGTGTTCCAGTCCTGATATAATATTTCAATAAAAAACAGTGAACTCGAGTCAAGGTTTGGGTGATAAACTGAATATTCACAATATAATTACAATTCTTTGCTGAAAATATAAAATAGAGCAACATTGTAAATTTAACAATAATATTAACACCTTTTATTTGTAAAGAGTGTATCATTAGAATTATTTATTTTCTTATCTTTACAGTTTAGAAGCACTGGAATATTTTAGTAGCATTACATTTTAACCTTCAGTTACAACTTGGCAGAGCATTAAGTGCAACATATATATTACAAACAAATTATAGATATTAATATCTAATATATATATATATTATATAAATAACACCTACTAATTTAAACATCTTGGTTGCTCTCTAGGAAAGTTGTCCAAGGACCGATAAAGGATGTTGATCCAGGAACATGTCCTACTTGGCAAAAACACAGTAATTGTGAGTGATCCATGTGGAGAGCTTCTGACAGCGATTAGAAATGTCTTAATCAGCCAGCTTTCAAACACAGAACTGAGCCAAGTAATGAAGGCAATATCTGCAAATGACAGACAAATTCAAATTACGTTTCTGCATAAATAACGCAGTTAGGCATGAAAACATTCTACTCACAGAAATACACAGGATGCTGGCAATCAGATGGCTAGCCTGGGTAACAAGGTAATTAACCTCATTTATTTGTTAAAAGTGCATTTAAGGTCCCATACTGGGCAATTTAGATCAAGAGCGAATCAAAGAATCAGGGACCCTCACTAAAAGAGGCCAGCAGCCATCCAGTGTCATTCTCTCTACGGTCAGTGGAGGATTGATGCTCGGCCCACACAGCCCAGAATAAGGGTCCATATGTTACTGTGGCTCAAGTGTGTGTGGGCTGTTGATGTGTGTGTGTGTGTGTGTGTGTGAATACACACTTCTCATTCATTTGTATGCATCCCACATACTCATGCTGGTGTCTACACACCGAATGGTTTAAGACTGAGCAGTACAGGCCAAAAATATATATGTGTGGGTCATTTCTCAAAACTCTAACATCAGCATCTCCTAATAGAGAGAATGGTCCAAGGATATATCTTTCTCAGTGGCATCGAAATAACTTCCACTTGGGCTGTGCAAGTCATCTCAAAAGCATGGGCAAGTACATCAGGGAAGCCAACATGAATGTTTGGAGAACTGTCCTCTTGCTGTTAAGTATAAGCATCCGTGGCTATGCAGGTGATATCAATTATTAGTATGAGCTATCAACTGTGTTGAGCAATTGATCAGAATATACAAGTATAACACCCGTAAGATGTTTCAAAGAGATTGCAGAGGATAATATCACCTGAATAAGAAAAAAACAGTTATTTACATGTTAAATCACTGCAGTTAAAAAAAAACTATTGTATTTGATGTAGTTGAACACCAACTAGACAACCATTTCTGTCAAATATTTCAGCAAATGCTGGGAATGAGATGTGCTCAAGAGAAATAATAAAAAAAACTATTGTGTGTGTGTTAGATGTTATGGGTTGTATATGTTGTCCTGTTGTCTTTTAAATTTGGACCTTGAGTCTGTAATAAAGATTGATTGATTATATTTGACACGTCAGGCTTGTATAGCTCATATAGTATGCTAGGATAATATGGAGCTTAAATTCAAGGATGAAAAACACATCAGTTTTATTCAGAGGCTCAAACTGCAAAAAAATGTGCAATTTGGTGCAGTTGCTGATATTTATATGGCCAAAAAGTAAAATTCTGGTAGCTTGTAATGCAAATCAATGAGCTCTTTATAACAGCAGGCTACTTACCTAAACTGCTGTCAATATCTCCCAAAATGTCTTAGTAAGATTATGGTTAATTGCTTAGTTTTATATTTAAAGCTCCGCATTATTTTATAATGCAGTGCAATACAGTGTTAATTTCATTGACGAATAACTTTCATGTCAACGACATTTTTTTTCACCGACGACAACGATACTATAACGAACTAAAACTCTTTTTGAATGAAAAAAAACTATGACGAAAATCTATTGACATTTTCGTCAACGAATAAAAAATAGACGATAATGTTAGGGTGGGACGATTTGGGAAGAGAACCAGTCAGAACGAATCTCCTGCGTGGTCGGGAGGTTAGATATGCACATTTGTACTGTTCCATAGCCTATTGATCTATGCGGCGAGACATAAGCTAGCATACACTTGCTGCACATCTCATAAAACATTAAAAAAATGTAGATATGTGGGAGTAAGAGAAGAGCCGAATGTGGATAAAGTTAAAAAAAGCATGACGATACAAAAGAAACTCAATTAGTCTGGTTTTCGAGTGCACACACATGAATCACGCACAGAGGGAAAAGACTCTCAAACAGCGCACGACTAATGAATTCAAGTTCCTTTCACATCGCATGAACGGAGAAAATACACACAAAATGATGCCACATTGTCTGTTTTAACGAGTTTTCAAGTAAACACACTCGGTTACGTCTTAAGTAAACGTAAACAGTTGGCAGAATATCGGATGTGTAAATAAATGTTTTATTTACGTTTCTTTCAGACGTAATTAACTGTGTTTACGTTGAAATACTCGTCAAAACTGAACAATAGGAATAATGTCTTTTATCATTATTGTGTGTAATGCTCCGTTCATACCACACGAAAGAGTACTTGCGCGCTGTGAGACGCGCTTTCCGTGTGTATGGTTCAGTGTATGCGCTCAGAAAACTGGACGAATTGAGTTCTCTCTTGCGCGTAGGGCTGTCGCGATTATCGCAATACCGCGCTATTGACGAGGAAACCGCAGAGGAATGCAAGAACCGCAACTGTGATTTTTGCGTGTTTTATTTTTTCGTAAGTTTATGCCCTTCTCGTTTTACACTTCATGCATGTGGACTGAATATTAAAACAAGTTAGTAATGATAACATAATGTTTACCATGCTGATTTGTACAGAGGCTCCGTAGATTTGCACTTAACAAGCCTAAACAGACAGTGAATGAGAGCGAGATCGACTGAGCGCGTGCGATTACTTGCGTCTGCATTTCCCTTCAACCATTGCACTGATTACACGCACACAGCTGAATGCACTGATCACACACACACAATCCAATCAGACACGCTACATAAGCCATGGACTTCCTCTCTCTCACTGTCGAGTGTTGTTCTGCATTTTTCACTCCCCAAGTGTTAGCTGCATTACGCCTCACGTCTCGGTCCGGTCCCGTTACTGTGTGTGTGTTGTGTGGTGTGTGTTGATAGTTTATATATATATATACATACATAAACAATATATATATAATATACAGTGGGTACGGAAAGTATTCAGACCCCTTCAATTTTTCACTCTTTGTTAAATTGCAGCCATTTGCTAAAATAATTTAAATTAATTTTTTTTCCTCATTAACGTACACACAGCACCCCATATTGACAGAAAAACACAGAATTGGTGACATTTTTGCAGATTTATTAAAAAAGAACATATCTCAATATAACATGGTCCTACGTATTCAGACCCTTTGCGGTGACACATATATTTAAATCAGGGGCTGTCCATTTCTTCGATAACCTTGAGAGTTCTACACCTTCATTGCAGTCCAGATGTGGTTGAGTATACGATTGGACTTGATTAGGAAGCACACACCTGTCTATATAAGACCTTACAGTTCACAGTGCATGTCAGAGCAAATGAGATTTATGAGGTCAAAGGAACTGCCTGAAGATTTCAGAGACAGAATTGTGGCAAGGCACTGATCTGGCCAAGGTTACAAAAAAAATCTGCTGCACTTAAGGTTCCCAAGAGAACAGTGGCCTCCATTCCTTAAATGGAAAACGTTTGGGACGACCAGAACCCTTCCTAGATGTGGCCGTCCGGCCAAACTGAGCTATCGGGGGAGAAGAGCCTTGGTGAGAGAGGTTAAGAAGAACCCAAAGATCACTGCGGCTGAGCTCCAGAGATGCAGTCAGGACATGGGAGAAAGTTGTAGAAAGTCAACAATCACTGCAGCCCTCCACCAGTCGGGACTTTATAGCAGAGTGGCCCGACGGAAGCCTCTCATCAGTGCAAGACACATGAAAGCCCGCATGGAGTTTGTAAAAAACACCTGAAGGACTCCAAGAATGGTGAGAAATAAGATTCTCTGGTCTGATGAGACCAAGATAGAACCTTTTTGGCCTTAATTCTAAGTAGTATGTGTGGAGAAAACCAGGCACTGCTAATCACCTGTCCAATACAGTCCCAACAGGGAAGCATGGTGGTGGGGCAGCGGTGGTGACAGCATCATGCTGTGGGGGTGTTTTTTCAGCTGCAGGGACAGGACGACTGTTTGCAATCGAGGGAAAGATGAATGTGGTCAAGTACAGGGATATCCTGGACGGAAACCTTCTCCAGAGTGATCAGGACCTCAGACTGGGCCGAGGGTTTTCCTTCCAACAAGACAATGACCCTAAGGACACAGCTAAAATAACAAAGGAGTGGTTTCACAACAGCTCTGTGACTGTTCTTGAATGGCCAGCCAGAGCCCTGACTTAAACCCAATTGAGCATCTCTGGAGAGACCTAAAATGGCTGTCCACCAACGTTTACCATCCAACCTGACAGAAATGGAGAGGATCTGCAAGGAGGAATGGAAGAGGATCCCCAAATCCAGGTGTGAAAAATTGTTGCATCTTTCCCAAAAAGACTCAGGCTGTATTAGATCAAAAGGGTGCTTATACTAAATACTGAGCAAAGGGTCTGAATACTTAGGAAGTGATATTTCAGTTTTTGTTTTTTAGTAAATCTGCAAAAATGTCAACAATTTGTGTTTTTCTGTCAATATGGGGTTCTGTTTGTACATTAATGAGGAAAAAAAAAATTAACTTAAATGATTTTAGCAAATGGCTGCAATATAACAAAGAGTGAAAAAATTAAGGGGGTCTGAATACTTTCCGTACCCACTGTATATATATATATATTGAAGCAACTCAAAAATTACTGCAAGGGGAAATCCCTCACCGCGACAGCCCTTGCCGTCGTAAGATTTATCAAGTCTGCTCTTCTCTTTTTCCACATATGACACTTTTTGAACGTTTATGTTGACGTTTGCAGCAAGTGATGTTAGCTCATGTCCCGCCGGTTCATATGTACGGATCTAACCTCCGAACCACGCAGAAGATTTGTTCTGAATGAATCTCTTACCAAATTGTTCCTCCCTAATATTTTCGTCTCGTTTTTATTCGTGGACAAAAATGTCAATAGATTTACGTCATAGTTTTTGTCATTCAAAATGAGTTTTAGTTCGTTATCGTCTCATTGTCGTAAATGTCGTTGATGAAAATTATTCGTCAACGAAATTAACACTGAACTAAACCCATTAGATTTTAGCCGACTAAATCTACTGTAGATCTAAAACAATTCAGATTACTAAAATATGAACACTAAATGGCAGTTTAGTCAAACGACTATGACTAAGACTAAATCAAAATTTGCTGTCAAATTTAACACTGATGCAATACAGTGATGATGAGAGACAAATTAACATTCCTCAAAATATGATGCATCATTATCAGTTGCTTCAATCCAGTGAGTTTTGTACTAACAATATAAAAGCTATTATTATGTTCCTTTTTAAAAATAGGTACAGATTTTACAGCAAAAAGACACATGCAACCTGACTAAGGTGGACATTTTACAAACATACTAAAATGCTTTTTACTTGGTAAAAAAATATAAACTGTCAATCAGATTACAGAAAATTGTAGAATAATGTGTACAAAAGGTTTTTCAACAAAGTTTTAAAAAATTGCATTTGATGTGATACAGTCAGATTTATAGGATTAATATCATGACAATGCAAGTTGGCATTTCAGCAGTTTGGGTGTATGTCTATGTATTGTCTGTTTATAAGTCTCCATTTTGCCAACAGAATAATAGCGTAATTATAAATTGCATAATAATAAAGTTGCACTTGTTTTTATACACACTAACCTTTAGTAAATGAGAGCATATGTCTCAAATGTTAATAAATCTGCTCTCATGATTGCTTGTTTGCTAAATATTCCTATACAAAATCTAATATAAAACAACTATGTAACACGTTATGTCTTTAGTCACAGGAGCATTTTGTGCTAATTAGCAGGAATTAAAGGTTCCTCCATAGTCTTCGAAAAACCACCATCCAGTGAATTTATGATGAAAAATTGATGGCAAAGCCCAAGGTGAGAAACAATAAACTAGCCCTCTAACAATCTTATGAAATACAAAGTGCACAGTTTTGTAAGTGGCAGCTGCACTTAAATATGGAAGTGATTCCCTAAATAACCATAGCAAAAAATTCTGAACTTGAGCTTCAAACTAGAAACATGGTTGCCGACAGCTTAAACTCTTTGATGTTGGCAATGTGTGTGTGTGTGTGTGTGTTAAGGGTTTCCTTTAGACCTTGGGGCTGGAGGGAACAACGGTGGTAGAGAGAGAAACAGTTCACCCAAAAATGAAAATTTGCTGAATATGTACTCAGCAGGTCATCCAAGATTTAGATGAGTTTGTTTCTCCATCAGAACAGATTTGGAGAAATTTAACATTGTCACTTTCTCACTAATGAATCCTCTGCAACAAATAGGTGCCGCCAGAATGAGAGTCCAAACAGCTGATAAAAACACCACAATAATCGACTAGTAATCCACATGACTCCAGTCCATCAATTAACTCATCAATTAGTCTTGTAAAGTGAAAAAAAAGAGGGATGGTAAGAAACAAAATCATAATTAAGACATTTTTATCTTCAAACCTTGCTTCGCCCCAACATATAAAACGGTATACCGTAATCACACTTCTTTGTGAAAAAACTGCATATCCTGTTGTCCTCTCACATCAAAATCCACTGCCAAATTTGTTTAGAACACTTTTGGACTGTTTTCCCTTGTAAATGGTGTTTGAGCTGTGCATATTTCTATTTTGAGATGACTTTTTCACTGGAGAAAGTAATATTATGAATAGAGGAGTTGTATTTTAGGTTTAAGCAACAGTTTTAAGTAAAAAAAAACTCTTAAGGATAGATTTATTACAAACATGCATTTTGCTTTACGTGACCTTAATTGATGGACTGGAGTCATGCTTTGGACTATGTTTGGACTCTCATTCTTACGGCACACATTCATTGCAGAAGATCCATTGGTGAGCAAGTGATGTGATGCTAAATTTCTCCAAATTTGTTCCAATGAAGAAACAAACTCATCTACATCTTGGATGGCCTGATGGTGAGTATATTTTCAGTAGTAAAGGTTCACTGTTTGGGTGAGCTATTCTTTTAATCAGCACTTAGTCACAACCGTATTTAGATGCAGTTGTGACACAAATCAGAAGATATAAAGAAGACATAAATCTATGCTATTGCTTTTCCAATAATAAACCAATTGGAGTGCTATTACACAGTTAACTAACAAAGAAAGAAAGACTATGAAAACAACTATGCTACAATAAATAAAAGGTCCTATTGCATTTAGAGAGTCTGGAGAGGTTTGGGGCATTTCATACTCTTTTGTGAAAGAGCTCAGTTCAGGTAAAGCTCCAAATCTTTATTGACATCCCGACACCATGAAAAACCTTGTGGGATTCATCAAGTGGGTTTCATTACACCATCTCCATTTGTTTCTGTAGTAGGTTTTACACTCGGTGTTGAGTATAAAATGAGAGACTGAGGATACAGCATGAAACTATAACACATTTGTCAATTATAAAGAAACACGCTGCAAGTAATAAAAATTCAAAAGGGGGTAAAGTATTAATCTTAGATCAACTTCAGGCAATATAATCAGGCAATAGGCACGGATGCAATGAACAATTCACAGGAATTTCCTCTATTATTGATGTGAAGCTCATAGTCATACCAGCCGATGATTCTGTAATACACTATTTGACTACATCACATTATTCTGTATTGGGCACACAGAAAGTAAAATCTTGAGGAGTGAAAAATTCAATGATGTTACTTTCTCGTGTTAAGAACTGAATTTGAATCTCAGGAAAGCATGCCTGGATCATATTTCACCCCAAACGCCACAGAAATTGTAATATGTGTTAATATTAGGGCTGAAACGATTCCTCGAATACCTCGAGTAACTCGAATACAAAAAATCATAGAGGCAACTTCGTTTAGTTCATTTACTGTAACTACACACGGAACACAGTGTTTCCCCACGGACCATTATTACTGACGCACAACCCGATAAACGCTGGACCAGACCATAGACTGTATAAAAACAGGGACCAGCCTTTAAAAAAAAAGACCGCTGGACATATTTAAGACCATAAATCAATATGGTGGGTAGTTATAATGTCCCTACGTTAGCTATGTTTAATGAAAGACTAAATGCCATTGCGCTTAAAAATACCATAGAAAGAAAGTTAGTCAATATCACACGAGGAGTGCCAGTTTTCACTTCTAAAATCAGTATGATTACAAATGTGATTTTATTCAACAGTTCAATAAACAAGAAGATAATATTATAAGACTTGCGTTTTAGACACTATGTTGCCTGTTTTTGCTTTATTTTGCCAACCAAAAAAATCTAAACACAGCGCTGTTTTGCATCTCTGAGCAACATGACGGCGTTTCGTTCCTGAATGAATCAACCGTTTAAATGATTTGGTTCAATCGCAATGAATCACTTATTAACAGTGACTTGCTGCCACCTAAGGGCGGTTTTAATTTCACATTTAAGTATCTTTCGTTTAAAATAATTTGAAATACAGGATTCAGGTTTTATGTTTAATAACAAATATTATTTATGCATTTGCACTGCGCTTAAAATGCATAATGTCATCTGTGTGGAAATCCATCCATGCAGTTCTGTGTTTCCTCTGCATTCCAAAGTGAATTTGATACTGTATAATTTGGTAACAAACAATGTATTTTATTCTAATTCACTGATTAAATGTAAGAATTTGACTCAAAAGATGATGCACACTTTTAGAAAAATAGGCTTTATAAAGGTAAAAATTCCCATAAAATGTCAAAATCAATTTAAATTTATTGGAAAAGATTAATTTCTATCACTGCTGTGAAATGACCACCACACAGAAAATTGAAGGATATCAAAAAAACAAGTTCACACACACACACACACACACACACACACACAAACACACACACACACACAACACCGTAGTATAGGGACATTGTAAGAGGGTTTATTCTCCAAATAACTCCAATTTCATGTTGCAGAAAAAATGTTTAAAAATTGTGTATGGTCTCTTGTTCTTGTTCCAAGTTACTTTCCTGTCCACTGATTTTTGCCTCTCACAAAAACCACAAAGCCTTCCAAGAAGACAGTAAAGGCTCATGTCATGCTTGAACTTTAGTTAGGCTGAAACTTGAAAGTTAAGTTGCACGACATAAATGCAATGTTTAGGTATTATTATTTTTATTACTATTATTTTGATTTATGCCTTAGTTTTAGTTTGTACTGTGTACCTTTTTTAAAGTAATGTGAATTGATTTTTGTATTTTTTATTCGTTCCTATTTTTATGCTAGATTTGTATTGCATTTTGAAATGCAATTGGCACGTAAATGCATTAAATGGGTTTAGTTTTCACGGTTATGTATGCAATTTCAGCAATAAAAATGTAAAAAAAAAAATTTAAGAAAACAAATTTGTTGTTTATTTTAAGAGATCTATCTTATTATCTCTTGCGTATTTAGTATTGCTCTTTAATAAAGAAAAGTTCTTCTTATCTGATTAATCGATGGAATAATCTGTAGAATACTCGATTCCTAAAATAATCAATAGCTACAACCCTAGATATGATGCAATGAGCAGTTTAATAGGGTTGTATTGCCTTTAAGCTGATTTCTTTTAAATGAAAACCTTGCATCCACCGTACTATTGACTGACATATAAATCCCCACCCCCACCACACACACACAAATAATATGGAAGTCAATAGCTACAAGCAACTGTTTGGTTACCAACTTTCTTCAAAATATCTTCTTTTGTGTTAATTGAATGTGTCCTTACTGAATAAAAGCTTTAATTTATTTCCAATATTGCATATAAACAAAATTATTACGCATATTTTAGGACAATTAAGAGGTTTTGCATTGTGGTGATATTTCTTTCTGTTAGTTTGGTGATGCAAACACATTCTTGATAGATTTCGTCAGAGTCACCCTTTAACATCATAGAATGAAAAAGTCACTCAGCTGCTTAACAAAATGAGCCTTAACTTTCCTCAGGCACATCCCTGCACACAACGTGGGCTACTGTTGCCATTTTGAGATGGCAACTGTGACCACTAAAAATAACTCTATTTGCTGACTTGAATGGTCTTGAATCTGTTCACAGAGCCAAAATCAACAGGGCATTCAGTCAAGAGAGCACAGCATCACTGTGCTTAAATACTTACACACTGCCCTGCATTTCAACCAAGCCACCATGACAACACATTCATGCAGAAGATCAAACATAACTGGATATTGCCAGATGATCGCAAAAACAGAGGCCCAGTAGCAAAAAATGTTGAGCAATTGAGTGGTAACTCCAAATAAATAAAGCTAATAGATAATTGTGAACCATAAACACGTCTCAGAAACAATAGCATTGCTAGGTTGAATATATACATATATATATATATTCCTGAATATGCAAATCATATATTTTTAAGCACCAGTGACACTATGAAGGTTTATCCCTGGTGTGCAAAACAAATCAACATACAATGAGACAGTTTCATTCTAGATGTTAACACCAGCTATATTAAAAAGTGTTAAGTTCCCCTGTGCCATATGCAAGGTCACACGGTGTTGTCTGAATAAGGATGTTCTCCAAGTGTGCTTGTGTTATTCCTCAGATTGACATGGTGACATGTGGGAAATAAAACACCTCACCAAGCAAACCTGAAAGACACCTATTACACTGAAAGCAAAGAACTGTGGAAAACTGCACGTAGACTGACAAAACAGTGAGTACTTGATGATTGCAGACTAGTTGATAAAGGTCCCAGTAATGGTAGTGGAAGAAGAATGACAAATAAAACCTTAGCAAAGGTAGCTCTATATCAGCATCAATAGCTCACTTAGATTGATCCCAGTGATATATTTTCAAAACCAGTCACAGAATATTGTGATGGAGGATATTTTCTAATGGAAATAATCATTGCCATCATCACCATCATCTTCATTGTCAATCCCGGCATCATTAACTGCCATTAGGCCATTCAGAAGAAGAAATTCTCTTTTTCCTCGCTTTTCAAAATTATCTTTTGGAAAGCTCAGGCTTCAGAGCACTCATCCTCACCTGCAATTATGTTGAAAATTGTTATTGAGTCCAGCTTGACTCAGTACCTCCACCTAGCTCTTCTTTCATAGAAGACACTAGACTGTGGGGAAGCTTCAGGTGGAAGTCTTTGAAACCAAACGTCACCTTTCATGCTGGCATTAAACAAACACACATACATTTTCAAGACATCTTTGGTCGCCGTAAGCACGCTCTGAACAAAAGCAGAAACCCTAGTGATGTGTGTCATTTCGACTCAGTGGTGTCTTGTTGGAAGGTTATTCAAACCGCCAGACAACAACTTGCATGTAAATTTTTTAGCACGTCAGGGAATGATGCAGTTCGAGAGTCAAGAGACATAACACGATGATTCACTCACCTTCCTGGACTGCCTGAAAGGGGTTGTTGGGTTCGATATATTTTATGGAGTGGGTGATTTTCTCGCTCTGCAAAATGTCATCGTTGAGGCTGAGGTCAGAGATCGCCAACTGAAACACCTCATCATCCCGTGCTGCATTCTCCTCAAAAATGGCACCTGCAGATAGTTATCTGGGTCTTAGTGAAGCATACAAACAAACCGATGGAACTGCTAATTTTCACACAGAGGGAAGTTGACCTGCTTGGCTCAACTTGCTCACATGCCTATTATTTAACAAACATTTACATTTATCCATTTGGCAGATGCTTTCATCCACAGCCACTTAAAGGTGCAGTTAAGGTACTTTTTTTATCAGTGTGTGTGTTCTCTGGGATTGAACACGTGACCTTGACCTTTCTAATGCTATGCTCTACCAGTTGAGCTATGGAAACTCATCCTCCAGAGAGCATAGGGCTGAAATAAGATTGTTGATTGTTTCACTAAATATAAATACGATAAAAATACCCCTGATATTTTACTCAGCACCTTTTATGTAAAAAAAAAACAACGAGCAATGAGAAAGCTTGTCATTTGAGATTAATTGCGAACAAATAACAGAAAAGTCAAAAAGGTTCCATTTGTTTTATTACAGGTCTCAACAATAAGGATTGCTGCTGAATCTGCTGATTTGAAGGTTACAGGTTACACCTGTCTAACATAGGTGAGGTTCTTTAAAATTGTACACTGTTTTTTTTTTCTCCCTGACTAAAATTTGCCAGTCCCTTGCCACTGTTTACAGTACATTTAAAAATCTAAACTACTAGCCCAACTTGGCCAATCTGCGCCCACTTTAAGTGTCTTTAACGATGTACTAACATCTAAATTAATCATTTGATACAACACACTTATTTTGTACATACATGTTTTAATGTTGTACTGATATTAAATATAAAAATGTTTACTGATATTAATTATAAATATAAAAGTGCCTGCGTATAATTACATCTGTAATTAATGTATTACCTAGCAATTACATAGACATCTGTTTTGCAATACAACATGAACACAATGAGTATGTTAAAACAAACAAATAATTGTTTTAGAGGTAATTACATACAGTAGTAAAGACAGCTAATAAAAGCGGGAAACAAAAATCCTTACTGTTAAGTCCTGCATTTACATTCCAAGCAGGTGCTTATCAAAGCGTCCTACAATAAAGTTGTGCAACAAGTTTCATGCAGATTAATTCATATTATGGCAGCTTAACATATTTAAGTTTAAGCATGATATCTGGAAATGGTTTTAGAGAGATTGAGAGGCCTCAATTAAGTTTGGCCAAAATGTACCCATCTTTTCTACCTGTGTTAGAGGAGCCCAATAGGATGGGCAGGTAGGCAGGTAGAATCTGATTGATGTATCACTGCAGTGTTCATCTTATTTAGCAGGAAATTAGGGCGTGTGTACGCATCACTGTCACGATCTTGGGTAGAGGATGGGGCGAGGACTCAGTATTGCAGAAAATGGCCTTTTAATGACAATAAAAATAAACAAAACAACAAAAACTACCCCGAGGGGGAAAAAAAGGCTGGCAAGGCAAGGCAAGGCAAGACAAGACAAGGCAAGGCAAGGATCTGGACCCATCCAAGGGATGCCGAAGACATCCAGGGGGAAATACGACAACGAACGGACGCAGGACTGCAAACACAAGGGGAATAAATGGAGAGCAAATGAGGAGGGTGAGGAGGGTAACGAGGGAACACATGTTGGGCAAATTAACCAATAATCAGGTAACATGATGGGTGGGGTCAAGACAATTGACATGAGCACTGGCACACCGAATCAAAGACAAAAAGGCCATGTGCTCACACAAAACAAACACAAGCAAATGGCCAGCAAAACAATCATAAGCCATGTGCTTGAACAAAACAAGACACAAACACACAGCTAATGAGAAAACTCATAAGCCACGTGTTAACACAAGACAACAAGAAAAGCACGCGGCTGAACACAAACCGCGCGCTTCACAAAACACAACACACGTGGACAAAAGAGCGCACGGCCGAGGCCGCCGAGCATCCGAGAAGTCGGGGTGCGAACGCGAGACCGCAAACGCTCCCCCAACAGATCAGGAACATGTGACGACATGAACGCGAGTGTCCGGACCCCGACACGAAACCGAAACTGAAGACATGAGTGCCGGGATCTGAACATCACGCTCCAACATGAAACAGTACACGGAGACGAGAGCGCACGGCTCGAGCACATTCGAAGCCGCACGCTCACATGAAAACGATGACATGACGCGAGTGTCAGGGCTCTGTTACAAAACTATGAATTACACTAGACCGAAGAAACAGAACCATGACACTAGCCCCCCTCAAAAGGGACGTGGCGTCCCTAACGAGACACAACAAAAGCAAGACAGGAACATGACAGAACAAACATGACAACACAAGACCGCTACATAACAGGCAACACAAGACAGGAAAACTCTAAAACACGGGACAAGAGGGGAGGGAGGAGGGAGGGAGGAAGAGGGGAGCAAGCCCAGTGCCGCAGTACAACCCAAGAAAGGCATTACAGGAACCAGGGAGGGGCCGGGCGGGATTGAGCCCAGGGAGGCCAGGCGACCAGGAATCTGGGGGGGGGATCCAGGGGGGACGTGAGGAAGGTAGGAACAGACCAGGAGCTCCGGCCTACACGAACCGGAAACCAGGGAGGGGGGGGAGGGTGGAGCCAGGGAGGCTCAGGCAGACCAGGAATCCAGGGGAGCCAGGGCGGGACTGGAGGAACAGACCAGGGAGGCTCCGGCCTAACAAGAACCCCAGTAGGCCACCAGGGCGGAGCCGGAGGGAGCCTGGGCGGGGCCGGCAGGGCAAGGAGCCTGGGCGGGGCAAGGAGCTTGGGCGGGGCAAGGAGCCCGGGCGGGGCCGGCAGGGCAAGGAGCTTGGGCGGGGCCGGCAGGGCAAAGAGCCCGGGCGGGGCCGGCAGGGCAAAGAGCTTGGGAGGGGCAATGAGCTTGGGCGGGGCAAAGGAGCTTGGGCGGGGAAGGAGCTTGGGCGGGGCAGAGCTTGGGCGGTGGACGGCCGGGCAAGGAGCTTGGGAGGGGGCCGGCAGGGCAAGGGGCTTGGGCGGGGCCGGCAGGGCAAGGAGCCTGGGCGGGGGCGGCAGGGCAAGGAGCCTGGGCGGGGGCGGCAGGGCAAGGAGCCTGGGCGGGGGCGGCAGGGCAAGGAGCTTGGGGGGGGCCGGCAGGGCAAGGAGCTTGGGCGGGGCAAGGAGCCCGGGCGGGGCAAGGAGCCCGGGCGGGGCCGGCAGGGCAAGGAGCTTGGGCAGGGCCGGCAGGGCAAGGGGCCTGGGCGGGGCCGGCAGGGCAAGGAGCCTGGTCGGGGCCGGCAGGGCAAGGAGCCTGGAAGGGTCTGGGACGGCCTCCAGGCCATGTGGGATGGAGGAAACCCTTCTCCTCCTCCTCCGTCTCCGAGAACGGAACACTGCCACTTCATCGGCCACCTCTTGGGACGCAGCCGCCTCTTCGGCCGTCACTGGGACAGCTGCAGCCTCTCCGGCCCTCACTGGGGCGCTGCAGCTTCTTCGGCCACTTCCGGGTCCGCTGCAGCCTCATCAGCCACCCTCAGGGGCATTGCGGCCTCCTCGGCCGCCACACAGGGAGCTGCAGCCTCATCAGCCACCTCTAGGGACACAGCAGCCTCTCCAGCTGCCTCTAGGGTTGGTGAGGCGTACCCATTCCTCCTCCGTCTCCGAGAGCAGGGCACTGCCACCTCATCGGCCACCTCTGGGGGCGCTGCAGCTTCCTCAGCAGACGCTGGGGGTGCTGCAGCCTCTTCGGCCGTCTCTGGGGGCGCTACAGCCAGAGGATTCCCCTGTCGGGCTAGGAATTCGATGAACCCCTCGAAAGACAGGTGATCCAGCCCTCTCATCCTCCACCAATTGAGGGGCTCTTCAAGGGCATAATTAAAAAGGTCCTTGAGGGCCGCATCATTAAACCCCAACCCCTCTGCCGCACCGCTGAACTCCAGGGCAAAACTCCTAACGTCAGCCCCTGTTGACGGAGGGAGCTCAAGGTCCTAAATTGGAGCATGCGCTGGTAGTGGGGGCTGGAGAGAGTGGAGGCTGGTGGATGGCACAAACCCTTCTTCCGCTGAGTCCTCATCTTGGTCGGTTCGTACTGTCAGGGTCTGGGTAGAGGATGGAGCGATGACCAGATTGCAGAAATTGCCTTTTAATGACAATAAACACAAAACAACAACAGCAACAAAAAACTTCACCGAGGGGGAGAAAACAGGCTGGCAAGGCAAGGCAAGTCAAGGCAAGGCAAGGCAAGGCAGGATCTGGACAGGACACATCCAGGGATTGACGAAGACATCCAGGGGGAAATAACGACAACGAAAGGACGCAGGACTGCAAACACAAGGAGAAAAAATAGGGAGCAAATGAGGAGGGTAAAGAGGGAACACATGTGGGGCAAATTAACCAACAATCAGGTAACAAGATGGGAGGGGTCAAGACAATTGACATGAGCACATGGCACACCGAATCAAAGACAAAAGCCATGTGCTCACACAAAACAAAACACAAGCACATGGCCAGCAAAACAAATCACAAGCCATGTTCTAGAACAAAAGACACGAACACGCAGCTAAAGAGAAAACTCATAAGCCGCGTGTTCAAACAAGACAACAAGAAAAGCACGCGGCTGAACACCAAACGCGTGCTTCACAAAACACAACACACGTGGACAGAAGAGCGCATGGCTGAGCGAACTCGAGACCGCACGCTCCCCAACAGACAGAACATGGAGCGCGAGTGTCCGGACCCGACACGAAACCGAAACTCAAGACATGAGTGCCGGGATCTGAACACCACGCTCCAACATGAAACAGTACACGCAGACGAGAGCGCACGGCTCGAGCACACTCGAAGCCGCACGCTCACATGAAAACAATGACATGACGCGAGTGTCAGGGCTCTGTCACAAACCCATGAATTACACTAGACCGAAAGTGACAGAACCCTGACGCATCTGTTCATTCCAGTTGCCAGTGAGAGCAGCCCTGATCCACACAACCTGTACTAGCCTTCCAATTACCAGTTTTGGATGGGCATTGCCTCTGTAAATCACCACACCGCCCTGAAAATCACTTCATGTCACCCTCTCCATTCAATGGACGGCCCCATTTTTCTTTTGCCCTTCAGAGCCAAATTTGGTCAGGATGATAACGTGAGTGGATGTAACAAAGTGGAAGTATTGGGCACTGGAGAGGCTGGAATTTGTTATTTCACCTGCGTTGTGCACCTTTGAGTCCTGCCTATTACACGGCCACAGATACATCCTCGTCTGCGCTTAAACGAAAAAGCTGGATGAAAACTTTGGAAGATCTCGTCTTTAAAGGTGGTGATGGAAGTGGATTTTCTGACCTAGACCCATTCAACTGGTAGCTAAACTGAATTATCTGAGAACAAACTGTAGATATAATTATTTCTGAGTGCATAAGGATATAGCATAATTTCACTCTGCATATCGCATCCACCACAGTTCAGAACGTCTCAAATGCTTTTAATACACATGATTTCAATGTGTGAATGCCTGATCTAGCCTTTGCATGCTTTTAAAACTGCTTTCTTGAATCATTCCCAAGGTCTTGGTCAATTATACTGGGCAGCCATGTACCTAACACATAGATTGAATAAAACAAGCCAGAATCACTCATTATAATTAGTTATAGCTAGTTGGAATAAAATATAAGACAACCGACCACACTAGGTCAGTTTTGGCAACCCAAAATGATGTGTTTTTGATATAAAAGGTTAGAATGACAAGTAGTTATGTTGAAGGCCAATTAGAATTTAGAGACTAAACTACTGCAGAATCGCCAATGGCAAATATGGTGGCTTATTTTCACCGATTCCAATAAATCTTCTCTTTAATGAGCCAATGGCTGATTCGGTATGATAGATAAGTGTTTGGATTTGAGTTCTTCATGACAACTGAATAGAGCCACTGCCGCCCTCCCCAGCAGCCCCTCTTCCTCCTCTTTTGCTGCTGTTGGAGCCAAAATCTTTCTTTCCTCACGTTTGGTGAGATAATCAGAATGCACAGGGTGTCTGGCACACCCAAAGGGGATTGGTTAAGATGACATTTATGGCCTGGAATAGCCAAGAATAAGCATTTGTCCTCTTGTCATTTATTTACTTCAGCATGCATCCTTTATTAAGATTTCCCTCACGTTCCATACAAAGTTCAATCTTATAGATGGGAGGGGGAGAAAGCTACCCACACACATTGGCTTACTCTGCCTTATGACAGACACCTCCTGTTTTTCCAACTTACCTGGAATATGCGATTTACACAATTAAGCGTTCTTCGTGAACAACCTGCTAAGACTGGAATTAGATTAGTTTTGCCCATGCATCTGTCAGTGCCATGGATCTATCGGCAATCTGAACAAGAGAGACGTTATCATCACAAGTGGTCTGCTCAATTGATATTCAGCCCGCTGAGCGGGGCACATTTTCAATGCTTATTTACAATGGATATTTAACGCCGACCCCCTACAACACACTTCCCTTAGAGTCCTCTCATTTTGGATGGCGCATTCATTATCGTTTAAAACAAATAAAGGCTTTGAACAGCTCACTCCTTACCGATGTGAATGATGGAGTCGGCTCCCACCGAACTGCATTGCAATATCCCAAAAGAAAGGCATATTATCAGCAATTCCATCTCCGCTTCTCTCCAAAGCCGCGCATCCACACGATCCTCAGATGTCCGTTAATTCCCAAATGAGTGAGAAAAGTACGTCAAATGTTTGCAAATACACCTGTGATCAACCAAAAAGTGTGGCGGCGTTGAAACAAAGCGCTGGTGTGAGGGAATACGGGTGAAATCAGGAGGGAGAAGGACAGGTCGCCTGTTGGAGGGTAACGGTCGCTTCAGGATCCAGCGCGTTCGCTCCGCAGGTCTCGCTCTCGCGCGGTGCTCGCGGAGTCTGAGACACATCACAAACTCCAAACTGCGGAGGAGGGACACCCGCGTGCGCACGCGCCCGCCCTCGCTGGCTTGTTCACTCGTGCCAGAGAGAAGCGCGAGCGAGCGCGCGCGTGCGGAGAGATGGAATTCGGCGCGAAGCCGGACAAGAGGACAGCGCTAAACATATACGCAGCTGCCTTAAGAAGACGTTACCGCTTTCTGTCGGAGAAAATTATTTTAGCAGTTGGTCTCTGTAAACATACATCATGTCAACGTTGACTGGTAAAAATCGCGTCTCGCCATCGCTTTAAGCGATTTTCGCCATACGCGTAGCGTTTTCAAGTTAAAACAGTTCAAGTTTTAAGAACAAGACCACTGCGTTCTGCTCCATTCCTGCGCTTTGTCTTCTGAAACGTGGCATGGTATTGTTAACATACATTTCCACCCGTGAAAACACGGGAAAAGCGAACGTGGGGAGATCAATATGGAATGCCGGCGGTTCACCAAGTCATCGAACGAAGCGGTAACTTTCTCTTGAGTGTTCAAGTGTACTGTTTATTCATTGTCTGTTTTTTAGCGATGATTTTACAGGACGTTGAATTACAGTTCGCAAACATAGCCTACGTGTAGCTGTCAACGAGGACGCTATAGATGGTATGTTCACAGAGATTTCCACATGGGAGAAATGAATATGGAGATGGTGCTTCAATGTTTCGTCGCGCGCAAAAGGAAACGATAACTTTCTTTCGAGTGTCAAAATGTGCTTTCGATTACTTCTCGCTTATTTTAGCGGATAATGAAGCACAGATAATGGCTGTGCAATGTCACGAAGAGGAATCGACCTTCCCGCGGCGCGAGACGAAGCACCGCTGTCAGAAGTCCGTGGAAATTCTCCACACACGGCGCATTTCTCCCTGTGACCATGGCTTCAGACACGGTGTTTAGATATTGTAAGGACGTGTTGCGGAGACGATCGTGTCGGTAGACTGGAACTGTGGGCTCGTGTACAACATACTGCGATTTTCATGATAGCATGTTTTTTGTAGGCTATATCTTGCAAGGTTTTCTTGCACTGTATACAATGCTTTTTAAACGTATCGCAGTAAAGAGAGGTTTGTCAGGTTGTAACACAAATGATCTGATGTTATTCGTGTCAAAACATATTGTTTAGGTCTTTTAAGAGAACAACTGCACAGTTGTGCTTTTTACAGTGTAAGACGTCAGTGCGGTATTTCAACAAAAGCACTTTGTGTCGGTCTCATATATGGTATATTTTTTCCTTTTAAGTTTAATCTTTAATTTGAGGTTTCAGCATGTCGTGTAACGTCTTAACTTTTAACATGCTGATGTCAAACGGCTATTGAATAAGAGCAGATTTGTGGAGAGCGGAAAGTGAAGCGAAGAAATTGAACTTCAGAGAAACAAATGAAGTGCAGCGCTGGATCGACTTTACTCATCCACATCACCGAAGACCTCGTCAGCAGAGACGAAACATTATATTCTTACTCTTACAATTAAAGGATATTTCTTGCGGTTGAATATAAGAACAGAAATGTCCCTTAATTGTTTGGTTAAGTATATGTGATGCCTTTCAGCACCACACACCGCTGGACAGCTCTCGTAAGCTCTGCCGGTCACGAACAGAATTACAATGGATCAATCATCAAGCTCTCTAAGCACTGAACACTCTCCCTTTCATGTGTTCATATCTGCATCCAGCAAAGCGTTTCAATTATACAGAAACCATTTTTTTCTAATCTAATTATTCTTGCAAATAATCTGGAAGCATTCAAAGGAAATGTATTTTTGCAATATGATGCTGCCTTGACGCTTGTTGTGAAAAATATGTACAAACCCGTCCTCTGTTTTGTCTTACTGTAGTGTTTCTGATGGCAGGTGTATTGATCGCACGGAAGTATCCTACTGTGGTTAGATTCAGCAGAAACCAAATAATTAAAATCATGCTTAGCAGATCAGTGCGTTATATATAGCAAATCAGCAATGTTATTTCATTTCGCAAATCAGTCAGTATGCATAAATATATCGCAACAGTGTGTTCAGATTTGCTATATATAACGCACAAGATCCCTCATATGCTATAACTATAATAACACTGATACATGTATAGCAGATCAGTGATTTTATATAGCAGGTCTGTGATGTTGCAGCTGTGTTGTGGAGAGGAAAGTGTGCTTGAACACTGCTGGAGAGGGAAAAATAAATAAAAAAATGTAAAAGCCGAAGCCTATGCTGGTTTGCCGTTCTTAGCTGGTTTAAGCTGGACGTACCTGGTCTCCCAGTCTGGCCAAGCTGGTGCTCAGCTACTTGTGGTCCGTTCAAGTCAAGTCAAAGATAGATGAACGCACATTAATGCCACCACTAATTCATAATTACAAGTGGGAATATAAACTTTATTTATACCCGGGCGCAGTGGATGCAGAGTCTGTATTGACGGTGAATTTGTTGAAATGGATATATTTAGAATAGCCATACGATACAATATATGACTCAATTTACAAAAATAATAATAATAATGGTATAAAAATGGTATATGTTATCTTGCTCTAACTAAGTTACTTGAATGCACCTTACGTCGGAATTACAAATTTCCCAAATTAGTATAAACTTCCCAGGTGGACTTGGACAAACTATTTCAGCTGGTTGATCAGCTGGTCTGCCATCTCTGAAAGCAGCCTGCTAAACAAGCTATGACCAGGCTGGAAGACTAGTCAACTACACTGTTAAAACGTTTTGTATGAAATTACAGTATATTCCAGGTTAATAATTGCTTTCACAATCATTTCAAGGTGGGACTTCTCTTCTCAGATATTTATTGTAAACAATCAGCATCATACGTGTTTCTACAGTACATATGTACTATGAAGGCACCCAGCATGCATAGATCTAGATCATGAATCGATTTAATTCTTGTTGGTTTTATTTGTGATATTGAACTTGTTTTTGGTTCACTTTTAGCAGTTTATGTTGTTTGTTTATTTTATAATGTTGGTTCATGTTGTAAGTGTTTTCATATATTGAGTGTTACCATTGTTGTGTTTTTTATTTCGGGTATTGATGTCAAAGACGGATCTCTACAGTTGCTTCACTGTTGTGACAGATCCATCCACAAACAGTTATGAATGTGAAATAAGTTCTTGATTAATCCTCATGCTTAAATAATTCTAAAATAAAATCTTTATGTTCATGAATAATTTGACTAATTTAAAGTCAGGCAATTAGCATATTTCATATTCTAGCTTGTCATCATTTTGACAAATGTTTTCATTTGTCACACTTATGACATTACTAGATCAGAAATTTGAATATGAATAGATCCCAAACAAATACGAATCCCTAATCACCATTATGGTGACTTTAAAACAATTACAGTAGTAAACTAATTTCTAACAGTGGCACAAGCAACTTTATAATGTGAATTCACAGTAAAACAAGAGCAGTAAATTATTGTGACGTTAGCATCATCCTGCTGTTTATTCACAGTAATTTGTAAGAAAATGACCCAGCATGCATTGATTTCACAGTAAATTTCTGACTACAGTAATTTATTGTAAAATAATAGGCCTACACTTTAATCCTGTAAATTCCTGGCATTTTCTTGCAGTGTAGCTTAGCCTAGCCTTTTAAATTAATTAATTAATTTTATAAGCAAGGAATACTGACTGAGGCAATGAGTTGTTGCATTTCAGAAAGACAGATACCCTGAGAGTATCTATCAGTGTGTGTTTGTGTGTAAATGCTGCTGTTGTGAAAGCGCATGCAAGCTGTGGTGGTGTATTGTGATAAATGTCTGATTATATGGGGCAAGAAGGCCTGTAATAGAGTTCCAACTTAATTAACTAGATCTATGAGTGCACCTAATAGCAGTGAAAAAGCAAATGCATATGCCAGTCCAAGGATGCATATGATCTAAATAAACCTATGCACAGTTATATTGAAGCATTATTTGATTTTGATTGTCTGAGGTCTTTTAATTTTTCTTCCACCACAAAAAATAAATACAAATAAATAAACTTTTAAACCTTATAAAATATATTTTCTTATATATAATCTTTGCTTTTAAAACGAACAGAATGATCCGTCTTCATTTTTGTCTATGCATTTTTAAAGTGAACCGAGATACTGTTCCAACTGTGAACACTACTGAAGTGTTAAATTAAACAGGCACCTAGGGTGTTGTGACTTCATTTCTGGACCAAACAAATTACAACTTGCTCACACATTGTCATAAAATATCAGCACAAGACCCACAAAGCCCAGAACCCTTTCTGTGATGCTGGGTGACAGTTCCTGGCACTGGTGGGTGATGACTGCACAATCACATTGTTATTTTAACCAAACTGATGGAGACAGCATTGCATGGCACGCTGAGCTCCTGTGAATTATTATGTTTGGTATAAAATATTATCTGAATGGGTGCCAATCAACAATGAATATTTATTATGCTTCAGTGAACATACATGTTGTAGTGGGTATTGTTTAAATATCCACTCTAAAGGAAATGTTGGCTTATATGAATGTAACAAAACTGGCTTTAGTCTCCATACATGATGCAGGTACTGTATATCAAAGATTGGACTTTTGGACTTTGATTGAGATTTAGATTTTGATAAAGCAACAAAGAAATAAAAACCTTTAAACCATATCATACGGAAATGTCTTGTTTCTAAACATAACCAGACTAGGGTTCATAGACCTGTAACAATAGCAGAACCCTTTTTTATAAGGTTCCATACAGAACCATGTTATATGGAACCTTAAAAAGAACCTTTGTTGAAAATGTACTCACCCTCGGGCCATCCAATATGTAGATCAGTTGTTTCTTCATTAGAACAGATTTGCAGAAATTTAGCATTACCTCATTTGATCCTCTACAGTGAATGGGTGTCTGGTTAGAAATACACAAATGAGTTTAGAGTATGTATTTTATGTATTTAAGTAAAAGCAGTTATGTTTATGAAGGCCACAGGTATCATTGTGAATGGAGCCTTTTATAGTTTTCACAAAAAAAGTAATGGGATAGCTTTAAAAAATAACTCTATAACACAGAACAATTTCAGAATAAAAGAAGTGTGCTCTTCTTTAAAGGGCAATCAATCTTACTTTTTTTAAAAGCACATTTTCACATTTTCTTAAATAGGCAAAATAGCAGTAGTATCAGAATCTGGCACTCTAACACCAAACATTTTAGAGGGGAGGTGAGAAGATGCTGCTGTTATGGATGCTCTACAAAACATCCATCGGTTAATATCTAGTGGCACAATTAAATAGGCGATGGTGGTAGGCTAGATTAGCACATTTTCCAATTAGATTACTGACTGCAGAGCCCGTTTTTACTCTTTTTTTTTTTTTTGCACAGGATCTGTGATACTGTTACTCAACTTCATGAAAGGAAATAAAATGAGGCATCAGTTACTGAGGTTTGATGTTATTGTTCAATAATGTAAAAGTTAAAATTAATCTAATAAAAACATGCCAAAAATACTTCATTCCATTCATTCATCCAGTTAGTTAGTTATTTAATTAGTTGTTTGTGACAATTTGTGATAAACTCGTAAAAATGTCCACACTATTTATTTAAAAACTAAATATATAATATGATTTAAATGGTGAAGTATTTACACACACACACACACACAATATCTGAACACATTACAATAATGAGTGATATGTTAATTTCTTTATGATCATTAAAAAGATTTAATCTACTTAATGCTAAATATATTTTCCTAATTTTTCCCATTTGATTTTAGAGTGAAATGTTATTTGTGAAGCTGTATTGTAAGTTACTCTATGTACAATGATAAAATGGTAGAAAGAAAGAGCCTAGGGAAAGTTCTTGGCCTTGAAGACAAAAGCACCTCAAGATGTTGCACTGCAAAATACATCTGACACAATCGCTGATGTGACATGATTAATAACTTTAAAAATTGTCATTAACATTTTAATACATTTATAGAGGACTCTGTCCGTAATCTGTGGATTTTTACGCTCTAGCTCACTAAAAGCTTCTTAACAGTTGTACTGATTCTTTTTGGCCGCTTTGCCAATCATATGGCTTGTCAGACCTTTATAAATTATGCAACAAAATACAATGTAGTTTTAGTGTAGTACAGTACAGTCTATTCTCTGCATCTTGCAATTCACTGCGCTGCAGTATTTTTTACCTTGACATACACACACCCTCACACATGCACATAAACACATTCTCTTTTTTCATCTCCTCAACACCTTAATTATTAATTATCACATAATTAATTAATCTAAATGAACCTTTATGCAATGTGGTTTTTCGATCATCCAAAGACTTTCCTGCCAAGTTTCGCTGAGTAGGAAAGCAAGGAAGAATATTAAATAAGCTCCAAAATGACTCTGAAATAGCTGTGGCATATCAGTGTACTTTAACTGCAAGAGAGAACTTGCAGATTTGTTTGGTGCTTTGAAGAAGAGTGGGAGTGGATGGGTCTATTACTCAGTGCATGTTCGGGGCTTATAAGAGATCATGTTAGTGAAGTAAAAAGAGAATAACAAAAGAAAAGACTTTAGATTTACTACACTGTGTCAGCACCCTCTGGGCAAATAATGAGTATGCCTGCATTAGCCAACTGTGTGATTTTTACATTCAGTATTCATTTACACATATAAAAATGAGCTCAATCAGAAACTTTTTAACATAATGAACTAGTAAAACTGATTTAAAAGATTTCCAAACAGGTTTCCCAAATACTGCTATTTTCCGCTGAAAAAAATAAAAAAATTAGTCCCGCCAGTGTTGGCCATTGGTTGAGATAATTTTGGTGTTTTGGAGAAACAGTGAGATTTGACAACTCATTCTCACAGGAAAATGTATCTATTTTCCAAGGTGGTGATTTGGTATGAATTTATACGATGCGAATGGAACAAAAACTTATTTTTAGAAAGAAAAAAAAAGTAAGAATGGAGGTCCATAACCCTACTCCTAAACATAACTATTACTGTGGAAAAAGCAAAAAAAAACAAAAAGTGGACTTTCTTCGGGTGCAAGAAAATGACTGGCACTAAATATTTTGGCAAATCCAACTTTATTAATCACTGCCACATGCGGGTTAAACATTGTGTTGTGCAAGTATAGACCGTCCATGCATGTGAACCGTGAGTGCTGCAAATATTAAACCAACAAAATAGTAAAAGCTGGTTAACATAAAGGGTTGTGTCACAGACACTCCAGGCTCTTCCACCTATCAGTGATCACAATCACCCGAGTTCTGAGCACACACACCTGACAGTCATCACCAATCAGCACCCTGCACTATAAGAGCACACAGTTCAATTAGTCACATTGTCTGGTCTCCCTTGTGGAATGAAGACTCATCTCTACACGCTCACTTACCTGCTTCATATCCCTGGATCTCTTCCATCTCCCCTGTGTGCTCCTTTGTCTTCTCAACCCTACTTACCTGAAACAGTTCATTGGAACCAGCTCCTGGAAAATACCTTCATCAACCCATTCACTCTCTGTGTGTCATCCTGGTAAAGAGACTATTATCATCAGTATCTACATTCCCTGCATCAAAGACTCAATATTTACCATTACTCGCCTATCATTGTTGCTCATTGAAATCTGTACAATAAATCCGTCTGTTTGGTTTCTAACTTGTCTGGAGTCTGACTTCCCGTTACAAAAGACCAGACCAAGCCATCATGAACCAGACAGGTGTGGATCCCTTCCAGGAGCTGGTCGACTCACTTCGCTGTGTTCTCACTCCCCCAGTCACGACCACGTCAACACCAGCACCTGTTTCACCACCAGTCACTTCTTCTTCCGGACTGATCTACACTGCCAGTCCCATGGTCAATCCGGCACCCTACTCTGGCTCGGCGGACGATTGCAACGGTTTCCTCCTGCAATGATCGCTCGCCCTAGAGAAGCAACCACAATGTTTCCAAACTGAGAGGGCTAAAATTTCATTTATTCTGTCATTGTTAACAGGTCGAGCGCTCCAATGGGCGGAATCCTTATGGCAGCAAAATGGACCGGTCACTCAATCACTGGATACATTCATCGCACATTTCTGTGAAGTATTCGGACGACTAGTAGGAGATTCTTCAATCGTGAGTTACTTTACCATCTTAAACAAGGCAAGAGTTCCATTCAAGATTATACTCTCCGTTTTCACACACTAGCAGCATCAAGAGGTTGGAACAAATGCTCCCTGTTGACCATGTTTCGACAAGGACTAGAGCCCTCTCTGCGGTTGCATCTCTCTGCTTATGACAACACCATCGGGCTTGAGCGTTTCATCCAAATATCTATCAGAGTTGCTAATCAGATACAAGGCTGTATGGAGGACAATATGTGCCAAAATCTACCCCTGTCGTTCTGCCAGCCAGAGCTTCCCAGCACTCCAGAACCAACCCAAGAACCCATGGAAATTGACAACACCTGTCTAACTCATCTGTCCTCGGCTGAACGTCAACGTCGGCTGACCAAGGGATTATGTTTATACTGTGGTCAAAATGGACATGTACTACGGGCATGTCCCATCTGTCCTCCACGACCCGTGGTGAGTGTGGTTTCCTCCTCTTCTGTTAAAGTACATCCACTTACAACTCACTACTTCTCTCCACTGCATTTCAGTCCATGCCCTCCTCGACTCTGGGTCAGCCGGCAACTTCATCTCAGACGACTTATGTCACCAACTTCAACTCAAGAAGAGTCAATGACATCCCGTACAAGGTCCAATCAATAACTGGAAGTCCTCTCGGCCAAGGACACAACCGATACTGCATGGGACCTATCAAACTCCAAGTCAGTCAATGTCACACAGAGGATATTTGTTTGTTGGTTCTGGAGAAATCCACCGATGGGATAGTCCTAGGGCACCCATGGCTCGTTTCTCATGATCCCACCACAAGTCCTGAAGTGGGGCAAGGAGTGCTTTTCAAAATGTTTCTCTGGTCTTCCAAGACCCATCTCATCTAGCCCTGTGATTCCAGTCAACTCCACCTCCATCGAGAGTCCCATTGATGTACCTAAAGAATATGCCCATTTCAGTGACGTTTTCTGTCCAAAACGAGCCTCCCAATTACCATCTCACAGACCATAGGACTGTGCCATCGACCTCCTACCTGATGAACCAGTGCCCAGAGGGAAAATCTTCTCGCTCTCGCTCTATATCTATATATATATATATATGCCCAAACAGAAGGCCATGGAGGTGTATGTGGCCTACCACGCCCTTCTCTGTGGCCATTCAGTGGGAAGACACCCCCCTCTTACACGTTTCCTCCATGGTGCGCTGAGGCCTCCGGCCAGAGAAGCTTATGCTAAGTGGTGGATCAGGATGCTATTCCATAGCCTTGAGCCCTACTGCATTTATATTTTCCCTTAGAGGAATCAAAAAATGCAAGAGCACTTTAGAAAAGCTTAATTTTGTATTTGAGGACCATCTTAATATGGACGTGCAAATTCAATTTCAAAGGTAATTTCAGCATTTTTTACAGTGAAAGATGTCAATTTATTTCAGTTCTTTACATGAAGCTACTGTATAGCTTCAGATGATTTGGAATATAGCATACTGCTATGGAACCACACAATGAGGGTGAGAAAATTATGACAGAATTTTCATTTAAATTATTTAATTTGATACATTACCGAAACACTTTGCCTTGCAGTTCAAGGTTAATGTTATTTCCTTTAGTGTATGTGCATATGATTACATGGGTGTGTGCGTGTGCATTCATCATGCCATTTGTGTGTGTGTGTGCTGTGTTGCTAGGGTGAGCTGTATATCTCGGTTCTGATTAAAGACATGAGGCAGAAAGCAGCTCTGTTCACTCTGCCAAGATTCAGAGTGCTACTAATTGATGAGACCCAGGAAGAAAAGAGTGATGACTGAATTAATATCTCTCTCTCTTTTGCTCTCTGTCTACGTCTCTCACCCACTCTCTACAGCTTTCTTGGCAGACACTACTGCAGTGGCTAAAAGTAAAGCTTCTGTGGAGTGGAAGCTGTCTTTCTCTGTAGTGCACATTATTCATTACCATATAACAAAAGCTACAGGTCCCCTCTAATATTTTTCGGCACAGACTCAAAGAGCCCACTAATGGGTACCAGTGCATTTCAGGACAGATTCAGAATGCTGTTCTAGACCTTGTAATTAGAGCATAACTTACGTAATAAACAAACCAAAGCACACGCAGAATATCAGAAGATGAAAGGCCATGAACCAGCATTGTGAGCATACAACAATGTTTGGCAGATGCAATTCAATTATTTATTTTAAATGAATAAGAAGAATTGGGAAACCCACCCTTCTCTGGTTGCTTGGAGGAGAAAGACATAATTATCAGTCAGTCAGTCAGAAATATTTTTGTTTCATATTGTTTGTTTTTGTTGTGCCGCTATGTATGTATATTATAGCTATTAGATATATATATATATGCACGCATACACAGTTTTTTTTTTTCTGGTCCTCAAATCTGATTGGCTAATCATTTCCATGAGTTCGATTTCGTATGTGATAACAGACTTTCCCATTTCAACCTTTGGCATACTCTTGCTTGCCGTATTTTCTTACAGTGAATGTCATGGTTTGATGCATCAAATCCACTATAGTTTTACACTGTGTGTTGTGTTAGGGCATGTAGTTTGAATAGATTTTTATGTTTTCCTGAGACATGTGAGCTCCATGCCTGTCAGCGTCCATGCAAACTGCCGAGATCAGCTCACCTCGGCCAATCTTCTGGGAATTTTAGTAAGTGGTTAAACATGAGATATAATTAGTTTTGGCTATGTGTAATGGGCAGTCTTTGTTCTCATTAATCTAGGCTATTATTATTATTATTATTATTCCCCATAGCAAATAGTTTTGGCTGAGAGCAAAAACGCATCACATTATATTTTATGTAACGTTAATGCTGTATGTATTTCAGTAATTGGGAACTGTGTGTTCGTGATGGTGATTAGTACCCGTGTTACTCCATTCGATGGCGACAAGAAGACATGCATGAGTCAGCACACCTTCATGTTCACGTTATTGGTCTGCTACTTACAATGGCCGCCGCATGCCTGTCTGTTAGTCCACGAGACTGTAGGGTGTCCCATTCGTTATTTTAGCTTTCAGAAGGGTGCTCGCAAGCGCCCCCCTTTGTGGCCGCTATACGCCCTCGATGCGCACTTCTGCTGAGCTCGCTCTGAGGCGAGCGCTGCAGCAGACTGCCACCAGACAGAAGCGGTTTAGGGTGCAATATGGGACAGAGCCAGAATGGCCAGAGAGCCGAATCACAGCCATGCTGATATACAGCCTTGTCGAACTGTGATATTGTATGTGTGTATATCAATACTATTATGTATTGCAGTATACATCTACTCCCATTTCTTCAGTGGTCAAATGAATCCTTCAGAAAATTATTTTAATATGCTGATTAAGTGCTCAATTTGTATCTATAATTATTAGTACTCAATTCATAGTCTTCATGTGACATCACACCCTTATAGGAATGCCCACCTGGAGGGCAAAACAAGGCTTTCCTCTGCTGAGGTTAGTTATTTTTACAAGGTTTGTATTAAATAGTAATGTATTATGACAGTGATATTAAAAGGCCAAATTCAGTATAAACCTTATTGATAATGCATACTTTGCACAGCCAAGCAGATTAACCCAGAATATAAACGCAATGCACAAAGTTTCACATTGAGTGTTTTCCTGTTGACAGGGCTGGACTGGGGTTAAAATTCGGCCCTGGATAAATCCAGGCCATCTGGCCTACGAATTCTCTTGTGAATGTTTTGCTGGGTTATAGGGCCTTAAATTGGTGTAAATAAACACCGGGCTCAAGGCTATGGAATAGCATCCTGATCCACCACTTAGCATAAGCTTCTCTGGCCAGAGGCCTCGGCGCACCGCGGAGGAAATGTGTAAGAAGAGGGTGTCTTCCCACTGAATGGCCACCGAGAGGGGTGTGGTAGGCCGCAATGGCCTCCACGAAGACCTCTAGGGTGGAGTGGTTCAACCCTGCGGATAAACAGACCTGCAGGAACTCCAAAACTGTACCAAACGGGCAGTAGCTAGGTCGAGCTGGCGGTCTCTGCACCAAGAAGAACAGTTTCCTCATAGAGGGAGCTCTGGATGGAGGATGGTCTCAACAACCTCGGTTGAGAGACCAGAAACTATGAGTTGTGCCTCCTCAGAGGCCACACCCACAGCTCCGGGCGGGGGCGCGCCCTCTGCCTGTGAGAGGAGATCTCTCCTGACGGGAATCTCCCACGGATTGCATGTTCGAGGAGAGCAATCAGGTCCGAGAACCATACTCGGCCCGGCCAGAGCAGGGCTACTGGCAGTCGACTGACCTCGTTCCAGCGCACTCTCTCCAGAACTCCCGGGAGCAGAACAATCGGGGGAAAGGTGTACAGACGAAGCCTCGGCCACGTCTGTACCATGGCATCCAGCCCCAGTGGAGCTGGATGAGTCCGAGAGAGAACCAGGGGGGACCGTGCGATATCAGTTCGAGTCGCAAACAAGTCCACCTGAGCCTGGCCAAAGACTCTCCAAGTCTGCTTCACCCTTCGGGGTGAGGCATCTATTCCCCGGGCCTCGGCCCCTGCCTCAACAGGATGTCTGCCCCCACATATATAAAAGACCACTGCTGTGTTGTCGGTGCGCACCAACACATAGCGATCTCTTAGGCCTGGGAGGAAGTGTTTCAAAGCTAGAAACACGGCCAGCATCTCCAGTCAACTTATGCGCCACGTGATATTGCAGCTGCTCCACAGGGAGTGGGCCGAGTCGTTCTACCATGCTCTGCTCCCAACCGGTGAAAGATGCCATTCGTCGCTAGCATATGGCCCGCGAACAGGAGCTCCCAGCCAGCCCTGGCATAAGAACCAACAGGATTTCCTTCACATGTCTAAGGGCGACGTAAACGCCACAACTTCAAAAAAAAAAAAAACAAAAAAAAAAAAACAAGCGGCCCTTGAGCATGCGAAGCGGGTTTCCCCTTGGGGAGAACCCCTTGGCCTTAAGCCACCACTGTAGGGGTCTCATGTAGAGCAGGCCAAAAGTAACCACGTTGGATGCAGCTGCCTTCAGACCCAGCAGTCTGTAACTGCTTGACAGTGAGTGACCGGCCTTCTCTCACTCTCGCGACGAGGATCGACTCGATCCGAGCAGGAGACATACGTGCCTACATCGTGGTCGAATCCCACACCACGCCTAGATAAGTGGTACTCTGTAATGGAGAAAGCACACTTTTCTTGGCTTTAAGTCTTAACCCAGGCTCTTTCGTGTGAGCGAGAACGACATCTCGATGTCGAACTGCCATCCACTCTGATTGAGCTAATATCAACCAATCGTCGATGTGGTTGAGTCGAGAAAGCGTGGGGTGAGAGTGCAAGGCCAAAGGAAGAACTCAGTGTTGGTAAGCTTTTGCCCCCAAAAGCAAACCTCAGGAACTTCCTGTGATGAGGAAGGATGGAGACATGTGCATCTTTTAGATCGATTGTGCCAAACCTGTCCTCTGACTTGATCTGAGACACGACTTGTTTGAGTGTGAGCGTGCTGAACTTCAGTTGCCTGACTGAGCGGTTCAAATGATGCAGATCTAAAATAGGACGCCACCCTCCATCCTTCCTCGGAACTGTGAAGTACCGACTGTAGAAGCCGGACTCTGCTACGTGAGGAAGGACCACCTCAATGGCCTCCTTCCTCAAAAGAGTAACTACTTCTGTTCCATGACCAGAGCCTGCTCGGGACCCCCCATAGTGGGGATGACTCCGTTTAAACTGAGGCAGAGGAGAACTGGATTCTATAGCCTCACTCTACAGTGTGCAGGACCCACCGAGACACGTTAGTCTACTAAGGGAATCAGTCTCTCGAGACTGACCTCTGTGTAGCAGGGCTAGCTCGGTACCCCTGAAGCAGCGAACCGGGGCAGGCCGGGGGGGGGCAAGTTACGACCTACTAGCTGCTCTAGAGACTTCCGTGGAGGTCGCGAGCCTCTTAGCACCGCTACATCTCCGGGCGATAACTGAGAGAAGCGCTCGCCGCAGACCGCTGTGCCCTGGAACACCGGCAGGGTTGGCAGACTGATCTCCTGAGGGCACTGAGGAGAGACGGGCACCGTGTAATGCGGTGTACACCGTTCTTCCCCAGAAGTCCTATAGCCCCCTTTTAAAAAAGGTTTTTTGTTTGTCAGTACGTTTAGACGGAGACTATCTAGTGAGAATGACGGTCCGCAGAACACTCGTCCGCTATAACCGAAACCCGAGAATGGGCGCTGGATCTGGTGGTTAAGGAAGAAGATAGGGATTCGCCTGTCTACATTCCCTCCACCGGATCCATAGGCGAACCCCACGAGCACAGCCGCTGCTCCGCCTCGGCAAAAGCGGGGCCGGCGCCCCGCGAAAAACGCCGGCGAAGACTCCTTCCTCAAAGAGAGCCCTAGGAGAGTAAGCATACGCAGTGACAAATGCTCGCAATGCGGACAGTCTGCTGACTCTGCGTGTTTTGCTCCCAAGCAGACAACATACTAACCGAAAAGTAGCACGGGCAGGGAAGAACATACAGCCTGAGATGCTGCTGGCTCTCACCGTATGTTTGTCTACACCCGTATTGGTAAAATAAGAGTGATCTGGACCAGACAACACCAAATAAGACTGACACACACAGAGTGCTTGCTGAATGACAGAAAGCTGACGCCGGTTTCACCGCACGTGCTTTTATGCTTTCTGGTCACTACGTCACCCCGCCCTTGACGTCTCGCCCATCCATTGGACTGATTACACATGTGATTCAGAGCGTGGTCACGCTGGAGGCGTTCCCATAGCGTTTCGACGCAGCTCGAGTTCCTGAAGGGGAACTAGATTTTAATGAAGGGTTAGAACCTTTGATACTTGATGGACATCAAATAGAAACGGTTGGAACGGTTTTAAATATTTAGGAACATTTATTGATAGTAAATTGACATTTGCTGGAAATGTTGATTATGTTTTTAAAAAGCAATGCGGAGATTACATGTTATTAGGATTTTTTTTGGTGTGAGTCAACATATTTTAGTGGTTTATAAGAATCTTGTCGAGAGTTTTAATATGACTATGTGGTATGGACTATTGTCAGTTAAAGAAAAGCAAGTAGTTAACAAGCTTTGGCGTTTTCCAATATACTTCGTCATGCAGTTTACATGGTTGTAAACTACTGAACCTTTAATGTTCTCATATCACATGACTATAACACAATTCTGTGTCACTTCTGAATGGATCAAGCGACTTGCGCTGCTTATCACTTCACATCATGGTGGAAACATGCAATTGAAAAACAATGCATAACAATGCACCCTCTTTTCGACGATCAGCCCACTACTCGAATGTCCCAGTGCTCCCGATGGCCAAAACAAGCCTGCCTGTATAAAACCATTACACTTAACCCCATTTAGTACATTGCGTTCATATTCTGTATGCATCAATAAGGTGTACTGAATTTTATCTTTTAATATCGCTGTTTTACATGACATTACATTTTACAATACATTAAGTCACTTAAAGTGTTTTTCACATTAAATGTTTTACAATGTCCTGCTATTTTATTGATTGAAATATTGTGGCGGGTAATTTAAATGGATTGTAAATGGTCAAAGCTTGCATTCTGTTCACATTTATTTGATTTGTTTCCTATTTTAATATTTTATTTATAGTTAGTTTTTTTTTTTTATTTTGGTAGCGATCTAAATATTTGTGGCTTGGAAAAAGATGGAAAATTGTCATGGTTGTGCTGCAGTTCTAAGTGTTTTTTGCCCTCCAGGTCTTCGAGCCAGACTGAAATCAATGAATTGAGCCTTCATCGGGGGGGTGATTGACAGGCGATCTGATCAATCATAACACCGAATCTGCTACAAACTAGACAGGAGAGTAGATTAACGTCAGTCGACTTAAAGGGACTCTGACTTAATGTTGTGTATTGACGTCTTTCTGCGGTTGAAACAAACCCTCTAATGCTTATTCATGTTTATTTCATGATTTTAGTACTAGGAAGAGATGATCAATTCACGTGCTCCTTGAACTGAGGTGCTACAGTGATCTGTCATGACACATTAAAGAGCCACAAAATGTTATTTATTGTCTGAATTCATTAAAAGTGACAAAATTTGAAAGGTGAGACTTGTTTCATACCAAACGTAATGTGCTTTGTCTTGTCTGTCTGCACATTGTCAGTGTCCTCTTTGCTCTGCGATGCGTGAGAACACGATGTGTAGTTTGAGAGCACCATGGCTTGTCGGATGTAGCAACGTAGGACGTAGTCTTTGTAAAGTGTCAATTATTAATAATGGTTATTATTATCAACTTTGTAAACAGCTTAATATTTTTTCTCGAAATCATGATACATTTTTCAGGAATATTGGATAAATGTGAAAAAAGTAAATATTATTTAAAATAGAAATAATTTGTAACATTAATATAAATGTTGTTGTCACTTTTGATCAACTTAATGCGTCCTTGCTAAATAAAAAGTCATTGATTTCTTCATTGAATGGTAGTATTCACAGTTTCCACTAAATCTTAAGCAGCAAAAGCTGTTTTCAACATTGACAATAATAATAAGATATGTTTTGTGAGCAGCAAATTAGTATATTAAAATGATTTTTGAAGGATTATGTGACACTGAAGGCTGAAGTAATGACTGCGGAAAATTCAGGTCTGTCTTCAATAAATTACAGATTAAGATATATTCATATAAAACAGTTATTTACATTGTAACAATATTTCAGAATATTACTGTTTTTACTATATTATTGATCACTAATGTCAGCCTTTGATCAAGCTTCTTTCAGTCAAAAATCAGTTAATTTTGAAAATCTTTATTATTCCAAACTTCTGACTGGTACAATTTTTTAAATTAAAAATATAACCAGGGTTTACCAGTGCAAACATGAAGCTGCATATAGGGTGTGTGTGTATGTGTCTGTCTGTGTCTGTGTGTGAGGACGTTCTCATTGTAAGGGGTAGAAAAAAGGCAACCAAGTTCCTCCTTCATTGTAAATATGTTGGGTTTCTTTGCCCATTTTACTGTCACACACAAATCTTAAGTCATAAAGTAAAATTTAAATAGTGCAGGATGAGTTTTATACATCAGATAATTAGAATTGAAGAATTAATTCTTTAGTTCCTTAACCCTGTGAATAATAGGAATAGTATGCTTGTACCGCAAATAACTATATGGTTAAAAAAGGGAACATCCACAAATATGACCTTGTCATATAACACTTACAAAAACGAACAGGCTGAAATTGGTTTGAGGCAATACCTGTCATCAGTTGGTAGCACCTCCCCGCAAACAACATAATAGTTACCAACCTTCATGAGCTGATAAGACCATACTTCATATCTTATTAAATAGCATCTGATGTATTTATTTAGATCTCTGGCTGTGAAATCCACACAGATGCTTTTTACACTAGTTTGATATGTCCATAAAGGATTATCCATTGACATACTGTATAATCCTATGATCCAATTATGCATAATTTCCTACAAGGCACTGAATAACGAAACTGGCTTATTGTCAAAGGCGTGTTTAGAGTTTTCAAAAATACAGATCCTCTTCTCTTGCTATATCTAAAAAAAAATGTACAGTGCTTCATAATAGGATTTTACATTCTGTGATTTGAGGTATCAGAGCTGCAGTGATTTTCATTTACATTTTCAGCTGGTCCACCACAGTAGATTTTTGAAATATGAGTGGTGCTTGCCCAAGTAAAAAAAATAAAAAAATAAAAAATCCTAGGGCTGTTGCTATGCAGTTGCTAGGGTGTCAGTAGGTGATTGTTAGGGTGTTTTAGGTGGCTGCCTTCTGTCCCAAGCTTCTACAATATTGTACTCTCTTTTTATAGCTCCTAGACTGTTAATTAGTTGTTTTGTTTTGTTTTGTTTTGTTTTATTGTAAACCAGATAAATTAGTCTGATTGCTTAGAAAGGTTGCAAGTTACAATGTGAAGCTTATAGAGGAATAGAGGAAGAGAACAAATTAAAGAAGCAGATGCTATTTGGAAAGTGAAAGTGACGTGTTACTAAGAATGGTGTCCCATACTCTGAATTTGTGCTCTGCATTTAACCCATCTAAGTGCGCACACACACACAGCAGTGAGTAATGAACACACCGTGAACACACACACACACTGAGCAGTGGGCAGCCATTTTTGCTGTGCAATGCTCAATGGTCTCACCTCAGTCGTAGTATTGAAGGTGGAAGAGAGTGCTTAATCGTGTGCTTACTTATGGTTACTACAGTATTACTATAATTACTATCACTATAATCTAAGGTGCAATTAAATCTTACCCAATCCTCTTAAATCCTTATCTTTTATTTATTAATTTTTTTAAGGATCCTTGATATACTATTATAGTTTAGATTCATATTTTAATTTGTTTTCATTTTAATATTTTGTATTCAATTCAATTTAATTTTAATATTTTATGTTTTTTTGTCATTTATAGTAGTAGTTGTAGTAGTATTGTGCAGGTTCAGAAAGCTCTCGGATTTCATCCAAAAATATTTTAAGTTGTGTTCCAAAGATGATTGAAGGTCTTACGGGTAATTAATAACATAATTTCCATTTGTGGGTGAACTATCCCTATAAGTATGAAAAATGATATTGATCTTTAGTGAACTCCCACCAAAAAGAGAGAGAGCGATCTATCATTTTAGCCATTGTTTTGTGGCAAATACAGACTAAAAGAGAATTCTAAAGTGACTCCAATGGTTCAGAAAGAAAATATGTCCATCCTCTTCAGTTGTTTGACTGGTCAGGTCAAAGGTTAGATCATATTTACAGCCAGCCCAGCAGGGGACGAGATTTCTCTTTTAAACCCAGAGGAAGGCTTGTGGATTGAGGCTGGTTGCTTAAGTAAGTTTTGATCTACATGCTCAGAGATGCAGACACACGCAGAGCAGAGAGCCATCAAGTGCTCAAATCCCACTCTATTAAAAATGCAACATACAAAATCATTTTCGCGCACAATCCCAAACAGAAAGAGTCAACCATTAATGACGCCCACCTGAATCGCTTTGAACCTCAGACTGAAAAAGCAGAATCTTCCAAGATCAACAAAGACTCCAGCAGTACTTGAAGTCATGCAACAGAATAGTACATTAGTTCATTTCAACAAACAATAGCTACACACTTAGAGTGCATCCCAAAAACCAAAATAGGTGTTCCAAAATAGATGTTACAGTTTCTATACATGCATTCAGATTTGAGTTTTGTCTTTGCTTTTTTCACTTCCCCAAAACCAAATATCAATGTGCTCAAAATCCTGTAAAGGCAAACAGATGAAAGGGGATGAAGGCCTTCCAAAATTCTCACAGCTGCTCAGTTCTGATATGCAGATTTTTATCTCTTGGTACCTGGTTCAAACAGAACCAAAATGCAGACCATTATCATGCTATAGCTTTATGTGGAGAACAGACAGAATTGTGAGTTTTCATTTGATGACAATCTTTCCATTTACCATAGCTCTCAAATCTAATCCTTGCTTGTGCACAGAATTTGGTCTGTCTTATTGCTTATTGCGTTATCTTTATTAATCCAAGAAAACTTTTAGGTGAAGTATTCTTTCAGTAGCAACTGTATTGAAAGTACCACCCAACACACTTCCATGATGAAATGCCAATTTACCAACTTTTCATTCATACGCCCAAAATATCTGGATTATAAATCCAATTCAAATTAATTTAAAAGGGTTATTCACCCAGGTGAAGAAAAATATCTTCCCATGTGTTTTGAAATTCACATAATGCTGTGTCTTCTGTGGAATGTTTGGAGTTTTTATTTTTTTGTTTTCCCTAAAAGCTTGTATTTATCTTACATTGAAAGTGGACAGTTGTCATCGGGGATTGGTACCACATAATTGTTCTTAATGTTCATATATACTGTATGTAATCAATACAACCTAAAATATTTACAGAAATTTGTTGCCTTTAGCCTGAGAGGCTGGTAGGGATATTGGTTAAAAATTGTCATTATTGTGGCATTGTGGCATTCACATGTGACAATATAGTGCATCACTCAAACATGTTATACGTTATTTGAAGATTGCAGAGATTGCATATAGACCCTTGTGAAAAATAAGTGCACTGATTTGTATTAAATGTGAACTTGCAGCTGTAGTGTACTTCAAGTCTAAATATACTTGTTTATAAAACAATTTTAATGAAATATAAGGCCACTTAAATGTACTTAAAGAGAGAGTAGTACACTTTTCATGACTGTTTCTTAACATACTTAAGTACACTTTTTTAAAAAGTGCACTTTGCAATAATGGCAAATTAAAGGTTTTACTTAAAGTACATTTTAAATCACTGTTTAAATTATTTTTTGTCATGCTTTAAATAAGTACATCCCCTTTTATCTGTTACCTTTTACAGGATTTTGAGCATGTTGATATGTGTCTTCGGGAAAGTAAAAAAGAAAGAAAAAAAACTTAAATAAATGTATGTATGAAAACTATAACACTTTTGGTTTTCGGGATTTTTAATATGTTGACTAACATGTTAAAGCACTTTTTTATTACAAAAAATGTTTTCTAGCACATACTTTTTTTTACAGCTTTTATTAATTTAGTTTTATTCAGTTTTAACTGTAGTGTGTTTTTCAATATTACATTTAAAGTTAATATATATTTTAAATGTGCTAAATTGCAACTCCATTGTTACAAATTAAAATGAACAAAATCATAACAAATTAAAATAAATTTTAAAAATCTAATAAAAAATTCCTCAAAATCACAACATTGTCTATTAGAATAAAATTTTGTCAGTCCTTAAATATATTAAAATAAATAAATAAATAATCGTTTGTGAAAACCGTGTCAAGCCCTCACTACTGAAGTGTTATCTCACACACTTGTGTGTATTCCAATGATTTTCTTTCCAGACTTTTGCAATCAAGTCTGAACAATGTGTTCAAAAGGTTACAGTGAATCTGATGTCCTGACTGCCAAAAAAAAGGGGGCAAATTGGAGAAGAGGTGGTCAGATTTCTTTTATCACAAATGATTGTGCTACATAAAACATCAGATCACATATATCAGTCATCCAAGCAACTCAGAAGAGAAATGCTTTGGATGTCAGTATGATAAGATAATCAAAGAGCAACACAGAGTTCAGCTCTTGTGCCAAATATGCTCCAAATGTCCTGAGAGACCTCTCCAAAGCCTGCCACTATGTTTAGAAAAGCCAGTGTTTGATGTGTCTTCAGGAGTCAAAGATTTGCAGTCTGTCCAGAAACGTCATAACTGCACAAGTCCTTTGTAAGAAAATAATTACTGTTGCCTGAATTATTTCTGCTTATGGCAGGAAAGGCTGTTTAACCTTTTTTTTTGTTTATGCACCCTTTGATTAGCCTAAATACTAAGCAAAAAAAAATCAACCAATTTCACATGGCTTGAAGTTGTCGTGTTGGCAAATTTCCACAAATTACATCCTGCTCTATGGGATTTGTGCAATATGAGATTTGTTTAGTCAAGCTAAGCCTCATCCAATACTCTTATGTATCACTATCAATTTATAAGATTCAAGTATACTAATCTAGGATCAGGTTTTTCAAGTGTTCGTGTCTTCATGAATACACTATACATTTAAGGAAGAGCTAATACTAATAATCAACAGCCTCTTCAGCTTTATAAGAACACATACCCCCCCCCCCTCTATTCTGATTGGAAGGACTGACTTAGTGAACCTTGAATTGTTTTTTGAGTTGTGTGCCTGTTAGGCCTTGATGGATCTATCTATCGAGAGAGAGGAGAAAAATCAGCCATGTTTAGCCAGTATTTATGAATCTGGGAAGTGTTTAATTGCAATGCATTATGAAGGAACACCTCATTCACAGAGCTTGGATGTGTTATGATCAATGGTCTGTGATTTTGTGGACTGAATAAACTTTGCACATGGATCCCAATTACTCATATCTCCCAGTCAATGACACTTAATGGTATTGATTATGTTTTTTAAGTGGTCATGAACTAAGAAATCAAATTTCCCTTGATCTTTTGACATATAACAAGTCAATGTACTATAAAAACATCCTTTCAGAACTCAAAGTTTTAGAACTCAAATCATTATTGTTGGTTCAAAAACAGCTTTTACTGAAACCAAGCTGCCAAAACAACTCATTTTGGAATCTGTCACATTCTGACATCATAGTGCAATAAAAGACCGCCTCTGCAGAAGAAGATCAACACCTACTTTATAATTATTGGTCCCTTTCGAGGGAACTTCGAACTGCGTCCTCTAGGGGTCGCTATGGGGAACGCCTCGTCATGACCCGTGTCTGAAGCATACATTGAAAAAACACCAACTCGTTGGCCGGCGACAGCCATGACGTCACTACCGGTGCGACTCCAGTATAAATCGGCGCCGGGAGCTACACATCATACGCTTCTTCGTCTTCATTGACTGTTCTGTTTGAAGCGTGCATTTTCAAGGAAAAAGTAAGAGCTATCTATTTATTATGGCGAGCACTAGTAGAGCATTTAGAAGGTGTGTGCATCCGTGTCAGCGCTATTTGACACTAGATGACACACACGATCTATGTGTTGTTTGTTTGGGCGAGGAGCACGCACGCGATGTCCTCGAGGGGGCAATCTGCATGCATTGCGAGAGTTTTCCAATGAAAAAGCTCCGTTCTCGTTTGTCTCTCTTTTCAAGTAAAGAGGGGCAGCCATCTGCTTCCAGCGATTCAGGACCCGCCGCTGCTGAGGCACGGAGGAAACTGAGCTCATGGGGTTCTCAGGTGGACCTGGCCGATGAGTTTAAAGAGGGGCTTTCCTTCTCGCGCTCATCGGCGGGGGGCGAGAGCCAGCCACTGGAGGATGATGTTCTCTCTTTAAAATCATCTGATCCAGGGGCCAGTGCTCAGCTGGGTTCAGCCCAGGAAGAGCAGGAAATCGATGAAGAGAGCGAAGAAGCTGAGGCTGAGCCTTCTCAATCCTCCTGCCCTGCGTATGATGAGCTCTTAGAGGTTATGGGTCGCGCCACGACAAGACTTGACTTGCCATGGAAGCGGACTAAGGAAGTGGCGTCGCGAGGTCGTCTCGACGAACGTTATCTCTCTGACCAAAGACCTCCAGCTCAAGTGAGCCTTCCATTCCTTCCTGATCTCCACACTGAGATCAAGAAGGAATGGAAGAGGCCGTTTTCCTCACGCATCCATCGGTTTCAGCATACCAGTTATGCGAATATCGAGGCGGTGCGCGAAAACGACTATGAGAGAATGCCCCCTGTAGAAGATACGCTAGCTAGCTATCTCTCTATGGGAGAAACATCGTCTCTCAAAACTCCCTCCTTTCCATCCATGCCTCTTCAAGCTACATCTAAAATGAATGGCAAGACATACGCAGCAGCAGGTCAGGCTGTTGCTTCACTGCACAAGATGGCGGTGCTCCAAGCATACCAGGCTTATCTGCTGAAAGACCTGGATAAAGGCAGGGGCCTTTCTTCTGATGAGATGGCTGAATTGCGCCGTACCACGGATCTTGCTCTCCGTGCTACTAAGCAGGATGCCTCTGCCATGGGGCAGATCTATGGCAGCGATTTCGGGTTTTTTTTTTTTTTTTTTTACTGCGTCAGTATTGTTTATTCTGTTAGTAGTAACGGAGACAAGACCGGTCCTGTGTCTTCCACCGCCTCCTGTTCCACCTGGAGGACCGGAGAGGGCAGCAGCGTGTGCGGTAAACCTGGAGACCCATTCGCGGGGGAAAGGAGGGGGGATAAAGAAGGGAGGGAGAAAGGAAAGAGAGGGTTTTTCTTCTCGATGCTCCGGTTTCGCCTTCCGAACTTTTTTTGGTACCTCCGTTGAGACGGTGTTCGAGAAGTTCAGGGAGGCAAAGGCATGCTCAGCGGCCTTCAAACCTTCATTCCACGAAGGTCCAGGTCCGAGCCTGGACGAACAACCCAGGGGGGGTCCCCGCTACTCCATTTACTGGTCCGTCTACGATTTGAGGAGATCAGAGACGAGCCAGAAGGCTAGTACGCGAATCGCGCTTCCTCCTCCGCCTCAGGCCTCCGCCTGCGGGTTGGGGTAGGAAGTATCGTGGGTCAAAGGGGGGTAGGCAAGACCTGAGGGATGTGATCTAGACAAGGCGTCAGCGCTTTCGTCTGGATCAGAGTGATACTTGAGTATCTACTCATTTCCTTCGGGGGTTTTTACATCTGCCCTTATCTTCCCCTTCCCTGTAACCACCATTTCTCCACCTGACCGAGGTTAGGTGGAATCTTCCTGCATAACAGTCTCCTTCTGGACTTATGATGTTTTGGTTGGTTCTATGGTTACTCATAGTAACCACCTTACTGAAGGTCCGGTCTAGAGGCTTTTCCGGACAGAGCTCCAACGCGGGAGCCGTGGTGGGTGGGTACGATCCATGTCTAAATATATGTAAATATAAATATATGTATGTGCTAATGAAAACTGGTGGTTGTGTGTACCCTTCTGCTAGCTTCTTTGCAGTGTTTCCCGTGCTGGGTTCAGAAACCGGGTGCTCGACTTGCAGTGTTTATTTTCACTCGTCGATATATGTCCAGAAGGTAAGTAAGGTTTCGGTTTCATACTTCCTGGATCATGCAGCCAAAACACAGGCTTCTGCGGGAGCCTTCGAGATCATCAGGCACCCGGCGCGTCACTGCAAAAATTTCCTGGACGTCCGGGCTGGGGTTTACGCTTTCATGCTACCCTGACTGGTCTACCGTATCCGGGTCTCCCTGAGGGGTTTTTCCCGATCACCAGGTTATCCCCTTGAGGCATCACCCCCCTCTCCATTGAGGGTTATTGTGAGTATGATTTTTCTTTCGAGCGTTAATCCTCTCTGAGTAGTTGGATTCCTCGCTCCATGGGCTGGCCTCGTGGTAGTTTGAGACAATGCTCCCTTTTTATCAAAGGGTTACCTGGAATGAGAGTTTGGCTAGACTGCAGTATGCTTACCTTTCTGATTTTACAATCATGCTGCAGGTCGAGCTCCCTCTCGTTGAGAGCTGGGTTTGTGCTCCCTCAGCCAAGGTAAACTACTGCTAGCCGTTCCAGCATTGGAACATGCTGTAGGTCGAGCCCCCTTCTCGAATTGAGAACTAGGTGTGTTGCTCCCATAGCTAAGTAGATTATTGCTAGCTGTTCCAGTTTTGGAACATGCTGCAGGTCGAGCCCCGTATCGGTTTGAGAACTGAGTGTGTTGCTCCCTCAGCTGAATAACTGCTAGCTGTTCCACCATGGGAACATGCTGTAGGTTGAGCTCCCTCTCCATTGAGAGCTGGATGTTGCTCCCCCAGCTACAGATTTACTACTAGCCACCCTAGCATTATAGCCATAGATATAGCGTCTGGGGATACGCTAATTTTATCTATAGGCTGCTTTTTCAGGGTGCCACGAGAACCCCTATAACGGTATGCAAGTGTAGTGCACGTTATGCTTTGCCCACTTTTCTAAAATCCACATAAGTGGTATGTGTGCATGTTATGCTTTGCCCACTTTTTAAAATCCACACTGTGGTAAGTTCGCACGTTAGTACTCTGTGTTCTTTTCTAAAATCCTTTATGGTAAGAGCTACGCGCAAGACTTCTTGCTCTTTTTGAGTGGTTTAAAACCCAGGTTCTGCCTTGGGCACCACTCCACCTATTTATCCTCTGGATACCTACTTAACAGGATGTTGCTACTAAGGGTCTGTTGAGACAATTCCTTCAGCACATACAAAGAGAAACATGCGGTAGCCCCTGTGTGACAGGCCAAGAATAGTATGATTCTAGGCTCTTGGTCGTATCCCCTTAAAGGAATCATTTTTGATTCCAAGCCTTGAGCTCTACCCCGTTCCCAGGAGTTCTGGCCCTAACAGGTAGGTTTTTTTGGGGGTATGTAGCCTAGGCCTTTGGCCGTAGGGAGTAACGTCACTGACAGCCGTCTAACGTCCCAGGGGCGACTCCCATAGCAATATGATAGAGTTGGTACTTAGTGCTCGCCATGGTTCTGGCTTGCACTCCCCTCAGCATGGCGGCGTGGGTATACCGTTCCCCATAGCGACCCCTAGAGGACGCAGTTCGAAGTTCCCATGAAAGGGAACGTCTCAGGTTACTTATGTAACCATGGTTCCCTAAAGAAGGGAACGAGACACTGCGTCCTCTAAGTTCCTTGCCATGCTGCGGACGCAAGCTTCAGAAGAAGAAGTGAATGATGTGTAGCTCCCGGTGCGCCGCGCCACCGATTTATACTGGCAGTCGCACCGGTATTGACGTCATGGCTTTCGCCGGCCAACGAGTTGGTGTTTTTTAATGTATGCTTCAGACACGGGTCACGACGAGGCGTTCCCCATAGCGACCCCTAGAGGACGCAGTGTCTCGTTCCCTACTCAGGGAACCATGGTTACATAAGTAACCTGAGACGTTCTTTGGCCCCACCCACTGATTCGTGCATGTAGTAGGAGGAGAGGAAATACTAGAGAGATTCAAACAAAGGATTAAAACGTTGTCGTGTCACAGATCCATTTATCCTTCATGTCAGAAGCAGCACAAGCACTTGTAGTACATCAGAAATAGAATGGGACATCTGTGTACTGTTGGGGATTTGTCATTAAAGCAGTAGACGAAAACGAAAAATGCTACCTATCAGATTGTGCTTTATTATCGTCTACACTTACTCCAACCCTAAACCTACTCTTACAGTAATGCAAATACAGTAATTATGTGTTGTTCAGTGTGACAGAAATGACACAATATTGATGTGTGCATGAGCAGTAACCCCTGGTAGGACGATCTGACAGGTAGGATGAAATGTCAGGACACCTGTGTAGACACAGGGTTACATTAGTGCTGAGTCTATATATATCGGATCCAACAGTAATGTCACAACACAAAAGTGTGAGCAAACGTGTTTTTACTACTATGTCATTGTCTGTTCCACACCATAAGGTATACTGAGTATTTATACGTTTTTAACCCAAATGACCAATGTTGTTTTTAGAGTATGTCACAGCAGCATCCATCTAGCATTTCAATATGCAAAACTGTTAGTCATTCATAGCAGTGCATTTACTTACGAGTCTTGAATGGGCCCCGTCTATAAAAACAGACTGATTTCAAAGATTTCTGTTTTTTTTTTTTTAAGGTTTGGAATGGGGTGAAGAAATGATGACAGCATTTTCATTTTGGGGTGGACTATCTCTTTTGTTATAAATGAGTAATCTGTTTATCAAATGGCAGATGTGGGCTGTCACGAGAGGGAACAACAATCTTATTTCACGATTAGGCATTTATTGAACATAGACTGCATGAGCTTAACAATTCAGTGAACTGCCTAAAACACACTGCCCCTTTTCCCCGGGTTCTCCCTATATAAGGGGGCGGAGTCCCTGCTAATACAGGTACAATTTGATTGGCCAACGTAAGGTTCCACACATCTCCCTCCCTTTTGAAAAAGAACATTATATTTTGTTTTTAACACAATAACCAAGTGCAACACAATGAAACTACATAACTGTGGTTGTTTTGTGTTTTCTTTTTTTTTCTTTTACCAATTAAAGAAATTAACAATATATAACATTTCTTGTCATTTTCTTCTTAATCTCTCTCTTCCTCTCCCCTCTTTTTGTTTTCCCAAACAAGAACAATAGTACAAAGCAACACTCCAATGAGTCTCTGTAAGCTGATTTACGAGTAACGAGCTGGTGTTTTCACAACTCTTCCACTGGAAGTTATGACTGGTGGTGCCTTCACAGGAGCAGCAGGAGCAACCACAGGATTTTTTAAACATTCAGTTTCAGCACCAGGAGGGCCTGAATTCTTCCCTCCTTGAGGTTCACTGCACCCAGTGGCATCTGGTTGCAATGGCATTACGGTTCCTGCGTAGGACAGCTCCATTCTGTGTTTGCACCATGTAAGATCTTGGTTCAGATGTTTTGTTCAGCACCACAGCTGGTGTTTTCCAGCCTTTCTCACTGTCCAGTTTAACAAGAACTTTCTCCCCAGGTTGGAGTTCTGGTAAAACACGAGCAGAGTGTCTCCGATCACAGAAGAACTCGTAGGATTCCTTTGCAGCCTTATCCTTCCATTCGACTGCTTTGTAATCGATGGGTTGAGGCTGGTGTTTTTCCTCAAGCATTGGCAGGTTGGTTCTGATTTTTGTCGACCTGTCATTATCTGGGCTGGGCTTAGTCCAGTTGCAGCAATGGGTGTCGCCCGGTAGCACATCAGTGCCGTATGAGGGTCAGGTTGGCTGAGAATCTGTTTTGCAGTTTGAATTGCTCTCTCTGTAGCTCCATTGGCTTGGAGGAAATGAGGACTTGAGGTTGTGTGATGAAAATCGTACTCTGTACTCTGGTGAACTCTGTGCCATTGTCTGATACGAGCTCCCTGGGAATTCCAGGCCATTGGTGGCCTGCAATAGGTAATTGTCTTTACCTATTGCAGGCCACCAAACTGACATCTTTACTCTCTGACGGCACTTGGAGAGGCCTTGATGGCCTTCATGAATTTGGCTTAACACCTCCTCCCTCATCGACTCAGAAATGACAATCCTGTCCTCATACAGGAGCAGCCCATTGACGACAGACAAGTAAGCTTTAGCGGTATGATAGCCGCTCAGCTGGAAGGGTATATGCTTTGGCCAACCATTGTTGAGAAAGCTCATCACTGCCTGGAGGTCTGCATATTCCTCTGTGGCCTCTCTAATTGCATCCAGCTTTGAATGTGACACCTCTTTAGATGTAACGGCTGCGTCAACATATGCCCTCACCTCATCCTCCATCTCTGAGTGGCAGTGCCCTCTCAGAGGATTCCGAGAAAGTGTGTCTGCCACCAACAAACATTTACCAGGGACATGCACTGCTTTTACATTGAAGCGCATGAGGCGCATCAGTAACCGCTGACATCGTAATGGAGCACGATCAATATCATAGGAGTTAATGAGTGGGACCAAAGGTTTGTGATCTGTTTGCAGGCAAAATTCATCCAAGCCTTGAAGGTAGTGGACAACCCGCTTGCATGCCCACACCTCAGCCAGGCACTCCTTTTCGATTTGGGAGTATCTGCGCTCCGCTTCAGTCAAGGTTCTGGAACAGAATGCGACGGCACGTGCTGCATCACCGTGAACTTGGAGCAAGATAGCTCCTAACCCAAAACTACTCACATCAGCACTGACTATAGTGGGTTTCGCAGGGTCGTAATATGCGAGAGCGGGAGCTGTGGCTAACTTGCACTTTACTTTGTTCAGAGCCTGCTCGTTGACTTCTGTCCAAAGCCAGATTGTATCCTTCTTCAGCATAGCTGTGACTGGCTGGAGCTCCGTGGAAAGTTCTAGCACAAATTTGCCTAAATAATTAAGAATTCCTAGAATTTGCCTAAGCTCTGTCACATTAGTGGGACTAGGCATATCAGGGATTGCCTTCACCTTGGTTGCGTCAGGCTTGATTCCTTCATGACTGATTGTGTGGCCAAAATACTGCAGCTCAGATTTGTTAAAGTGACATTTATCACAGTTCAATTTCAGACCTGACTCTCTGATGGTTCTCAGAACAGCCTCAAGATTCTCGTCATGCTCGTTTTGGTCCTTGCTGTAAACAAGTATGTCATCCATGACAACTACAGTGCCTTTGTGTCCAGTTAGAAGTCTGCTCATTTCTCTTTGAAAAATTTCAGGCGCTGAAGTTACCCCGAACGGTAGTCTATTAAAACAGAACCATCCTACTGGAGATATGAATGTGGTCAACTTCACGCAGCTTGGGTTCAAAGGGATTTGCCAAAACCCTGAGGATGCGTCCAGAGTAGAAAAAACACAGGCTCCTGAGAGTTTGGGGGCAATATCCTCTAATGTTGGGAGAATAAAGCACTCACGTTTTACAGCCTGATTCAAACGCTTGAGGTCAACACAAATCCTGACAGAACCATTATTTTTTACTACGGGCACCATTGGGGTGCACCATTCCATTGGTTCAGTGACTTCAGAGATTATCCCCTTCAACCGGACCTAATATTTGCGATTCGTAAGACTATACTTGTTCTACCTTAGGCAACAGGGGAAAGGGAATTCTGCGAGGGCTGGTCAGACTATAAGGAGTGGCATCTGACTTAAGTTCAATTTTCACTGGTTCACATTTGAGCAAGCCAATGTCTCCATAGACATCATCGTAGTCTGTGATTTCATCCACCCTCTGTACTAGGCCCATTTTACAAGCAGTGCTTCGACTGAGCAAATTGTTAGCAAATGGCCCATCTACAACAAAAACCCGAAATTCAAAAATGTTCCCTTTACTTTCAGTATTTGCTAGGAATTTTCCCATACAGCTCACTTTTCCTCCAGGACTTCTCACATTTATACTGGTTTTGTCCAGTGGAGGGCGCCCTTTTAAGCTCTCATATGTACAGCGAGACATGATGGTGATGTCGGCCCCAGTATCAATTTTGAACTTGACTGATCTGCCCTGTATAGGCAGAGTAACGCACCACCTGTCCTCAGAAGCAGACTCATTCATCACAGACCCGAGGAAAAATGCATCACAAGTCTCTGTGCCACACACTACCAGCTCTTTGACATTTTTTGTTTTACATGCAATGGCAAAATGTCCCAGTTTATTGCATCTCCTGCATCGCTTATTACGTGCGGGCAATTATTCTCTGTGTGTGTGCGATTACAAGGTGTGCAGTCTATGGCTTGTTTCCTCTCATCACCTTTTTCCTTGTTTGGTGGTCTTGTAAAGCGCTTCGTGCCTTTCCGGTGTTTGTGCTGTACCTCGCTCACTTCCGGAGCCGCTCCCCTGCTCGCATTTTGGGTCTTAATGAGCTCAGACTGCCGCGCGATCTGAACCGCTTTGTCCAAAGTCAGTTCAGGATCCATTTTCTAACCTTTGGAAAACGTCATGATCTGCAATCCCTATGACGATTCTGTCCCTTATTTGTTCCTCTTTGCTCGCGCCGAACTTGCAGTATTCTGCCAATTCATAGAGACATCTCACAAAAGCATCAACAGCCTCATACAGGTACAATTTGATTGGCCAACATAAGGTTCCACACAGGGGCGCTGTGGAGTTGAGGACTAGAAAATCACACTAGAGGTTTTTTCACACTTGCAAGAATTAACCCAGCATCATCTTGCTTCACGTTTCATACCTCCTATAATTATAGACTGACGTTTCACGCTGAACATTCTTGAACCCTGGGTTAATGTTCATATATGCATATCAGTGTCACTGATTGTACAAATGAAACACGCAACCCGTTTGTGCATCCTCATATTAGGCTACTGCCAACTATACTATCAAGTTTTTCTTGACTGGAATTTTCGAACTATAAAGGTACTTTAAGAATGCAACAGACACTTCTTTAATGACAAGTTTACTGTCACCATTTGATTTCGCAACCCCGCGCGATTGGGTGTCGTAGCTGTAACATTCTAAGCCTGCATTGTTTCACATGGTACAAGTTTGGTAACACCTCAAAAGCTACTCCAGGGCAGGGTTTCATACCCCCAGGTAAAAAGTGGTGCCAACACTTCTTCTAAATTACAAGTGTAAAATGTTCCTCTACCCAGGTTAAAAATGAATTTTAGAAAAGCGAGGGTTAAGCACAGTGTGAAAAGCCCTAAAGAGAGAGAGAGAGCGACACACACGCACACACAAATTCTCAAACGAATCCTTAAGCTTGGAGAGCAATCTCAGTAAAACCTTGAGCTTGCAGATCACAAACTGAAGCTTGGCCTCCACAAACTGGCCTCTACCATTCCAATGTTAACAATGCTGCATCTCAATGCTAACCTTCACTGATATAGAAATAGACAAGCAGTTGCCCCAAAGAGAGAGAGTTGCCTTGCTGTCTTTGCTTTTCACAGTGTTTTTATTGGCAATTCAAAATAATATTTATGCAAGAAAAAAAAACATTCTGCCATCATTTACTGTCGTTAGCTGTTCCTACCTTCAATTATGACACAAAAGTACAATAAAACTATTTTTGCATCAGTTTTTAAGCTTGAAAGCTTCCGCATATTAGCTTGAAATAGTCTAGTACATGATTCAAAATTTCTCATTTTCTGTTTCATGAAAGAACATATATGTTTTAAAGAAAATGGGATTGAGTAAAAAAAAGAATTTTAAGTTTTAGTTTGAAGTATTACTTTAACCCAGTGGTTGTTTAGTTCACATTTTCTAGCACATACTTCTCAGCATTTATAAAACACATCCAGTTTTATTATTTACACTGTGTGGGAGTGCACATTAATATTTGTGTTTTACCAGAAAGTGTTCTGAAAGAGTCTTCATAATGGGATTTCTTCATATCCAAATGAATAAATGCTGATTGTCTTCCGGTTTGCAAATATCTAATTCTTTCTTTTTAATATAATTAATATAATTTTTAAAAACAATAATTTAATATATTATGAATTATAATTTATATTTATGATTTTAATTATAATTTATTCTATTAGTTTTCATTATATATTATCATTTATAACTAGTGATTGTCTTCCGGTTTGCTGCCATTTTCTTACACTTCGCACTTACATGTTCCACATGCCTGCACACACACACCCACACACACACAAAGTGAAGGTGAAACAAGTGGAGTGAGGACAAGTGGATGTTGTGTCTTTATAGATTCAGATAAAATGTCAAGGACATAAGAGTCTGTATTAACATGACAGAGAATGTGTGCCAAAAGATCCCCATAATCTCACGTGTCTCTCTAGACTTTCAGAAGAGATGTCTTTTATAATATTGTCTTATATGTTCAGCTTTGATATAGCGGCAATGAGAAGTTAGAGATTTCAATACACTTAGCTACTGTACACTTGCAATACATGCCAATAAAGATTTTAAAAGAGAAACAGTTAATACTTCAGAATATAGGGTCTATATTAATTTGGGGGGCAAACTATTGCTTTAAATGTAAATGCAAAATTATATTGATACTGCTTCTTGCAAGTTTCGCAACAGTTTTAAAGTAAAATATCAAGTGTGTGGCACTAAAATGTCAAGTGAGTGGTGTTAAAAGCTTGTTCAGTTTTATCCAAAACAGATTAACATGAATTTGGAAAACGTTTATTACATTGGTTGTTGTATGTATTTTTCGCAGTTCAGAAATTAAATTAAATTAAATGTTTAAAAGGTTGGTCATTTTTGAAAATAAAGCAAATGTGAGTTAAAAACGCATTTGCTGAAGTGACCATGTCATTTTAGCCTGCTTCTACAAGTCTCTGAGCTCTTTTATTCTGATCAGATATCAAGGTGAGTTATTGCAAGGTGAGTTACCAAGCAAGTTTACTACATCAGAGCCACATATTGAGCTCCTTACTTGATGTTAACATTAAATTGTATGATTTTACTAATCTTGCACTATGGTAAAACTGGTTTTGGGCAAGGAACCACACAAAACGTTTTTATTATTCAATAATCAGCCCTTGTAATCATAATTTGTGTGGAAAGGAATATAAGCCATTGGTGTTTTACTCCCACTACTGTTCATTTTAGCTGAAATCATCAGTGAACAGTGTACATGTTTTGTAGGTTGAAGCAATGAGCCTACTGTAGGTTGAACATAACAGATGACTCTAGTCTCTTCAGCTTTGAAATGGCAACCTCTGAGAAATAAATACTTTCCTTTGGGTGTTTTAAGTATAATCAGCCCTGTACACCACATCTCATTTGTAAGTTGCTTTGGGTATTCACACCTGCTAAATGATTAAATGTAAAAGACCAAGAGTTCTATATGGGATTTTTGCAGTCTGAATCATATTTTTTTATAGCACACGTACACAGTACATGAAAAAAAGGCTGCTTACACTAGATACTATTAAACTGCTTGGTTGCATCTACTGTAGACAGTCAGAGAAGACTGGAATGAAAGGCTGACAAGGTGAAGAGCAGAGTTAAAAGAGAAATTAATCAAAGCTTATGAGAAGCGAGGCAAGAGGGATGACATTAAAGCAAATGTAAGTGAAGCCTAAAGTAACAGACAGCAACACAGCCTTTGGCAAAGCAAATAATGAAAACAAAAACTGCAGTCTAATGACACACAAAGCAAGGTTTCTTTTTCCACGCTTAAATACACCTACATCTGAATACATGTGTGTGAGTTTGTCGTTTGCATCAGGGTGCAATATTGATGAAATCTCAGTGGTTTGATGCTTATACTCACAGTCACACAATGACACTGAGCTTCAGCTTCCCGATACACAGGCCTTAAACCATAGATGTGTATACATAGAATCCACATCCAGTCACTTTAGACACATCACCGCATTTGTCATCTTGGAACAGTCAACATGCTGTCACTCAAAGTAAAAATCAATGAGCTTTCCAAGATGCCACAACATTGAGCAGCCTCTGGTCATAAAAACCGCCAAGATTTAAATGACTTACGTATAGTGGCCCATAGAAACAGCCACTAATAAGGAATATGTGTATATACACATATACTGTATATCTATGCCTTGAAAACTGCATAACACAGAGCACACAAATAAAATACATTGATCAGCAACAGGTGAATTTTAAGAAAAATGTAAATACCCTTCAAACATTAAGTGTATTTCAAATCATAAATGTATATTTACAAAATAACAGTACTTAAATAAAAGGCAACTTAAGTATAGAATAAAAGGTGTACTTTAAAGGGATAGTTCACCCAAAAATGAAAATTCTTTCACTCACGCTCATGTCGTTCCAAACCCGTCAGACCTCGTCATGGCGGAACCAACGTAAGGTTACTTTGATAACATTTCTGACAGACTGAAGACTAACAAGGAAGAGAAGAAATTGTTGAATAAAGTAGTTATTTTTGTTTTCTTTGTGCATAAAAAGTATTCCCGTAGCTTGATAAAAATTAAGGTTTGAACCAATACTGTCACATGGACTATTTTATCGATGTCCTTACTACCTTTCTGGGCCTTGAGCATGGTAGTTGTGTTGCTGTCTATGCAGGGTCAGAAAGCTCTCAGATTTCATCAAAATATATAGTTCAGTTATGAAACCCTCCACCTTCCCCAGCTCCATCTGTATAGATCTGCTATGGGTTATTTTAATGCCTATTTGTGCGGCCCAGCAGTATTTTAAATACTCACGGAACCCTTGCATATTGAATTGGCAGTAGTAGAGTAGCAAGTTCTTGTACTTGCTTTTTAGCAGCAGCAATAATCTACAACTACAGCAATAACCAACAGGAGCAGCGTAGCTGGTCTATTCCAACCAAATACCAAATACATTAACATTGTCATATCCATCACCATGCTAAAATCTTCCAAGATTTGTCATGATTGAAATATCATAATGTGTGTTCCGAAGATAAACAATGGTCTTACGGGTTTGGAACGACACGAGGGTAAGAATAATACACAAGGTATTAATTATAACAGAATTTTATTTTGGGTGAACTATCCCTTTAATTAATGTCAAATTAAAAGTTTTACGTACCAATTCAATCAAGGTTCCAACTGAATTTCTGCATAGGGGACCCTATTTTCTTCTATTGTACATTCTATAAAGTAATGACTCATTCAGTTGTAGACAGTATGTTCCCAAGAATGAACAAATTCAACAAATAAAAAATTGATTTTTATATTGTCTAGAACTGAAACATGACAAGTAATGGAGTTTATGTAAAGTCATCAACTGTTAGTATTTTGACAGTCACTGTGCTATGATTGACTATATGTTTCTGTCGGATAGAAACTAGTGCTAATGTTTTGACCAAATGACTCAATTTTGGATCGGGTTTGCTGTGTTTTGATAAAGTTAGTATATGTAGAAAAAGGTATTCAGCATTTTGAAATGTAGAGTTTGTATTTATTTAACAAAATGTGTGATGTAGGTGTGTTGCTGTGTTGAGAGTTTAGAAAAAGTACTTTAAGTCTTGGTAAACGCTTGTTAGCAATTGAAAAAAACTGTAATGCACATTAATTGTGCAGAAGTAGTACTGAAATCCAACTAAAGATATACTTAAGTATATTTGATTGTGCTAAAGTAGAACTATTGCAAGAATACTTCAGGTACACTTTAAAAAATATTGATATTATTCAAAGATCATACAATCAATAGTGACATTAAAACTAATTTTAGGCTTAATATTAAGAAAAGGTGCATTGTGACAAAAAAGGGTTAGTACTCCAAATAAGTTAATGTTATTGTCTAGACTAAGTATCGAGCAATATGTTAGATTAGAAGGTTAGATGAATAGATTATACACAGATCAGGCATAACATTATGACCACCTTCCTAATATTGTGTTGGTCCCCCTTTTGCTGCCAAAACAGCCCTGACCCGTCGAATCCTTCGCCAAAGTGCAATGAATTGTGGGCAATATTAGCTCTTAGAGTGTGCACGGATCCACACTTCAAAAATCGACTGAAATAGTAGACCAATCGGTGGGCTTTTGCATAATATTTTCACCATATCTATGCTTGGGACACACTTATTCTAATCTCAAATACTATTGAGGATGGATAGTATGAACACTGAGACGCATGGTTAGTATATAAACATTTTTTTTTTTAAATATATTACTTTTTTAAAATTACATTTGAAATTCTGATTTGAAGAACCCCAGGAGACTGGCCTCTGACATCATCTCAAACGATCGTTAATGTTGATGGACACAACACTGTCGGTTTGAAGTGAGAGCACAAGCACTCTTGTTACCGTGGCGACTAGAGATTTCCCATGCACCCTGTAGAGATGAGAGGAGACATGAAAAAAGTGAATAAGCATGTAGAGATTGCTGTGGAAATCTTGATGACTCTTGACTTAGTCCATTAGTACATCAGCAAAATTCATAACAAAAACATCTTACCTGAGAGTTTATTTGATGTTTTGTTTTACCTTATTTAAACACACATAGATCTGGGCTTTACAGGGTTTCTTTCCAATTCATTTCAGGTAAGCCACATCTGAAAAACAACACTGGATTGAGTACTCTGAAATTCCCTTGACATTTTGCCTGAATTTTTGAATATCAATAATAATAATACAATGGAAGACTGAGAGATGTTGTCACACTTTACTCTAGTGAATATTTCTCAGTGTAGATTTATAGTTAAAAAAGACAATTTCTGTACACATACATTTCCACCATTATTGTCTTAAAAACAATGGTATTCCTAGTTCATCGATATTGGTACCTTTATCCATTATAATAATAAAATAATAATAAATAACTATGAAAACATATATTCTACAGAATATCTTTAACCTACTTAAAATGTTTTATACATTATTGGATTGGATTGTGTCACGAATCCGGTCCATGAACTTCCAATTTAATTTATCTCGCACTAGACACTGTTTGCCCATATCTCTCCGGACTACATCCCCCCATCATTGGCAATGATATGCACTCAGCACGGATGCCCCACAGTGTTTCCATGATTGAACCCCCCAGCTGTTTCATATCCTCCCCACTATGTTTTAACACTCCTCTGTTTCTTCTCTGAGAAGTATTGTCTTAGCGATTATCACTCTCATAGCGAGATAGCTACTCTACAGAGAACCTAAGGCTTCCGTTCTCCTAGCCCTAGCCTTAGCCGTTAGTTTTGCCTTGCACTTGTATGTTTCCTTCGGTTTTCGATTAGCCTTAGCCTTAGCTTAGTTTGAATTCGTTGTTTGTTTCCTCTCGGTTTTTGATCCTTAGCCTTAGACTTAGCCTTAGCTTAGTTTTGCCTTGCATTGTCTGTCTCCTTCGGTTTTGATCTTTGCCTGTTTTCCTGGATTTTCCCCTGTTGTCTCGCCCCTGTGATTCTGTCTGCCTATAGTCGACCCACGCTAGCCCTTGGATTATTCTTGTGTCTTGCCCGCCATATAACTGTTTGCCACTGTTTGACCCTGCCTGTCTTATGACCATGTCTCTGTCTTCTCCAGTTAAAGCTTTGCATTTGGATCCGCACGTCTCACGTCTCGTCAGCCCCTTTACAGAATACTCGGCCACACGAGGATCTAGCGGCTTTCCTAAGGGACTTTGGCCAAGTACGGACCCAATCGCCCGGCTGTTCGATTTACGACAGGGGAGTTCACCTATTGAGGAATACGTCACTCAGTTCTGCGAGTTATCGTTTAGGGTACCTTTTGAGGAGGAAACATTCAAAAGGGATATCCTTCGTTATGGACTGAATGAATCCATTTTTTTTTTTTTTTTTCTTTTTAAAAATCATGGGATGCCAGAGGATAAATTTAATTGTAGTTTAAAGGACTTTATCGACTATGCTTTGCTGAATGCTGGGACAGTGTCAGTGGTACTCCCTGATGAACTCCCTTCTTGTCTTGTTCCGGCCAAGGAGGCCATCTATGAACTCTCTGCTCGTCCTGATCCGGCCAAGGAGGCCGTCTATGAACATTTGCTGTTCCGGGTTTTTGCCCCGGGCACACAAGGAGGCCGTCTTATGAACTCTCTGCTCGTCCTGTTCCAGCCAAGGAGGCAGTCGATGAACTCCCTGCCTGTTCTGTCCCGGCCAAGGAGGCCGTTTGGGAACTCTTTGTCTGTCCTGTCTGTCCCGGCAAGGAGCGACTAGAGGATAATCGCGTGTCTGTTCGTCCCGGCCAAGGAGTCAGCCTAGGAACTCTTGTCTTGTATTGTTATGGCTGCTATGGAGGCTCGGGCATCATCATACTGGTCACTGTCACGGTTCTTATGGAAGGTCAGGTTTGTGAAATTTTGTGTTGTCCGACTCAGCCAGGGAGGCTGCTCCGAACCGATCCAGTCCTTGTATATCAACACCAATGTTTCTGTCGTGTTGTTTAGCTTAGGCTATCTCGTTATTAAAGTCTCAGCCATGGTCTCTCTGATCGGTTTGGTCACAGGGGTGTTTTCTGTTCATGGTAACTATTGATCACAAGTGATAGTAGTGGGTCATTAATGGCTAAGACTGTGTGTGTGATGGTTGGTCTACGGTCTGGTTATGAGTGGGGATATGATCCGGCCGTTGGTGGTCATTCTGCATCTCTGCAGTAGGTGTGGTCACTTGACTCCGCCATGTTGGTGGTCTAATGTATGGTTTGGTGGTCTTCTGTCTGGCCGTGGTGGTTCTCTGCTCCTCTGTGGTGGTCTTCTGCCCTGCCGTGGTGGTCTACTGTATGGCTCTGGTGGTCTTCTGCTACAGCCGGGGCATGGGGTGGTCTTCGGCTACGACCAGGGGGATCTCGGTCCGTATTTTTGTTCTGCTGTGGAGGTTTTCCAGCTCACTGAGATTTTGCTGGGCTCACCCCGCCCTGGTTCTCTGCTCCGCCGGTCCTGCCTCAGTGCCCGGTCTCTTCACTTCCAGGTGGCCCTCCATCCCTCCCCCTGTTTCCGCCTCCACTCCACCGCCCTCCGGAATCATAAAGGGTTTTTGAGCGTCTGGAAGCCGCTCCTTGGGGGTGGGGGGAGGGGGGGGCTCTGTCATGAATCCGGTCCATGAACTTCCAATTTTATTTAATTTGGTGACTTGCACTAGACAAGGTTCTTGCACATCACCCCGGACTACATATCCCATCGTTCATTGCACTGATTGCACTCAGCACGGTTTGCACACAGCTGTTTACACTGATTGCACCCAGCTGTATCATATCACTCCCTCACTATTTAACACTCACTCTTATCCCTTCCCTCTGCCGAGTATTGTATAGCGTTTATCACTCTCCTAGCGATAGCTACACTACAGAGCCCTCATTAGTTTCCCTGCCTTAGCCTAGTTTTGCCTTGCCTTGTCTGTTTCCTTCGGTTTTCGATCTTAGCCTTAGCCTTAGCCTAGTTTTGCCTTGCCTTGTCTGTTTTCTCTGGTTTTGATCTTTGCCTGTTTTCCTGGACTTCTCCCTTTAGCCTGGCCCCTGTGACTCTGTCTGCCTACCGTCAACCCACGCTAGCCCTAGGATTATTCTCGTGTCTTGCCCGCCATATACCAGTTTGCCATTATCTGACCCATGCCTGTTTAATGACCACGTCTCTGTCTTCTCCAAATAAAGCTTGCATATGGATCCGCACGTCTCACGTCTCGTCAGCCCTGTTACAATTCAGAAACTTCCAACATGTGCAATCAACCTTACAAATGAACACAGCAGCACGACTGGTCTTAATGAACCCAAGAAGGCACCACTTCAACCTTCTTTTGTTTTATATCTCCGGCAATGGACCGACAGGTGCTGCGTGCATATAGAATAGCCCTCGAGATCTGTCACCCCTACTTCACGGATATCTCTTACAGTCTACAGCCTCTAGATGCTGCAAGGCACAACATTTACAGAACATTTCATCACTGTTTGGTGGTGTAAAGATTCTCTTAACAACCCTATCCGGACAGTCTAATACCTAGCAATATTCAAGAAACAACTGAAAACTCATCTCTTCATCTTTTCTGTGAGCATTTAACTGCATACTTCTGTGCTTTTACTATTCTTATATCGCTCCTTCTTCTAGCTTCTATACTATTCTGGACAATATATACAATTTTATATTGCTAGTGCTTCTCGTGTTATTGCTTCTTTATGAAAAATCACTTGCTGGATTCCACATTTGTAAGTGTCTTTGGATAAAAGCATCTGGTAAATGACTAAATGTAAATGTAAAAAACTTAACATCATTGGTACTAACAGCTCTTGTAACTGAGTTATAGAACCCATGTGACATCTTGCACAGGCCAGACATTTGTAAAGTGAATAAGAACATGGTTAAAATCGGCCTTGATTACATACCGTAGATTTACCTTGTATGAATTCAGATTCAGAATTCAGATGTATTGTTCTAACTTAACTCAATTTTATCTAGATATTTGAAGCCAACATTAGAGAAAACAAGCATTTTTATATTTTTTGACATCTGATGGACCTTGCCCTTGGTTCCTGAGATACAGCCCTTGTGAAAACTCTCTATGTGACAGAAATATGTAGATTATATAAAAAAATGAAATATGTATGCTTTTTTGTTTTTCTAAAACAGTTCAAGATTCACCTGGAATTAAAAGGACACTCTGTTGCTGGCCATCATGTAAAACAAATGCTTCACAGTACATTGTTACTTCAGCCACAGGAAAGCTCTTATGCAAATCAATGAATGTTTATCTGAGAGGGGCTAAAGCGTGTTTCTCATTCACACAGTATTCAACCTTAAACTTGATAGCCTTTCAGAGCTCAGATTTGTCCAAACACAAGCACAGTCGAGGCACTGAAAAAAATCACTGAAATTGTTTATTGAAAACACTGATAGGCACTAAAATTGTTTGTTGAATAGAACTGTGAACACGCCATTATGCTGTTCACAGTAATGCCATCTACAAAAGCACATCATGTTTGATCTGAAGACATGAACATGAAGGCCAGAGATAAAATAACATAAGAATTACATATCAAATATGTGACTGAAAAAATAGCTACACATTCACTGCTTAAACAGAGTTCTACTTCAAGTTATCAATGTGCTGAAGTTGAATAGCTTGGATGTGGTCTTAAAGTAAAGTAATATAATATAATATAAATGTTCCCTTTTCTACAGATTATTAAGACATTTTTGTAACAACAGTTAAGCACATTTTGCCTAAATCATCTTTATCTGAATGTGGAAAAAGAAAGAACGAAACAAATAAAGAAAAAATGTTAACAAAATTATTTCAGCTGCACGCAGCATCAGAGGCATGCTATTTTTATCATCCTAATGACTTTACTATACATATAAGAGTATAAAAGTTATGCCAATGACAATTATCAAATTACTTTAATTTATGATGTTTTGCTTCAGGTTGTTGCTGGGGTTTCTTATCTCATCAGCTTGCGATGTATATCTATTTGTTAACTACATATAGTGAGTGCTCTAACTAGAGTCAAAGGGATAGTTCAGCCAAAAATTTAAATTACTTGATGATTTAATCACCCTCAAGGCATCCTATATAGGTGTATATGACTTTCTTCTTTCAGATGAATGCAATCACAATTATATAAAAAAATGTCCTGGCTCTTCCAAGCTTTATAATCGAGATTTGAGTGGCTTTCCAGCAGATGATGTAGGACATAGGCATAGCGTAAGCTCCAGTGAGAATATGCTAGTTTCACGAGAGCCTAGTTTTGTTTACAGCAAAGGAAAACCAGTCTCCCCTTGGCTTTATCGAAACCCTCCAACATTTTTCTTTACAAATCCTTGTTTTGCACTTCTAATTGGTGACCAGTGTTTTGTTTTCCTCTCTCCACTGCGTTTCCACGTTTGTCAGCGAGAACTGTAATTTAATGTAAGGTAAAGTATTATTTAATATAAATTATTCTAGCAATAAAGGCAAAACACTGCCCCTTTAAATGCTGATGTTTCCCTTCTGGCACTGGTCTTGTTATTCGCAGTTGTATTCAACAATTAAAATCAAAGAACAATTTCATAATTTTTAGCTCATCTGTTAAGTATCAACTAAACTGATTTTCAATTAATTCAACACAATTCTACACATTTTGTACACATTCATTTAACAGAACATGAATACAAAACTGTGACATCCACAGCTCTTTGTTATTTGAAAATTGTCATGTGGACCCTTTCTACAGATAAAAACAACAACAACAACAACTTGTATTCCCATTTCACTATTTTCACACAAATTGCATGGTGACAGCATTCATCAAGCACAACCCTTCACTCTTGTTATCAAAGTTTTTGTAAGAAAACAGTGACAACAAAAAAATATCTCCTTTTACTTTTTCTTCCTATTAATGAATATTTTATTGAATGTCACTGGGTCATTGAGCCGTGTGTGTGTGTTTGTTGTTTTTTGCACTCAAGATCTGCACAGGCCAGGCCAATAAGCAGTGTTGAAAGGAAATAACACCACATTGTCAAACAATGATGCTTAGCTGAAGTGAGCAAGGGCAAAAGTAGAAAGTGTAGAGAGTGTAAAGTAATAGTGAGATTATTAGTGCTCTAAGAATTACTGGACAGTTAAACCAAAGCATCTGCCATCTTTCACCACCCATATTGTATCGTAAATGTAGTATATAATTCATGTGTCAATATTTTTGGTGGTGTTGTTGTGTCCTGTCTCTGATTTGCTGTATAGAAAAAAAAAAGTATCTTTCCCCTGTGGTCTCACAGATACTCACTGCTTTAGCTTACCCAACTAACTCTCCCATGATATTTAAACCACTGCACTGATATTAATATTTAGTTTAATCTCTGCTTTATTCTCTATGATCTCAGATGATTCTGTGTGACATTAACTTAATATGCTGTGAAACTGCACATCATCCCGCTATTGCTTTTATTCCCCAAATTAGAGAGAAAAAAAAGCATTAATTTAAGGAATGAAAAAAAAACTGTCATCATTTTTCTCACCCTCAAATTGTTCCAAACCTATTTATATTGTCTTTAGTGTATATACTTATTTGTCCTGCAATACTATTTATTATTTTCAATATCCTCATCCTCATGATATTCCTACCTCATATAAATCAACATATACATAAAAAAGCACTTTAAGTCATTTTAATTTGTCTGTTACACACTGTGCATCTTGGCTCTGAAATCACTTTGTTTTGTGTCACCGTCACTGAGATTATTCTGTAGTTGATATTCCACATGCAGCTGGACATTATTAGTGCATCAGCTGGACATTATTAGTGCATCACTCAATGGAAACTTAATAAGCATTGCTCATATCTCTGCTAACAGCAATAAAACCTTCAGTTGTGAGCTATTGGAGTTGGCATGTCAAAATCAAGAATTTGAATCTAGCTTGTAGAGATATCATCAGAAATACATTATGCATGGTCATTGTCTCTCAATTAATGTCTTTAGAATATGCAATATTGTGCAAAAATTGCATGTGTTAATCAGCACTCTAAGAAAATTACCTATTAGCACAGTATGAGCAATGTACATGCCGAGCTCTGATGCAGATAATGTGTCATTGATTGGATTCTGTGACTGACATTAGCTAGAGGTTATGTGTCAATTTAATTAAATCTCATCAGTTAGAAGACCAACTGTTGTGCGTTATAGCTGTCATAGCTTAACCGCTTTTGACTTCAGCCTTTTTTATGACTAAGTTCAACATAATCTGGAGCTGATGCAATGGCACAAACCATAGGGGAAAAGACTACAGCAATGCTATACTTTGTTTCTGTAAGTAGGTTTCTAATAGCAGGGGAAAAATCTTAATTTGCATACTTAAATATTGCATAAGCTTCAGTGCTTAACATCTCGATTTGAATGGGTTTGCATAAGATTATCAGATTTGCATAATAATACAATAGTACAGTTTTATCAAGCTTTCAGAAAGACTTGCTAACATTTTATTTCACAGTTACTAATGGCTGCTGAACTAAAATGGTGAAAAACCGTCAAGAAATGTCTGAATCATATTTCACAATCCAAAGAAGGTTTTTAAAGGAATAGGCCTTGTTCCCCCCAAATTGAAAATTTGCGGAATATTTACTCACTCTCCAAGATGTAGATGATTTTGTTACTTCTTCGGAACAGATTTGGAGAGATTTAGCATTACATCATTTGCTCACCAATTAATCCTCTGCAGTAAATGGGTGCCGTCTGAATTAGAGTCCAAACAGCTGTTAAAAACATCACAATAATCCACAAGTAATCATTCAAGAGTCAATCATTTAATGTCTTCTGAAGTGAAAAGCTGTGTGTTTGTAGGAACAAACCCATCAGTTTTCAATTTTCAGGTGAACTATTCTGGTAACAATTAATAATAAGGTCTCATTAGTCAATGTTAGTTAATGCATTAACTAACAACAACCAACACATTTGTTATAGTATTTGTTCATCTTTTTTAATGTTAGTTAATGCAAATATGACTGTTCATTATGTTAGAAAATGTTAGCGTTGGTCCATTGTTTATAACCAGATTGCCACGCGTGCTGCTAGGACGACAATGACGGTATTCCACAAAAAAATCCTTTAATTATAATTCACACGGTACAAGAGCGGTAAACTTAGGGTGATACAAACACGTCTGACAATAAACAATAACCGACAGTAAACTGAACAGCCCCCCCCCCCCCCCCCCCCCCCGAAAGGGAAATTAAATAGGGCAGCTGACGAGGGGTAAACAGGTGAAGAGGATCAACTAATAATGACAAAATGAGAACAGGAACATGACCAAATATGGACACAGAGGGAGAAAACACAAACGGTCCATAACTGTGACATTTCGCCCCCTACTGGAGGTGAGACCCGCGTGCAGAGAAAAAGGAGGACTTAGGAGGAGGACAAACGAGTGGAAGTGGGATGGAAAAGGGCTGGCAGGAAGGCAGGCAGACACATACTGGAAGAGATTATGGCGGGAGGACGGACACGGGAGGAGGATGACAAAGAGTCCAGGGTGGAGAGGAGAAAAGAGCCAGGGAGGATTCGACGGAGGGAGGAGGAAGGAGCCAGGAGGAGACAGGCGGGACTGGGAAGGAGGAGACAGGAGAGACACAGGCCACAGTCATGATGGCGGCACACGGTGGAGCAGATGGAGGGAGGAGTCATGGTGGAGGAAGGGCTGACGGCTCCAGGGGGCCGAAAGATGGCGGCGGAGCAGGTGGTGGTGGAGCCCAAGGCTGAGACGGAGAGCCAATGAGCCAGGGGAATGCAGAGGATCCGGGATAAAGGAGGAGCGGAAGCGGAGGCTCGGAGACCAAGGTGTAGGCGGAGATCGGAAGGCCACGGCAGAGCCCAAGCGGACACCGAGGATGAGGTGGAGCTGGAGGGAGGGGGAGCCCAACAAGATCTGGAGGGCGGAAGGACGATGGCAAAAAAGACAGAGGAGGTGAAGTCCTGGGGGAGGTAGGGGACGATGACAGGCAGAGCCGGAGGGAACGAGGGAGCCGGCGGAGTGGGTGGACTGACAGGCTCGGTGGATACGAGGCTAAATAGGGCAGCTGCCGAAGTGTAAACAGGTGATGAGTATCAACTAATAATGACAAAATGAGAACAGGAACATGACCAAATATGGGCACAGAGAGAGATAACACAACAAACAGTCCATAACTGTGACACAGATTCAACATTTGATTTTAATTATGTATTAGTAAATTATTTAATTACAATTAACTTTATTTGGAAGTGTCTTTCATTGTTACTTCATCTTTACTAAATGCTATAATGTCAATGAATAGTTCCACCAGACAACCACAATAACAAAAAGTAAATTTTCCATACTATGAAGGTCAGTGACTATGTCAACTTTTGAGTAACAAAATTTGTAATATATTTTCTGTCAACAGAGAAGAAATCATACAGGTTTGAACTCAAAAGAAGATATTTTTGAAGAATGCTGGTAAGCAAACAGTTGACGGTAGCCATTGACTTTCATAGTTTTTTTTCTCATGCTATGGAAGTCAATGTACTATCCACTGTTAGCATCTTCTTTTGTGCTCAACAGAGGAAAATGAGTTGAGGTTTGGAACAACTTGAGTGTGAGAAAATGATGACAGAATTTTAATTTTAGAGTGAACTTTAACAAATGGCACCTTCTGAAAGTTGTTACTGAAATTCTATTTTGCATTTTTTGCATTAAGAAAATGAAGTTGATTTTAGGAGTATTATGTTTTTTTTTTTTTAAAGATTGTCAGTAGCCTAGTGTGATGTAAAATATCTCAATACACATATATAAATGTAAGCTAATTTTTAATTACAAAGCATAATAATTAATCGAAGTAATACAGTGTAATTAACTAAAAAAACTGCATTTGAAAGAGTTTCAGTTTAAGCATGGCTAAAATGTAGGGTTGTTGCAAACTTTTTGTTCTTTGGGCTGTGTATTAAAATAAAATTACTTTTTGTTTGTTCATCAGTGCATCTGACATTTTGAGTTATACACAAGCCGCTGGTATTGACTTGGTCCTCATACATAGTAACATGTCATATTTCACCAGGCCTCAGATACAGTAATCCAATCCTCTCTTTTCTGAGTGTGATGGAAAATAAGTAATTTCCAGTCTCTATGGTGGCGGCTTTGTAATTTGGGGTTGATTAGATGTAATCTATATGCTTTAATGGCCTTGCAGTCTGCTGTTCTGAATCTGTTGTATGTAAATCTATCACACTACATGCATCCTGTGCTGATCTGGCCTTTTCTCTTTACCCTACAATTTACATAGGAAGACAATTATACGGTGGCCGTAAAGTGCAAAGCAAATCACAATTCTGAAAACAAAATAACAAATTACAAACGCAAATGCAAGTTCTAAAAAACCAAATTAACCAATCAGAAAAACACAACCACAATTCAGAAAACATTATAACAAGTCAGAAAACACAATGACAAATTCGAAAACAAAATAACAAGTCAGAAAACACAACGACAAATCCGAAAACAAATTAACAAGTCAGAAAACACAACGACAATTCAGACAAACCGGAAAAGGTAGGTATAGTTTGAGACAGCGTCATTGGTTTGGGATTACTCACAGCTGACTGATCTGTCAATCAACGTATACAGGAAGAACCCGCCGAAGACGCAGAGTCGTGGTAGAAGTTCGGAGAGGCGACTAAAGTAGCCTCAGTTTATATGTATTGTAGAATTGCTTTACTGGAATAAAAATCGAGTGTATATTAGATTTAGTTAAAAAAGTGGTGTAAAACATCAGTTCGGGTTGGCAGATGGATAAGTGCTAGCCCTTGATTTTGACGCGATAGATGGGTTAGATCCCACCTTTGCGAGTTTTCTTCCTCCCTTTTCAAAATCTCCTATAGCAATGATTATATTTACACAAAGTGTAAATAGCAGTATTTTTTAACAATATGCTATTTACACTAAGTGCAAATAACAATAGATTCTATTTACACTATGTTAAAAATAGCAGGATTTCTACTATCAAGAGTACTCCTTGTTGCAAATAGTGGCAATTATCTACACTTCAATATTGTAGTACATTATAAAACAGTATGCAATAATAAGTATTGAGTGTAAATTATAATTCAAATTTAAATTATTAAATGGATGCCACCTTATTGGTACAATAAAGCCCTCCCTACACCTACCCTAACCCTACCCCATACTTTATATTCAACTTATTGATTATTTCCCTAATTTTTATTGAAAATAAATGCCTTTATGATATGAGATTTGAAAAGGGAGGCGAAAAAACTTGGCAAAAGGTGTGATCAAATCTGGGTCGATCGCGTCAAATAGTCAACGGCAAGCACTTATCCATCTGCACCACTGGAGCTGATGTTCTACAGCCACTTTTAACTAAATCTAAACATACACTCCGTATTTTTTATTCCAGAGTAAAGGCAATTCATACAATACATTTAAACTGAGCTACTTTAGTACCATCTACAAACTTTCTACCACGACTCTGCTGTTCTTTGGCTGGTTTTTCCCTGTACACGTTGATTGACAGATGTCTCGTCCCATCCAATCAGCAGGTGAGTAATCCCAAACCAATGGCGCTGTCTCAAACTATACCTACCTTTTCCGGTTCTGTTTTCTGAATTGTTGTTGTGTTTTCTGATTTGTTATTTTGTTTTCGGATTTGTCATTGTGTTTTCTGACTTGTTGTTGTGTTTTCTGAATTGTTATTTTGTTTTTTAGACTTGCATTTGCGTTTGTAATTTGTTCTTTTGTTTTCAGAATTGTGATTTGTTCTGCACTTCTCGGCCACCGTACAACTAGGATTTACCTCCTTTCACATTAAGGCAAGAGCAAACACAATAAAAGAGTGGAATGTCAAAAACCGCAACAGTGCATCAAATCAGTGTGTCAAAGTAATGGATCATGATTGTTTGCAGTGCACATTTACTTAGCGTTGTAAGCCGATAACAAAAATACATTTGGATTTACATCTTTGATGAACAGAACTCATCCCTGATCATGGTCTGATTACTGAAAACACAGGTTAAAGCCGTTTGTAAAGGAGGCCTCTTTTCTCAAAGGAAATGATGCAGATGGATTTATATCCTGTTGTTTTCTTAGGTTTGCTACTGTTGACTATTTTATTGCAGGTTGTATCCTTTTTTAAGAGCATACTAAACCATTTATGCTCAGTATTCATATGATGTTCCTGACCACAGACAAAAGAGAGAAAAAAGAGAGCCCACTGCATTTCATCAATAAAAGAAGCTTGATGTGAGAATACTAAATAAATTTATATTCATTCTCCTGCTGAGAAAGGCCTGGCCTTCAAAGTCCTCTGGGTTAGTGAATGAAACATACAGACAGCGGCCACAACAAAAACCTTGTGCCTCAAGAAGCTAATTAAAGATTTGTTCACTTATTACACATTGTAGACTTCATTATTTTAGATAAATGATATTAGAACAAAGTAATTCATATTGCTACCTGATAATCCATGAAGAGTGATATTTGCATTCTCAGGAATTTATTAGACAAAAATTGGTGTAGAGCAACATGAGTCGCTAGTATTTTCCCTTAAGACACACAAAAAAGCTGAAAAAAGCTTTTTTTAAAGGTTTAGGTGTACTCTCATTTTGTCTTAGAGCTAACAGACTTAAACTGAAAGTCTAATAGCCATCCAAATTTTACTTGATTTAGCAACCCAGGCCCATAGGGTAAAAAGTGTCTGTGGTGACATTTCTTTGCTTCTTGCACTTTCACAGCACTTTCAGTGAAATATCCAGTGAGTGGCGATAAAAGTATGTTCAGTTTTTCTGAAACCATTGAAGATGAATGTGGGAAAATTGTATTACATTGGTTGTTGTACGTATTGCATCAGTTCAGAAATTAAACGTCCAATGAGAGGCGCTAAACGATTAATGCTCTGTTGCATTTGAAAATAATGTACCACCTACACTAAACCCTAACCTAAACCTAACTGATAGTGTTAACAGAGCAAACGTGGGATAAAAACACATCTAGTAGTACTAGTAGTAGTCTGAGGTCATAAACATTGTATTGTGCAAAGAGCCATGTAAAAACAAGTCTTTATTAATCAATAATCTCCCCCTGTAATTATAATTTGTGTGAAAAGGTATTAAAGTTGTTGGTGTTTTACAGTCAGTAGTGTTCATTTCAGCTGGAAACTGCAGTGAATTTTATGTTAGTGTTTTGCAAAAATGTAGGTAGAGGGACGTTTTTCCAGTGTGCCTACACTTTAAACAAAAATGGTGCTAAATAGCACTAAAAGTGGTTAATTGGCTTATATCATAGGGGAACCACTTTAAGTGCTATATAGCACCTATCTTTAAAGGTGCTATTCAGCACCTTTGTCAAATGGTGCTATGTATCATAAGAGGAGCCCCATTCTCCTCCTTAGATTCCAGATATGTTACTCCACTCTCATATGGTTGCTATGAATGGGAATTTACTACAATAGTAAAAGCTGTTTTGAATCACTTTTATGCTTTTCTGAAATCAAAACGTTATGTCCCTAGAAAAATGTGCTTATAGGGGGACCTTGGAGGTTTGTAGGGATTATTTTAAAAGAATAACCACAATAAAAAAAGGCAAAGCATGTACAGTTCAGTGCACTCTCTTGTACTTCTGCCAAATAAAAATGGGATTTGGCTTTCAGGATATTTGGAAGATGTCACATCCATTCTAAATATATGGACAGATCCCAAATATTCAATAATGGTGGGCCAAATAATATAGGAAAATAGTGTGTCAATAATGCAAACAAAATTCAATTCTGCTGTAAAGCAGCTCTACAAAGAGGACAATAGTAAACAGTAAAAATAGTTAGTAAAAAGTTAGTTTGTTTGTGTGTGTGTGTGTGTGTGTGTGGGGGTGTGGTGTAAAGGGTGCACAAACAAACAACTGCCCGTAATTACTCTTGTGTGAACTGTAAACATACATAAGCTGTGGAATGTGTGATTAAAACCCTCTTTAGAGCAGCTAGACAATTATGAGTTATGAGCGTTGTAGGTTTGTATGAATGGATCAATAGCCAAGCACTTGATGTGACTTAATGCAGAACAGCCATGATCAGATTAAGACCTAAAATGGCTGACTGCAGCATCAGAATAAGCCTTGTGTTTTTCACAAACTGCAGTGAATCAGTTGCCTGCGGGGTTTTGCCTGAATTGACTACCATTCACCTCGGAGCCAAACATTCGGACTTCTGGCATACATTAACAAAGTGAGTTTACATATGGAAAGAATTTCAGCTTGGTTGGAAAAGCAACATACAATAATGTATTGTGTTATAGGAAACTGCACTACTCGGGGATCAAGACCCCCTCAACACACTCAAACTCTGTGGTCTGAAGAGAGAATATCTTCCAGGCTCTTTTTTTCCACTCCTAGAGATGTGAAAGTATTAATAAAACGTGATTGCATGGTTATATAAAGCTTAAAGTCTTTGAGGAGTCCAAAATAAATAAGTAAATAAAGATTTAAACATGGCTCTGATGCCAGAATAGAAACGGTGTAAGTCTGCCTTTATATGAGCCTGGCACTTTGAAAGGGTGAAATGAATATATTAATAAATAATGTGATTGATTTTTTGTTCTTTTTATGTATCCACAAGGTGGCCAGACATGAAGGCTTTGAAGGGGTCTATTTTTGCTCTATGTTCAGTCTAGAGATGAATTAGATACGACTGGCAGATATTCTAGAAGGTTTATTTGCGCAGTCCTATCAGCCTGCAACTGCATCTGCTGAAGATTTTATACATTCATACATGTGGAATATATAATGCAAGTGGTGATTCATTTGTTGTCATCTCAGTTGTTGAAGGGTGAAGTTAACTTTGACCTTGCTCTCAACTAGTCAGTCAAGTGATTTCTTCAGACTTGTAATTATACACTTGAATTTCTTGATAAAATAAAGATGCACCAAAGACCTTGAGAGTCAAAACATGTCTGAAGTGGTAGATTTGAAGCCATGAGTGGGTAATTATAAATCATGTTGCATATTTATTGACTTATTTTTAAAATCAAATGAATAAACTTTTTTTCAAAGATCAGTAAATGGGTAATATTTTATTAAACGCTTCATTATTAAACAACACATAAAATTTATAGTCATCAAATCCCATCAGCTGAGCAGTGCTCCAAGTGTGCTGATATTTTCATAAACAGAACAGCACTGGGATTTACACTGTTTGCATCATTCCGATTGTCTGTGTTTGTATCTTCCAGGCAGTATAATTGTTGGGGATTTTTCCAACATAGGTTCATGATAAAACCATACCTCTACCTACATTTTTGTAAAACTCCAAAAAGATAGTTATACGTACAATCAGGGGCGCCGTTACGGGGGTTCAGAATATGTCAGGCATATGGGCCCAGAAAGCTAGGGGGCCCTAAATCACGACTTTTTTTTTTTTAAGCGCATTGTCTTTCGCTTTAACGGACAAATACACCTTGCCAATTTGAATATTCCGCGAGTAACAACTCGATTCAGTGTGTTGTTACTCAGACAGCCACGTCTCTGACATCTAGAGTCCTGCATTTCAGCCCGAGCCCGACGGCCCCGACTTACACCCCTAGGGCCGGGCTTTTTTTCACGTCATAGCTCAGATGCGGGCGGGCATTGCACCTGTTTTAGGCTTCCCCTTATTTTTATTTATTTATTTATTTTTTTACTTATTTAGAATTTATCAATTATGGTGATGAAAAATTTTGCCAGGCTGGTTGAAACAACACGAGACCATGATACCGCGACTGTCAAGACCGGCTCGGACAGTGTTTAGTGACCCCACCAGTAGCAGCAAGCTTGCCTTCAGCACAACTGGAAGAATTTCGAAAAAAAAGGTGGACTGGATTAAAACTAGGGCTGCTCCTGACCAGAGATTAATTACTTAAATTCTAAACCATAATGAGCCTTTAATATTTAGGCTAGCCTATTCCTCGTTCAAGTGCACGCAATAGGCTAAAGCTTGCCGCAAAGCCTCGGCAAAATTACCATGAATGTGTCAGGGGGGAAATAGTAAGGAGATATTCAAATTATTTACTAATAAACTAGTGTTTTTTGAGTCGGTGTCGCAAGGATGAAGTTACCGATCCTGACTCGCCATCTCCTCATCGGAGGAGGAGAAATTGCACTTACGGATTACTAAGAAAGAGTTTTTGCTTTTTGATTTTAGAATTATTCGTTTAAGTAGTAATTTAAAGCTGAGTTTCTGTTCATTTTTGTGAAGCGCATTTCCTGTTCAGTGACCAAGACGGCAGAAAAGCGCATCCTGTTTGTTTTCTTTATTTAAAAAAATATGTATTATGAGTGCACATAAATAAAAGTGGAACCTTTAGAGTTCGAAAGGATTATGCTCTTATCTTTTGGAAACATTAAGCGTTAACGGGGTTCGTTGTTAAGAAAAAATGCAAGTGATCGCGCCGGCGCCTCAATGTCACAAAAAATGTTTTTCAAATCTCTCGATGTCTCTCTCTTTCTCTTTCCAACACACAAGCAAAGCTTCAAAGAGTTATATGAATACATAAAGCTTCTCTACTGGAAAACTACATTACGTTTCTCAGTAATGAGGCAGTAGCATCTTTACACTCTAAAAAATGCTGGGTTGTTTCAACCCAACTTTGAGTCAAATATGGACTAAGCCAACCTTTGGGTTAAAGATTTAAATAAAAACGTTTAACCCAATGGTTGGGTTAGTTCATATTTGACCCAATGTTTGGTTGAAACAACCCAGCATTTTTTAAAGTGTATTTTTAATTCAGGTGTGCATTATATTTCTATTAATCTGGTTATAAATTATGTAATAATAATAATATTCATCATAAAAATAATATTTTTTATACATTCATAACTATTTGAATGCACACTGAACAACTGTAATCTTCCACATCATACAATATATACATGTATACAGTACAATATATGCATGCTTGGTAGTGCTGTTAATGTAATTCATTGTAAACTGTTACCAAATCATCCAGTCTTAAAATACTGTTCTGTGTACATATTCACATAGTACCAGTTTCTCTGTCTGTTCCTCAAAACCAAGATCATTATCCAAAAACAAATGCTGTTTAGAGCCAAACCAAAAATGATGAGCTAATCTTCTTTTACAGATCAATTCTGTGGTTTGAGAGAAGCAGCTCTGTTTACTTAAATAAGCACGCTCCACTAAATTAGTGTTATTTTGCAGTCCAATATATTTTATGCCAGACATGTCTCTAAGTCATTGTTTTGCAAGTCAGAGTCAAGTTTCAATGTCAAGTCTTAAGCCTTATTTGGATGGGATTATTTATCAGAAAATAAAGTTATTGTTTCTGCAGACGTCTGATAGGTTTGCATAGAATAAGCATAAGCAATGTCTATATACCACTAAGATGGGCATGTCGTGCTGTTAATTATAAAGAAAATATTAAAAAGGAGTGCATATCTGGGGTTATAAAGAGAAATTGATTTCAGGCAGAATTGAACCTTTTTATTTATTTATTTACCAGAATGTCAGTTCCCACATGATTGCTTGTATGCACTAATTTCTTCAAAACATTTTACAGAAGGTAATTCCATCTACACAGGGACTTTTAAATCTCAAGTAATGATTACAGAAGATTCCCCCACTTGATACAGAAACACCCCACTTAATATAGACTTGGTTTTTAAAGCCCAAGAGACCATAGGAATTCCCATTTGTATATTTATGATTCGGACTGATGCACATGAGCCCCATGTGAAACCGCAGTGCATCATTTTGCACTGACTCAGAATGCTACACAGTAGTTTATCTGGTATTACATCACCCAAGTGTGGACTCAGATATAGACCACAAGGGCTGAGGGCATTCGGTACAGGGCCATAGAGACTTTGGGTGTTTTTTTACACCAGAGCTTTTGATGCTGACCTAAGTAAATTGCCTTTGTAGAGCAATTCACATTCTTTGCATCGCTTGTAATGCATCCACATCAGACTCAAGTGTGGTTCTGTGGGTGTAAAGGTGTATTGGTAAATCTAAAGGGACAAATACTTTAATAACACTGTGGGTTGTTACCTAGCAGTGGTAAATAATGGCTGCAAGTACTCACAGAGGTACTCATTTTGATGACACAAACACACCATGGTTCAGGCTCAAAAGTACAATATAAAAATAAACTTGTGAGGGCAAGGGGAAGATGATGGAATTGAACTTTTGGACCAAGCAATCAAACCCAGAATGAAGTGTGAAAACAGCCTTAGAGTATTATAAATGAATAAATCAGGCCAATTTATTAAACTGGCATACTTCTGAAATTAGAACAATATTTTTCACAGCTCTTTTAAACGTGAGACATAATTTTGAACCTTGCATTGAGCAATTCCCTTTAGCTTTTTGGTAATATGTGCATGGATACACAGGAAAAAAGTAACCTAAAAATGGTAATATCTAAATGAACTGGTTTTATTCAAGTCAAAATTATAATTTAATATTACTGAATCAACCTAAATATATTAAACATAAATCCCTTTATACACATTAAATTTTCATCTAAAATATTGAATGAAAAAATATTCATGGACATGTCATGTATCAATTACCCACATGCCAGATTTAAGAAAAGTAGCTGTTCAATATATCTACTTTTTAATACAGTATGAACGAAGATCTGGCACCCGTTTCATCATTTTTGCCTCAGCCCTTCCAGATCTAGATTTACAGTCTGCAAGTGTCCCGTGGCTACAAAGTACTGCTGTCAGCATGCCACAAGGTGTATCTGAAGCTAATTGCGCCATAAATGCAGCAGCACGCCTTTCTTACGTGGGACTGGTCTCCACTGTGCATGCAAACACTGTCCTTGATGTCCAGGGAGGGTGCAACACAGCTCAGCCGACACCATGACAATGACAGCCTGACCCCACACCTCTGGATCCACCAGCCTTCTGTATAGCCCGATCTTCGCTTGCTCTAGCACAACAAGGTCAGCACACCACACTGTTTTGTGACACATTCATTCATTTTGATTTGTACTTCTATTTAAATAAAAGCCTCTCTGAGCAAGTCTCCAATTCCTCCAATTCATTTACTTACTTATCATTGGATAAAGCTTGCCTTTTTTACATTTCTATCAAATGTTTTTGTGTTCCTTCTTGCACATTTCGTGGAACTTTTCAAAGTGAAATGTCCAGTGAGTGGCCCAAAGTTTTATTACGCTGGATGTTGTATTTATCACAGCAGTTAAGAAATGAAATGTACAATCATCGTGATTGAAAATATTGTACTACCTACACTAAACCCTACCCAAAACCCAACCCATAGTGTTAATAAAAGCAAACATGAGATAACATATTTATCATGCCATCTTAGCTTACTTATATGAGACTTTGTGTTGTTTTATCGAATGTTATGACTTTGTGTTTCACAGGATTCACACTCAAGCGATTTGCATCACAAGTACAGTACTATACCGGGTGAGCTAGCAAGCAAGTTTGCTGCATTAGAAAGGTCATACATATGGAGCTGGTTATGCAATGCAACTGTCGAAATGTATTAGTTTACAAATCATGCACTATGATAAAAGTAAGAGGTTGCTGGTGTTTTTCTGCCACTAGTGTTCATTTCAGCTGGATTATATGTATAAGTTCATTTTTGGAAGAAAAAAAAATAGTTAGAGGTATTTACATTACAGGTAGAGGTACAACATTTTTCTTGTTAGTAGTAGTAGTAGTAGTAGTGTTAGCAAAGTATCACAAAAAAATATAAAGAACAAAGGCAAATGTACAGACTTATCTAGGTAATTTACTATAAGGAAAACCCAATTATAAAATTAATTAAATAAAAAATAAAAATAAAATATTTAATCTCAACAAAATATACTGCACAACATAAAAAGGCAGCACAGGTTTTATTATGGAACCTGGCCGATCCGTGACAGGTTTACTGTCTTCAGAGCTGTGGAGTTATTTGAAGATGAAATATTATATGGATCTGTTGCTCAATATCTTTGTCAAAGACAATAAAAAGGGGCTTTTGATGATTATATTTTTTGATGACGATCAATGTGAAATTTGTGAAGGAGAAATTTTTTTCATGTTATAGAAACCAAACAACACCTCCTTACTCAACACTGAGAAACCCAAAAGCAAGTTTTGGTTTGGTATAATTATCAATAAAGTTATTTTTACTGTTATTGTTCTTGAGGTGAACAGGCCTAAAAAGCAATACAAATATAGACCCTACATAATTGGTATTTAAATCATAAAAGTTTATCTTGACTTTTACTTTTGTACATATACCTATTGTTTATCAGATAAATATTACAGCTAATCCACTTTGTCTGCAGTAAAGTACATAAACACTTGCCTGTTTTTCAATTACTTACCTATGTTTGTCTGAATGCAGGTGACGATGTTGTTGACGACGCATCTCACATTTGCTCAACTATGTTTTCAGGTGGGTGTTATATACAGGTACAAGTATGTTGTTGATATTATTATCAAATTAGCTTTTTGAAATGTCGACTATATCTCTAATGCTTGTTTAAGGTTAGGAGAAGCACTTTGAAACTCTGAAGAAATTATTCGTTTAACGTAATCATTTCAAGTCAAATCCTTGTAGAAAGTATTCTGATACTTGTAAACACAACTCTTGAATGTCTTTCTGGTTTCTGTTGCTTCTCCCATGTCAGTCAACCAAATTAAACTCATGTATTCATGAAAAGTCCTTAAAATACTCGCTTTTCTGTGCTTTAACTCTACTGAGAATACTGAAGACTAAATTAATCAGATGCTTGGTATTATTTGATGCAGGCAAAGTGTTTGCTATGCGGACTGGATTCTGATACGTTCAAGTGCGGGAGCTTTGAAAATTAGTTGATTTGAGAGGTGGAGTGAATCTAACACCATTTCACAAGGTTAAGTTCTCTTGGTTTAAGTTTGGGTGGGGTAAGAAGTCAGACAAGGTAAGGTAATGATCAGAATGGAATACTAGATTACTACTATGGCAGTCTGTTGTATCTGATGAAGACATTCCTCTCATTAACAGTGTTTTCTCTGATGGCTGTAGAATCTCTTAATATAAAAAATATTAATGCATGTTGGACATCCGAGGTCTGGGTTAGTGAGGGCAGGAATGGTTGTAGGTCTCCTTAGTATTTGTAGTAATAGTAGTTAGTAGTATTAGTAATAGTGTTGTTATTGGCAAAGTAACATTTTCAATTGTTTATTTATTTATTTAGAGTATTTGATAGGTTTTTAATGACTCATATAGTAGAAGAATATGGAGCTCATAAATATCTGTTGTCACTCAGTATCTCCCAACAATATGTCTTAGTAGATATTTAAATGCTATGTTTTATGATAAAAGCTCTGTAGTTTTTATTCCTAATTTATTTAGAGTATTATTGATAGGTTTTTTTTAATGACCTCAGATAGTAGAAAGATATGGAGCTCATACCCAACAATATGTCTTAGTAGATATGGAAAATCCCCCCAGAGAAAAAGTTTTACACGTTGATTGTAGTAAGCTCGCGTGCACGTGGGAGTGCCTAGGGGGGAAAAGGGTATATAATACAGGGTAACCCTGGACCGAGGGGGGGGGGGCGAGAGTGCTACTCTAAGGGTCCCCACGATGACCCCAATAAAACAAAGTGGCGCTCGACCCCCACCTTGAAAGAGATGGACAAGAACATCTGAAAAGCCGCAGTCTCATATTCGATAACTCACATCTTTGAAACACGATGATTTTTATAAAAGAAAAAACTGAATGACGCAAACTAATCATCTTCAGTCCCAGTGAGTGATTGTCTTGACTATTACTTATAAATATAGAACAAAATATACTGAAAGACAACAAACAGTTTTTTCATGTTATCATGTTGAGTAATTTAGAAGCACGTGTTAAGACATAGTTGCACACAATAGTGCCCTTAGACCAAATGATTCAATTAATTATTAAGTATATAGAAGTTACAGGTACTGTAGTGTATGTATATATATATATGCTATTAGGGCTGTCATCATTAACGTGTTAATGCATGTGATTAATTTTACAATCCTTAATGCGTTAAAATAATTTAACGCAAAAATACTGAAGCACAATTTCTCTTCTAACCCTTTAACTCAATTTTGCTACTCTGCTTGCGATTAGATCATTTTAAGCTGCTAAACTCTGGGAAAGTTTTCAGTCCAATGATCCAGTAAGCGAATGCATTCAAACAATCTGTCCTAAACAGCGCTAATATAAAGGAAACCAGGCTGATTACATCAGAGATTGCAGAGAGAACAGAGACGCGTCATTGTGTTGTTCAGTGAATTTAATTAATTCCAGTGTGTTTCGCTTTTTAAACTCGAGCTCTGTCGCAATTCTGGGATTGTCTCTGAGAGCGTGCGACCTCCATTTGCTGTGTGAAGTACAGACTGAATGGGTTGTCAACACATCCCACTGCTGTATGGCAAGATGAGACGCAAACTACGTTTTCTCGACTGGATAACCAGTCTCGCTAGTAAAGTTTTGATGGATGAAAACTTCAATCAAGGTAAAGATGATTGTGGTGGCGTACAGGAGTCGTACAGTAAGCACGCGTGAGTCCGTTATAATAATGCGTGTATGAGTGCTCTTGACGCACTGATCGCACATTGTATTTATGCACAGGCACAGGCATTTCCGTACATTCACGTTGTTTCCACACACATTCACGAATATGTTTTGATTTGTCATGTTTATGTTGCTGTGTTTAGTTATAATGAATGGATCCGTGTACTGTAGTAGATATTTGCAGTCAGCAGGCGATTGGTTTAGGTTTTTTTGGCATCTCCATGTGGTCCTGTTCGGTATCACAACTTGGCTTTTCTAAAATGTAAAAAAGCTCTTTGCTTTTGCACTGTACACATACTATAAAATTCTGATTTTTTTTTTCTTTCATGTGTGCTTATATGGGCTCCTTATATAATTTGGTTCTTTGGTGTCCTTTTGGAGTTTCTAAGTGTCCTTTTTTGGAAAGTCATCTAAATTTACCTTGCAGAAAAAATAGATTTTTGAGAATCACCCTTCAATCTTTTGGTTAACTTTGCTGGATATAGCAAATGATGACAAAAACATTTGAAACAAAATAAATGGTCTATGCTTAATTTTCACTGAAGTGTGCGATTAATCAGACCCTAAATTATATTAGTATAAATAAATATATATTAAATATGTCTGTGACTTGTAATAGCAGTAAATTCAATAAATTGGATGCTTTTGTTTGTTTGTTTGAAATATACAGTTTGCTTTCAGGTATCTAGTTTACTTAGTACTCTATTCTGATGTTTGGTACTCTATTCTTTTGTGTTAGGAAAGTTTGAAATGTTTTTAATGAAATAAGTTTAAACTTAAGTTTAAACATTTCTTTTAGAGATATTTTTTTTTCCTTTCTTTAGATACTGTAGCACCATCTCATGCTAAAATGACTTTTTCATTTAGCAGAGATACAATGTGCAAGACTCAGGTTCAGGGTCTTGCAAAAGGACTGAATACTACACAGTATAAACTGTAGATTTAGTTTAACAACAACAGTGTCTTAAAATGTGAGATTTTATTCTCAGTGAACCTTGTTTATCTTGTGTCTAAGTGACAAGAGAAGGACTCTTTGGAGTTTGATAGAAATATGCGAGAAATGAACAGTGTTGAGGGTAATAATCTACAAGTCATGCATGCAATCGACAAATTAAATATTATTAAGTAACACAAACTGTTATATTTACATCATAGTGTCCAAGTCACTTTTCAAGTAAGATGTATTTTTAAGTAACATGCATTCCTTTTCTGTTTAATTTAGTTTCTGATTAATACAATTGAAATCCTCTCCATTTCTTATGTTTAGAAAAGGGGTATATTGTGGACCTTACAAGTATTGTAGGAGTTGTTGTAGTATGTGTGTGAATGATGGGTATTGTACTTCTAGAATGAGACACAAGTATCAGTGAGTTTCCTTGCAGCCCACCTTGAGATTTGTTTTAAAAACTTTCAAAAAAGTGGAATTCAATCATTGTTGTTATTTGTACTGAAAAATCCACCTCAGAGCAGCAGTGGATATGCACTGTTACCTCAGCTGGCAGCACAATTTCCCTACGTCTCACCCGATACAGTATATCACATCCATAGTGGCACATACTGTAGAACCTTCCATTTTTAAACTCTGGATATTCAAAGTTGACACGAACGCACAATTTTTCCTTTTTCGTGAGGCAGACCAAAGGGAAAACATTCTGCAAATAATTACTTGAATTTGGACCCCAGTCCTCACATAAAGCTATTTCAGGCCTTTAGAGACACATATGGACTACTTGAACAATTGTATCCTTTCTGGAGCTTGACCAGCAGTGGTATCTAAATTAACTGAATTCACAAATCTCTCACAATACTGTATACATAAGTGATCCTGTAAAAAGATGACATCAGCTCTAATCAATAAACTATATACATCAGTATATTAAGCCTAACGCCTTACTTCACAACTTACTGAAATGTCAAAATGACTCATTTCAAATGAATATATTATACAGTATATTTAGGAGGGGAAAGGTGAGTGGTAACCATACTAGTGAAAGCTCATAGGTTTCTGTAATAACAAAAAACGTAAGATGACAGTGCATGCAGTACTCTATTTTGTTAGATTTGCTACTTAATGATGAGAACACTCAGATAATATTCAATGGAAATGATACGGCTCAAAATAAACACCGACTTAACTCATATGCAAATGACGTGCTTACAGGCAACTTACTAGAACCATACATTGTTACATTAGCGCATAAGATGATTACGACAACAGATTAAATACTACTAGGCTATTTAACAAGGTACTAGCTGCTTAATTCATAGTATATTCATGAATTTGAAAGTGAGGGTCATCCTACCTATGTGACCGTGAATGGGCAGCCAATCTGACTAACCGACATATGACTGAATGTAGTATGGTCGTTAGCCATTAAGTATGTAGTACTAGTGCATCTAGACAATTAGAATCAACAAGTAAATATGGTTAGTGCTAGCCCAAGAGTATGATAGAGCCTGGATGTCACTACGTCTTTACAGATCACATCTAAGTGTAGTACATATCTATAGTATCGTGATAGACTGTTATCGTCTGAATTCAACGTACCTACTCATTAGGATACTACATCTCAATGTCGAGCAGCAAAAAAGTGGTGTGGTCTCCACAAGTGATTGTTTATGATATCAATTAGAAAAATACTGGATTCAGAGTAGTGCCACTATATATGCTCTAGAGGCTACTAGCAATCAAGCTTTATGTGAGGTACTCAACAGACCAGAGGTACGAACGGCAAATATCAAAGTAATATCTTTCAGACGGTCTTTCCCTATATTCGGTCTATGCTACAGCGAAAAGGTAAAAACTATAGTGTGTTAAACTGTCAGATGTACAAGCTATTGCACGTGTTGTGCCGCGCGGACGTCTAAAAGTTAAGTTATGGGGGGAGCTGGAGGTGGGGGCTGCTGCGCTAGGAGGTGGAAATTACGGTTGACTAACGATTCGGCGATTTGCTCCATGCGATGAGCTAACTCTTAAGATGCACTATACTACAACATGCAAAAAATGACATATCTTCTATTAAATTCGGATAAGACAGAGATATTACTTATTGGACCAAAAAAAAACAGTACACAGAATCTCTTGGATTGCAATTTGCAACTAGACGGGTGTACTGCTACTTCCTCTACAGTCAAAAATCTGGGTGATATTAGACAGCAACTTGCATTTTGAAGATCATATTTCCCATGTTACAAAAACAGCATTCTTCCATCTTAGAAACATTTCCAAGCTACAAAACGTTACCCGTTTCTGATGCAGAAAAGCTAGTTCATGCATTCATGACCTCTAGACTGGACTATTGTAATGCACTGCTAGGTGGTTGCCCTGCATCTTCAATAAACAAGCTACAGGTAGTCCAAAATGCAGTGGCTAGAGTCCTTACCAGGTCAAGAAAATATGGTCATATTACACCAATTTTACAGTCTCTGCACAGGCTACCCATTACAGTTTTTGCCCGTTGCTTGAACACTATATATGTTACTATACCTTAAACACAGTGTAACCATACCTTAAACAAAAGCGCTGCTTTGCACTTTAGTTGCAATTCTGTAACACACTTGCTCCTTTCTGCAACACACTTGCTCCTAGACACTACACACCCTTTCATACATAAGACACTTAGTTCAAAAATGAAATCTCAGGGTACCATTGGGAAAACACATCTATTCAAAATACAACACACATTGGTTAACTGAAAAGACGTTGACACACACCTGAAAACACTACTACAAAACTGGAACACCATCAGCCACAACAAAAGGTCTCAGTTAAGCCTTTTGAGAACTTTGCAAGCTGGAGGGCAGGGAGAGCTAGAGGCAGAGTAAGAGGAAGAGGAAGAGAAGAGGAGAAGAGAGAGAGAGAGAGAGAGGAGAGAGAGAGAGAGAGGAGAGAGAGAGAAAGAGAAGAGAGAGAGAGAGAGCAATTGATTTGAACATAACTTTATTTCACAGCCATCTTTACAAACAATTTACCAAATCTAACAACTACACAATACACCCTATTATTTTACAAGGCAAACACTAAATCATTTTCAGGAATCATACAAAGAACTCCATTACAACACCAAATATTTTCAAAGGTAAACAAATCATTCATCTCCTTATAAAATTTATAATCAATTAATACTCTAGATTTTACCAGTGTTAAAAATATCTCGGTAATGTTTTGACAAGGTTTTTGATCAATTTTATTCCTTCTACTTACATATATTGCCATTTTTGCCTGACCAATTATAAAATTCAGCAGCTGACAGATATATTTCTTTCTTTGACTATATTTAAAACCCAATATAAAAACTTCTTCAGAAAAAGACTCATTAAAACCACGAAAAAGTGCTTTTACAACATCAAAGAAAGGTACTAATCTAGAACACTGCGCAAATGCATGAAAAATTGTTTCTCTTTGAAAACAAAAAGGACATTCATCCTTGACTTCTTCGTTCAAAACAGAGACAAAAGAATTAACAGCTAAAATCCCATGAATTATTCTCAATTGCAAGTCCCCAACTTTTTTTGATAATGGTGGTTTATATATAACTCTCCATTCTGTTTTTACATTTTCATTTAAACCAAAGAAAGATCTCCACGGTGTGTCTGATTTCTTAGCAAGATGATTCTTGTTAAAAACTATCACACAAGCTCTATACAATAGATTTCCTTTGGTAGATAATAAATCCAACCACTTCAGGTTCCACATTTTAAAAAAACAACCTTTAAATCCATCCAACTTTGGTGAAAGCATTAGACAAGGGAAAAAATCATTTTCATCAGGCACAGATGCTCCAGAAAAATAGTCTTTTATCATTAGGCTCTCTTCTACTGTGAAAATAGATTTCAAATTCATTAAAAAAAGAGAGACCAGTCGAATCGATCTGGTGCCTAAAAAATTTCCCACCATTTCTGCATTGTCCAAGTTCTCCCCAGCTAAATCCAGCAATTGTCTTAAAATAAACACCTTTGATTCTTTAAGCTTAGAACCCCAATTAAAAAAAGGTTCCTCTAGAAGCCAGTACAGTGAATATGGATTTTCAGATTTCTGAATATGAAACAAGACTCCAGATTTTAAAAAGACTCCTATAAAAAGCTGGGAAAACAGACAAGTCCATTTTTAAAGGGTTTAGTAAAAAAAGATGTTTGTCCAATCCAAAGCTTCCATAATTCTGCAAAATAATGTGGGCAACTGCCCTCCAGCTGACATCCGCTGCACCATCTAAAAGTCTCTGCAAGAACTGTAACCGGAACGCTGCTGTTCTGCTTTGTAAATGAATCAGTCCTTGTCCTCCTTCTTCTTTTGGTAGAAAAAGAATGCTCTGTTGAACCCAGTGTAGTCTGTCCCAAAAGAAGTCCACAAGAAGCGCTTGTATTTTTCCTAATAATTGAGGAGGAGGATCAATGCACGCCAACTTATGCCACAATGAAGAAGCAACCAGGTTATTGATGACAAGAATGCGTCCTCTGTATGACATTCTAGAAAGCAGCCATTTCCATTTCTCCAAACGTCCTTTAATTGTTTCAACAACTCCTTCCCAATTTTTCTGTTGAGTCATGTCATCTCCTAAAAAAAATTCCCAAATATTTTAAACCACCTTTTCCCCAGACCAAACCTTCAGGAAGTTTTGGTTTACCATTCTTCCATTTACCAACTAAAAGTGTCTCACATTTCTTCCAATTCACCTTTGCTGAAGAACACAAAGTAAAATCATTGATCACATTAAATAAATTATGTACATCCTTTTGTCCACTGACAAAAACTATTATATCATCAGCGTAAGCTGATAGACATACATTTTTACAGTCAGCAAAAACAAACCATTAATTTTTCCCCCCCCCCCCCCCCCCCCCCCCCCCCCCTCTTATTTGTTTGTAATAACGCTCAATGGCTCATGAGTAACGTCGCATTCCAGATAACGCACAACCTTGTCTTACACCTCTTTCAACCTGGAATGGAGCACATAAACCGCCATTAATCTTTAATACACTTTCAACATCACTATAGAGTACCTGGACCATCTTGATAAAATCTTGTTTAAAACCAAAAGCTTCTAGAGTTTTCCACAAATAAAGGTGTTCAACTCTATCAAATGCTTTCTCTTGGTCCAGTGAAATCAGTCCAAAATCCCAATTAAACAATTTTGACACTTCCAATGAGTCACGAATTAGAGAAATATTGTCAACAATGGATCTGCGAGGAACACAGTAGGATTGGTCTGTATGAATTACTTGACTTATTACACTAGCCAATCTATTTGCTAAAACCTTAGAGAGCAATTTGTAATCACAACAAAGAAGTGATACAGGTCGCCAATTTTTTTATGTCTGTCAAATCTCCTTTCTTTGGTATTAGCGTTATCACTGCCCTCCTGCAGCTCAATGGCAACATACCTTTTGACAGACTATCACCCAGCACTTGTAACAAGTCCGCGCCTAACTCTGCCCAGAACGACTTATAAAAGTCAACTGGGAGGCCATCAATCCCAGGCGCTTTTCCCGATTCCATGCCTTGAAGGGCCTTATACAGCTCTCCCAGACTTAATGCACCTGAAAGAGCTGCATTACCCTCTTTTGACATTTTCGGTAGGGAACTCAAGAAAGTGCTTTTCACATCAATTTCTGTTACATACTCACTTCTATAAAGATTTTTGTAAAAACCAACTGCTCTCTTTCGAATATCACTAGGATTCAGCAAAACTTGACCTTCTTCAGACTGGAGGGCCTGAATTAATCTCTTCTGTCCATTCTTTTTCTCTAAACAGAAATTTTTTTTTGACGGTGCATCCATATGACTTATATTTTGAAATCTTGATCTGACCAACGCCCCCTGTGTTCTATATTCCAGCAGATCCGCTAACTGGGCTTTCTTTTTAAAAAAACCATCAAAGTGATGATTTTTCCCAGTAGATTCAGCTTTTTGTTGACATTCAGTTAATTCATTTTCCAATGACTCCAAAGACTTTTTAAAATCTATAGTGACGTTATGAGTGTATTGTTGACACAATTGCCTAATTTGGACTTTACCAACGTCCCACCACTGTTGTATTGATCCAAAATTAGACTTGGATTTTCTATAATTCTCCCAGAAGTACTTAAAGGAATCCCTAAAAACGCTATCACTCAGTAAAGAAATATTAAAATGCCAATAAGCACTTCTAGGCTTAATAGAATTTCAAATAAAACCACGTTGCACCATACTGTGATCAGAAAAACCTATTGGGATGATAGAGCAATTTGTAAAAATATTAAGGTGATGTTTAAACCCATATGATCTGTCTAATCTGGCAAGAGATGCCATATTATCTCTCATATGAACCCATGTATATTGTCTTACATTTCCATTCAGCTGCCTCCAAATATCACATAGTTCATTCCTCTTAATTAACTGAGTGAGACGCTTCTGAGAAGACAAGTGGGGTTCAATATGGTTTCTATCAATCATATCTTCTGTGCAATTAAAATCACCCCCCAAAAATAAATATTCTTCTTCTGAACAACTTTGTATAGTATTACACAATAAATCCAAAAAGATCATTCTTTCAACCGGTGTTGTTGGGGAGTTGGGAGGTGCAGGAATACAGGTCAATAGGGCGAGGGGGTAAATCCTGTCGCTTTGCAAAAACGCGGGTCGGTCTAACTTTAAGTAGTCTCCTTTAGCGCTCTGGTGGTGGTCAGTCACGGCATAAGAAAGTGGTTGTGGGGTAAAGTGGGCTCTTAGAAAATAACACTGCAACTCCTGCACTTATTGAAGTGTTATGACTTAAAACAGTTAACCCCTCAAATTCTTTTTCCCAGTCTGCAGCATTCCCTTTATCACTGTGTGTTTCTTGTAACATAACAATATCAAGACTCTTCAACATTAATCTTTTCTTAAAATCTCTAGCACCATTCACATTCAGGGTAGCTAGCTTAATTTCACACATAACAAAGAGGAGGAGAGACCAAAAAAACCACACACTCCTTGATGTTGAAACTAAACTATTAAACATCATTTTTAATTTTCTCCAAATTCCTCACAATTTTCTTTAACCTATAGACTTCTTTATTTGTAAAGCATCCCTCAGCCATTAAACTCTTAGTTTTCTCAACAAACTGTACTAAGTTAGGGAAGTATTCTTGTACACACACACCTCTCTTATTCTTTGTTGATTTGAGGAATATTCGTATCTCCTCTGCATTGTAACTACGAACAGTAAACTCATTTAGAGATAACGCCACACTAGAATCTGAGAACTCACTTTCACTTTCTGTTTCATTATCATCCCTAAAGTTCAGATCGAGTTTCATTAGAGCCGTTTTATTTTGAGATTTGTCACTCATTTTTCTTTTTTGAGGCATTTTGAAACTCTCTGCTTCTGTCTCTATCTCTAAATCCACGCAATCAATTTCACTTATTTTCTGTACAACCTGTGTATCATCTTTTCCAGTAGTACCACATTCTCTTTCTTTTTCAGACAGTTTTTCATCCAATAGGCCTACTGCAGTTTCAGCCATATCATTTCTTCCTCCCTTTTCTGAGGGGGTGGGGGGGCGCGTTGGTCCTGATGCCGAGCGGCGGCGAGGGCGGGGCGGATCCACTCTAGGTGTCTTGTCACAAGTAACCATTTCCATCTCTCTGGATTCACCCTGTACACCTGCACCCTGTACATCCACACTAGCTTTACTTGTGCTTGGATAGGAACCATCATCCCCTTTCTCAGTGACTCCCTTTTCTGGGCAATTACGAATCAAATGTCCTGTTTTTTTACAACCAAAGCACTTTGTTTTAGCAGTTGTCACAAAAATGACATAATCAAAATCGTCAACTTTAAAACTAAGTGAAAGATCCAATTCCTCATCATCCTGAACGATCATATATGCAAATCTCCTAAAAGACACAATATGCTTCAACAGAGGAGATGTCGCGCTAATCGGGATCTTTTTTATTGGTGAAATCAATTTTCCATATCGTGATAGAGCTTTTGTTATTATCTCGTCACTGAGAAAGGGGGGGACATTAGATAAGATGACTCTTTTCTAAAGGCATCGAGAGGGGAAGAACAGAAACAAACTCACCATCAATCACAATTCCCTTCTCAACTACTTCATTCACTTTTTCAACGCTATTTAGAAAAATCACTGTAGCGTGATTCATCCTAGATGCTGACAGAATGCATCCATGTCCTACAACCTCACCAATCGCCAGGCAGATCTCCTCTATACTCGCCGCCAATGCCACCTTAACCGCATGGCGCCGCGTGAGTGTAGACAAAACCTGAATAAGGACCGAGTAGCCGGGGCGGGGGTGGGTCATGCTGACTCCGGTACCGCAACCGTGCACACGCCCAAAACTATAACTCAAATACACTAACCCCAAAAAACACAAGAGAACAAGACTACAGAAATCACTCACTCACTCACCACGCCCACGCTCACAGCACTCAGTCCACTCGCGCTCAACACCCTCACCGGAAACGAGAGAGAGAGAGAGAGGAGAGAGAGAGAGAGAGAGAGAGAGAGAGAAGGACGTGGTCGAAGAGGCCACGCAAGGACCATTATTTCGGATGACATAAGAGCAACTTTGGTGGACCATGTCATAAACCATGGCCTGACTATGAGGGAAGCTGGGCAGAGAGTCCATCCTAATCTAAGCCGTTTCACAGTTTCATCCATAATAATGACATTCCGACTGGAAAACAGGTATGTCTTCAACTCTCTACTCTACTCAGACTGTATCTAGAGTATTTACTGTACTGTACCATGTCACGTTACTGTATCACATGTATTGTATTCCAGGGTGGCTAATGCTACTTTTCCAACAAAAGTGGTAGTTTTGTGAAACATACCGTGATAACGTGTTGAGATGTTTCAGTACTGTGTAAGGTAAATACAGTACAGTTCAGTATACACAGTACTGTAAAAAAGAAGCAAACGAGAACAATTTGTGGTTGCATTTTTCTACAGAATGGCTAGAAGACCTACTGGTGGTGGACGCCAATGCCTGTTCACCCAACAGCAGGAACTTTCCATTGTGGAAATGGTCAGAGCAAACAATGCAATCCGTCTCCACCAGCTACAGTAACAAATACTTGCAGATAGGCAAGTATTCAACAACATAAATCGAGTAAGCATTATAACTATCAGACGCATCTTGGTAAAGCACAACATGACCATGAAGCAATTGTACAGGGTCCCATTTGAGAGGAACAGTGTCAGGGTCAAAGAACTTCGACATGAATATGTACAGGTAAGTGTTTCAGTCCTTTACATTTACAATAAAGAATGGGTGCAGTACAGTAACAGATGAATATGTACCACTGGATTAGTACCACATAGATACATTCAGAAAGCTACACAGGTAGGTACCTGTGTGGTGGGGTGGGTCGGTTCTGTATATGTAGTAGTGTAAGTGTGTGCTTTGAGTGAAGCCATCCACAATATGTATTTTTTGTTACAGACAATCTTGGACATGGATGGAGCTGCCCAGCCGCATGAATGTATTTACATTGACGAGGCTGGATTCAACCTTAGCAAAAATAGACGACGGGGACGTAATATAATTGGCCAAAGGGCAATTTTGCACGTCCCGGGGCAGCGCGGGGGAAATATCACATTGTGTGCTGCCATAAGTCTTCGAGGCCTACTGCACCATCATGCCAAACTGGGTCCCTATAATGCGCAACACATCACATTTCTAGATGCACTTCATGATGCAGTTGGACAGGATGGACCAGAGCAGCCCAGGTTTGTTGTCTGGGATAATGTTAATGTTAGTTTCCATCGGGCTGCTCTGGTCCAGAACTGGTTCACCAACCATGATCACTTTGAAGTTCTGTACTTGCCCCCTTACTCGCCATTTCTAAATCCTATAGAGGATTTTTTTTCCGCTTGGAGATGGCGCGTATATGACGCCAACCACATGCCCGTATGCCTCTTCTGCAGGCAATGGAACAGGCCTGTGGAGACATTGAGGTGAGGTCTATCCAGGGATGGATTCGACACACAAGGGGATATTTTCCCCTATGCTTGGCGAGAGAAGACATTGCTTGTGATGTTGATGAGATCCTGTGGCCAGACCCCAACAGACGGCAGGATCCATAAGCCCACTTGAGCACATTTGTTTTTCTGTGTTCACAGTAGTTTTATTTTTGATTTAACTGAATTTACTGTACTGTAAAATATACTAATGTAATGATTTTGAAATCAGTATTTCATTTTTTGGTTGTTGTGAAAACATGCCCTCTGTGGAACTGAATAAAAACATTGAAAACAAAAGACTGCAGTTTTTTTTATATAAAGTAGACTAGTGTGTTGCTGCTGATCTGAAAGTGTATTCATATGATGCAAGTGGGTATCATTTTGTCATCAGAGTGACATTTTGACAAAGGATTGGTTGGTTTTGATAGCAGAGTTTCAATTTGACATAGATGTGAATGGTTTATTTCCCAGTGTTGTGTCTTATTTGCTTGTGTGTAGAGTTGACACAATGAGCCAAATTTAGCAAAGCGTGTGTAAGCAATAGGCAAAAACTGTAAGTTCAGTATCCGTTACAAAATATTATTACTTACCTATAAAGCCCTTAATAGTTTAGCTCCTGCGTACCTAACTAGTCTTCAACCACGCTACAATCCATCACGCTCCCTAAGGTCGCACAACTAGGATAGCAAAGTCCACTAAAGGAGGTAGAGCTTTTTCGCATTTGTCACCACACATGACCTAAGTTTGCACAGACACTGAAACATACAATAGTGATGTATTAATAGCATCTAAAATATAAACCTTTAAAGGTCCCCTGAAGTGCATTGAAACACGCAGAGTTATTCTATGTGGTGATGTAATTTCAACTGAAACAGGAAGACAGGGCGGGACATATCGAGCAGCTCCGCCACCTTTTTAAATTAGCCAATAGCGTTTTGCTTATATCTGCACGGGTCAGAGCCGTTGAGCTCGGTAAAGCCGCATTTGACAGCCACAGTCTAATAGATTACCCCCTAGAATCAATATGAAACAAAATAGTGATCATAATCATGCTAAGGCTGTGTAGTTTTAAAAGTGTTTAATATATGCCGCCTTACGCATATGATCCGCTCCGAGCGATCGTGTCTCTGGACTGGAGCCAAAGTCCAGATCAGACTGTGTGCACTGCCGCGGTTCATGTGAAACAACGTGAAACCAGACCTCATTTGCCCCAATCGAAAGCATATTTAAACTGTCTGAATCATTCCCTTTCGCCTACATTATACACTACATGCCATTCACTGTACAGGAAATACTACACTGTGAACAAGCGACCGATCTCAGCCGCAGCTTCAGTGTCTATTTATAGTGTAGGGGGTGGGCGCTTCGACTTCTAGAGAGCATTTGATTGGTCAGAAGATTTTATGAGAAGATGAAGTATGATGTGACGTCAAAAAAATCGTTGTGCCGTTTTGGCGGAAGTGACGAACTAAAAGCTTTTGAATGCTTATATCTTCTAAATGCAATTTTGTCACTGTTTTGGAGCACACTGCCTTATAGATAACCTTAAGACGAACATATTGATACTAACACCCAAAAAAATTTAATTTTGATTTCATTAACAACTTTAGAAACAAACAAATGTTTATGACCCCTTATTGAATCTGAAAACACTGAATTAATCAGTTGATTCCATTGCATTTATAATCAATGAGATTAATATTTATTTAAATATGTATTTATGTATTTGCCTCAAGTTTAACTTAATTGGAAACTACTGTATATGTGTTTTATGTGTTTGGAGTTTTGATGCCATATTTAACATATTTGTAAGTATTACATATTTTAAACCAAATAACATTTTAAAATCTTAAATGGAATTTCTGCAATTGTCTTACTATTACTTATGTATTTTTATTTTTACCATCATACAAAAAAGGAGTTTTCTGAATATAAATCTACAGTATATAGCAAGACAAGATCTATGTATAGTGCACATCATTTATTGTTACCCTGAAAAAAGTATGACTTATTTTACACAGTCACAGTTGTTTAATTCTGCTGAAGTTTGTGTGTGTGTGTGTGTGTGTGTGCATGTTTATGTGGTTTATGGGGACACAAATTTGTATAATAACATGGGTATGACATAGGTATTACAACGAGTAATTTGTCCCCGTAATTCAAAGGCTTATAAATAATTCAGAATGAGTTTTTTTGAAAATATAAAAATGCAGAAAGTTTCCTGTGAGGGGTAGGTTTAGAGATAGGGTTGGTGTAGGGCAATAGAAAATATGGTTTGTACAGTATAAAAATCATTATGCCTATGGAGAGTCCCCATAAACCATAAAAACAAACCTGTGTGTGTGTGCGCATGGTTAGCGATGCAATGAGATTAAAAGGTGTTTGTAAATAATTGTATACTACATTGTATACTCTAATTGTATACTACATTGTATACTCTAATTGTATACTCTAATTTCACTCCCTTCTCTTTTTTTCTTTCTTAGTTCTTGTTTGAACTAATCATCATATTGAGTCGTTCTGCAATTAATTGATCAACCAACTATCCAGGCCTGGTCCACATATTCGAATTCACTGATTTCTTCAAAGCAATTTTTTTTCTCACACACTTCACACAACTATTAGATGCTCTGGGCTGCCTATATTTATATTACACTCTAAAAAATCCTGGGTTATTTTGTTAACCCAAATGCTGGCTTCTTTTTTCAGTGTTTGGGTAGTTTTTGTGTTACCCAGCTCCTGGGTCAAATGTAACAACCCAGTGTTTGGGTAGTTTTTCTGTCCTGGGTCAGACATAACAACCCAATGTTGAGTTATTTATCACAGGGATTTTGCATCTTCTCTTCACGAGAGAGCAGTTCTAAGCACCATCGAATTGATGCATTATTCGGTAAAATACAGGTTTGTGTACATTTTATTTTATCTATAAAATAGTTACTGTCCTGTATATCGTTCAATTTTATGCAGAGCAACATACAGGCACGCGGTGTGAATCACCTTTAACGAGTGTCGCGGTATTTTCGCGTGATGGAAAAGCCTGATGCTTTGCATAAAATAAATTATTTTATTCATAAAGATACAGAATATAATACTTTGGATATTAAAACATGTCCTCAGAGCTGTTTATTGTATTGGCAGGTTATGGAGTCACAGCATGTTTCGGCTAGAGTGAAACGCAGGGCGGCGGTCCATTAGCAGTTCACTGCCGAACACGACTCCAGATCGGGCACGAGAACCAGAGCCGTTATGGTGGAAACAGAATAACAGAGACTTCGATTACACGTGAATTAATTCTGTTTAATGTTGAATTTTTCTTCTAATGTTTGTTAAAGGAGTTTAAATATAGGCAATATGTATAGCCTATTAAAAATGATATAAACAATGCTGTAAATGTTAAATAAAGGAAAATAAAGGAAGTTATCATGCAAACCAGTGGTTGTGTGGAGTAGCCTATTTTAGAAAAGTTTAGAGGATGTAAGTTAATCTGTAAACATTATTTAATATATGAAGTAAAAAATAATCTAGTAATATAGTAAAAAATGAATAAACCCATTAGCTGGGTTAAAAAAAAAACCAAAAAAACAATTTGCTGGGTAAATTTAACCCAAGATGGGTTCTGTCCTATATTTACCCAGCCCTTGGGTTAATAACAACCCAAATTGGGTTGTTTTTAACCCAGTGTTTTTTTAGAGTGTAATTGAGCTGAATTCATGAATTCAGCTGCCAAGGATGTTTACCTCAGAATCTACGCTGTGTGAGTAATTATGGGCAGTGAGAACATATATCCAAATCCTATCTGGATTACATAAAAATGTCAGTTCCTCAGCACTGGAAGCTGCTTTGTGCTACATTAAAAAAAATAGACACTTTCAGAGACATTTGAGATTTTGTTCCCCAATGGGCCAGCATGCTGCAATGGAGGCACCAACAAAGAAGACTCTACTCTTTGAGCAAATCTGGTTTCTTCTTTGACCATCGCTATAAATTCAGACTAGACCGCTGAGAGTTCTGCTAACCATCCAGGCAGGAGAAACAACATCAATGAAGGAGACAGAAACAGCAACACAAGGAGAGATTGTGCATGAGGATGCTATGTCTTCATAATTGGCATAAGCAGGGAAGATACACGAGCAGAGATGACATGCATTAATGCCACTGCTTGTCTTGGAGAAATATGTTTTTGTGCTCTTTCACACAGAAGATGTTGGTCAGAGATGTGGAGTCACACAATAACGTCTCATATTGTGAGGGTCATTCATGAGTGACCTTTTCGAGAGGGTGGTTACTAAGTAGAAATATTGTCTGCAGGCTGCCAAGCAACTACAAATCTCAGCCTGTATAATCTGCTAGGCCACTATTACTCCTCAAATCTCCCATAAATGCAATTTTAGTCAATGTCTAGATGAATTCATATTTCTATATGTGTCAGGGTTTTTGTTGTTTGTGCTTTAAATTCTGTTATTATTTATTCAAATCTGTATTACTTTATTTTCCCATGGAACACTAAATGACAAGTTTAGTAGAATGTTCACACTGCTCTTTTCCATACAATGAAAGTGAAGTCAAAAAAGGGCAATAAATCGTAAAAGTGTTCCATACCATGTGTGCACTATATTCCATGTCTTCTGAAGCTATCTGATACACTGTCTGAGAAAAAAAAAAGTGCAAAAATTGTATCATTTGGGCTACAACAGCTCGTCACTGAGGCAGTACACTCAAACTTCCTGTTGTGCTGGGGTCAGTTAGACCCACATTCGATTTTCAAACTGCTTGAAAACCTGGATAAACTGTTGATTTCTTCTTGAAATTTTGTATTTCTCATGTAGGGTCATGAACGTGGATGCAAAGTTTCAACACAGATATATTTTTTGTATTAGCTGTATGAATTTGGTGTTGGGGTCCTATTAACCCTCATTGGTTTCTATGTAATTTACCAAAAATCAACAATTTCAAAAACTGCAAAGAGTCAAGTAAAAAGCCTGGGAAGTATTTTTTTTTAAATGGAAGTGTTCTGAATCATCCAATCATCATGTCTTTATTTAGTTTGTTTGTACAGTCAAAAATCAGAGTATGTTTTTGGTTGTTTCATTTTTGGATTTGCAGCAATGAAAATAAGTGTGAAACCCATTTTACCCTCACAAAGGTTTATGATCCAGATATAACAAAACCGTATATGCTATTTACAGTAAGTATCAACAGCAATAAGTACTACTATCACTGCAAATTATGTTTATTATTTATACATGCAGTGTATTATTTGCATCATGAAAAAAAAAAAAAAAAGATACTGGAATTGAAAAAGGTCACCCCATGCTAACTGACTTGTAGACTGCAAATAAAGGTGAAAACTGGTGCATTTTTTTAGCTCAGCATGAAAAGAGCTTTCTGGAGCATTTCAGTCCTTGGTAGAGCAACTGAAGCAAACAATCAACTATGGGTGCAAGGCACTGTCAAAAGATATCCGGGATAAAGTTGTGGACAGGCACAAGTCAGGAGATGGATACAGAAAAAATTTGAAGACTTTATCAATGCCTATAGAAGCACAGTTAATTTTATTATATGATTTGGAAGGTATTTGGTACAACACAGACACTCCGTGGATCAGGACGTCGCTCCAAACTGGATGAAAGAGCCAGGAGAAAACTGGTCAGAGAGGCTGAGATTTGCCAAAACTCAATGACCCAAAGCACACAGCAGAACTGACACCCAGTGGTTTGAAGGAGAAAAAGTTGAATGTCCTTGCATGGCCTAGTCAGAGCCACCCCATTGAAAATCTGTGGAATGACTTGAAGACTGCAGTCCACAAACGGTCACCATCAAATGTATCTAAACTCTAGCAGTTCTGTAAAGAAGAGCGGCAAATATTACAAAGTCTTGTAGGATATCAGACCGAATCAGACAATCTAAGATTCGTCAAAAACCGAAGTTTGAGGCACGAGGAGCACAAAAATTCCACAGAGGCCCAAGACAACAGAATGTCATAAATCAGACCCCGCCTCTCTGAAGCAAGCCTAAACCTAAGCCCCTGTCACAGAACAGTTTTAACATTAACACAAAAGAACACATTGACAAGTACAAGGAGATTGTCAATTTTGGGGCAATTTATCAAGAATAATGGTCAAAAGAGATTACCGCATGACTATCACACGATATAACATACAGTCACAAAGCTCCTCGTTGACTTCCCCCATTCCCGACAAACATACACAGACTACAATTCCTTACATACCTTTTAATCTCCTGGTCTCCTACGGTCCAAGAATGCCAAGAACTTCATTTTCATGTGAAGATGCTCTAAATACACTAAAAGGACTCGAGACTAACCATTGCTAATATATCTACCCCATATCATGTACTCCCACATGTTTAACCCTCATGCTTATTTATTGTGTATGTATTTTGAATAACTAGTGAATAGTTTATAGGATTATTATATTCATGCTGGGTATGTATGAGTTTGAAAATTCATGCTTTAAACGTTTCTATCAATCAATATTTTGTAAAATGTATTATATTCTTGTTATATAAATCATGTCCAAATTTATACTCTGCCAGAGCGGGGAAACTGGGACCATGTGAATGATGAGATAATAGTTGATTTATGAATGGGAAGGAGAATCATTGCAACACCCCGAGCTACAATTGTTCGAGACACCATTTGGGGTGTGTTAACCAGCCTGGTTTAAATACTCAGCCACCATCAAACTGCGCGCTTTTTGGTCTTTTGCCTTTTGCCTTTTTGCGGGTCTGACTTTTTGTGTCTAGCTTTTAGCCATGCGGCTTTTAGCTTTTTCACTCCTAGTCATGTTTCTTTAGCTTTTGAGCGTGGTCTGGCTTACACGCCAGCTCCTCCAAAACCATGAGAAGAAACGCCACCTGGTCTCATCAAACTTTACATCTATTTCTATTTCTTTAGTTTGTTTTATTTTCCGTTGAGAGTTTCGTGTTCTGAGTTAAGCCTAACGCCGCATCTTCCAGAAGAGTGCTGTCTACCCTTCAACTGCAGACCACAGCACCGCGTCGCCAGCCAACGCCCAATCACTGGCTTCCCAAGACTGAACCTCCAGCCAATCAGCAACCTCGGTTTAGCAACCAGACAAGAAAGGGAACCCCGCACACAGAAAGCAAGTACCTCCAGATTCTAAACTGAACTGGTGCAGTTAATCTAAATTTTAACCTCATTGAGGAACTCAGTGCGAGGGTTAATTAAGTGATTGATGGTTGTTCAGATCTATACAATGGCACATATTGCTGTAAACTTGGGATTTCACATTTTCATTCTCTTTAATTATTTCCTCTCTCTCTCTTTCTGAAAACTTGTGTGAATGCGTGTGTTCATGTGTTAGATTAGTTTATATGTCTTAGATTTATCCAATAAAGCCTTATTTATATGGAAAAGAGAAGTATCTTGTGTTTTGTGCTCACAAGTTAATGTCTTAAACTGCCGATCTTGTTACATACGCTAATTAATAGTGTTTTCACTATATAAATATCCATTGCAGAATTGATATCATACAGCTCGTTCACTGAATCGCAGGCCGTCTCAGTGATCAGCCGTAAAACAGTGATTCTGTCCTAATTCCCTTGCATATTAATGGTGGAGTTCCCTTTAAAATCTTAAATGATTCCCTTTGAGCTAAATTATTGACCTGTTTCCCTTACAGTCTGGATGTGCAACGTCATCAGACATATCCCAACAGACTAAAGTGTAGTCCAACAAAATACTGACACAAGGGGTTGGTCCTTTTTCTAACTCAGTGATTCTGTGTTTTTTCCCTCTTTTTTTTCTGACATGTTGGCGTTATATCTTTCACTTGGATTTTACAAGTTGCAAATAAATACAAATACAGCTGGATAAAACAAACTATGTCCGTCTTCATTTCAGGCTACAATACAACAAAATGTGATTATTTTATAATTAGAATCACACAATAAGAAGGAGAGACACATAGGATTGGGGTAACTGGCGTTTATTAAAAAGATGAAGCAAAATGCCAACACAGAAGAATGGTATGTCAGAGGAATAGAAGAAACCACCACTTAACTGACAAAGTCGCTTGAGCAGGCTAAAGAGGATGGATAATGAACCAGAGGAACGCTGACGAAGTCAATGAAGATGAGATGCACTAGGCAGGTAAGTCAGGCATGCAGCTCACACAGAAGTAAGGACAAGAATAAACACAAAACTGAGACTGAGTAAACACTTACATAGAAGTCCTGATTAGATGCAGCAGGTGTGTAGAATTAGAATTCTGGTGACTACGAACGATTGGGAGGAGTTGATGGCTCTGGTGCTGAAGGTGTTGCTGAATCTGGATGGATGGATGGAATTTAAAATATGTTTGCTCAGTTTGACCCCCAACACTAAAGTTTTATCCATTTTTTTTGTTTGTCAGGATTTTTAAGGGGCAACACTACTGTACCTTATCTACCCCTAAATGTGGCATATTATGGCTCTGAACATTTGGGGTGAAAATAAGAAACAAATTTGTCCCTTTTTTAACTAAAGGGTACTGCCTCAGTGACAAGCTGTTACACACATAAAGGTACAATTTGTGCACATTTTTTTCTGGAAGTATAGCTTTGTGTCACGAACAGACTGAAAGTAATTTTACACTGAACATTTCAATATTTATTATTGAAATGTGTTACCACAAGATGCATAATTTCAGGTTTGATGATGTCAAACCTAGTATGATGGACCTCATGAGTTGTATGGAATTGTTTTATGGTGGAAGTCCAAATTCCTATTGCACTTGGAAATTCAGACCCTTCTAGTTTAATTGAATGTATTAATATTTATGGAAATACATTTGACTAAGTGTGACCAGTTTTATTTGCACACATGCTGCACACATAAAACAAGAACAAAAAAATAAATAAATAAATTTCAAGGACCTGCGGGTTGTTTGGCACATGTTTTTGTCTTCCAGATAACACTGTCAGCAGATGAAAATGTGTGTTTGTGAGGCTGGGTGGGTAGGTGTGTTGTTGGAAGCTTCAAAGCCCTCCATTTCCGCTGTCCTCACAAGTTAATTACTGTGAATCTGTAGTACCTCACAGCTGAAGTAAAGATAGTTGTTGTTTAAGCCCTCTGCCAGTTTCATTACCACTAATTCTAGCGTGGGCTCTCGGCATCAACACCAACTGTCACTGTTTGTGTGTGTGTCAGCAAGTTGACAGTCACCTGGATGCACTATAGTTAAAATATCAAAGTAGAATAATTGGGTTAATTGCTTATATAGTAAACAAGTGTACAACAAATAAACACATCCTGTGAGGAGGGAACCTGCCAATTTATAAGTACATTTAGAATGACTGAGACAGCAAGACTGCAAGTGCCTAAGTGAGGAAATTACAACACTGGGATCTTCTGCAGGAAGGGTTTCAGCATAAAAGGATTATTACTTTTTCCTATCGGCTTTCTTCAAGTTAGTCTATATAAACAGACTTTTGACTGCCAGATTGGGTCCAAGAATTGCCAACATGGACAGGAAGAGACTGCTTAGCAGACACACTAAACAGATAAATGCAGTTTGCTTTATTTGTCTTTGGTGTTACTTTATACAGTATAAGGGGTATTTATCTACTATGTACCTATATTCAAGAAATCCTCCTCAGTACTTGAGCAAGCTCATATCGCATTATAGTCCTTCACGTCCGCTGCAATCTCAAAACTCTGCCATTTGATAATACCTAGAATATCAAAATCAACTGCGGGCGGCAGATCCTTTTCCTATTTAGCGCCCAAACTCTGGAACTACCTAGCGTTGTTCGGGAGGCACACACTCTGTCAGTTTAAATCTAGATTAAAGACCCATCTCTTTAACCTGTCATACACATAACACTAACACATTTCTAATATTCAAATATGTTAAATGATTGTTAGGCTGCATTAATTAAGTCAACTGGAACCAGGAACACTTCCCATAACCCCAATGTACTAGCTACATCATAAGAAGAATGGCATCTACGGTAATATTAGTCTGAATCATTCTTATTCCGAGGTCACCGTAGCCACCCAGATCCAGTCCGTATCCAGATCAGATGGTGCATCAGCACCTAGAGATGACCTCTACAGCCCTGAATGTCAGAGGAGACCATGTCAACTAGATGAGCCCTAGAGACAGATCCCCTGCCAATAATTGGTTCAAGACCACGGGAACCAGATGAGTCCTCTGCACAATCTGACTGTGTTGCAGCCTCGATTAAATTCCCCCCCCCAAAAAAAAAACACACCATGCTGGTTTCGTCTGGCCAGAAGAGAACTGGCCCCCAGACTGAGCCTGGGTTCTCCCAAGGTTTTTTTATTCCTTTTCTGTCACCAAGGGAGTTTTGGTTCCTTGCCACTGTCACCTTTGGCTTGCCTAGTTGGGGACACTTAATTTCTGGCAATATTGTCGGTTTGATTGCACAGACACTATTGGAAGAGAACTGAACTGAGCTAGATGATGACATCACTGAATCAACAATCAACTGACTTTAACTGAAAAATTTACTGTTTACTAGTGTCCTTCTACATTATGGACACTTTGTTTTCCTGTTTAACACTGTAAAGCTACCTTGACACAATCTGTATTGTATAAAGCACTATAAATAAAGGTGACTTGGTATAAGGTATTTATTGTGTTCATGTTGCATTGCAAAACACTTTTGCTGCTACTGAGGTGAGACACGTTAAGGTTAAGGTTAAGGTTAAGGTCATGTTTCCTTAATGATTCATGTTATTACATAATAGTTAAAGACACTTAATAAAATAGGTCTGTGACACTTAAGAGCAGTTAATTCTGAATGTGTTTGTTTGACAATACAGTTGCTAAAGGAGACATATTATGGCCCTTTTTACATATGTAATATAAGTCTCTGGTGTCCAAGGAATGTGTCTGTGAAGTTTCAGCTCAAAAATACCCCACAGATCATTTATTATACCATTTTGAAATGCCTATTTTGAGTGGAAGCAGAAACAGCTGTTTTTCAGGCCTGTCTCTTTAAATGCAAATGAGCTGCTGCTCCCCGCCCACTTTTCCAGAATAGAGCTGTACCATTACAGCTGGTACCTGCTAAAAACATCTGTTTTGGTTCTGATTGTCATGTTTATCGTGCTGAAATCATGCGTTTTAAACCATAAGATTTTAAACTTCAGATATAAGGTTTTCTGAGAGCACAAATCCGAAGCACACGGACAGAAAGCGGATGTCGCATGTGAGTACTAAAACAGTCTCATTCACACCAAGTTATTGTTACAAATTAAAGTTTGTTTAAAAACACACGAGTTACAAAAACTGCTGGTTATGTCTGTGAAGGTAACAGCTGGGAAATACATTGCATGTTAACATTAATAAATCAATGATTGCAGCCTATTGTCAATCGAGGCGGGGATCTAAATAGTGTTCTGTGCTCGTCTGTGCAGCTAAAGACAGAACAGTTAGCAAGTTTTGCTCAAACTTTCACCATGGCATTAGAGCTGGTACACCGTTGTCGCTTGCAAAAAAACAAATGATGGTGCCTTGGGTGTAAACTTACAGAATAAGGGGCGGTAATATTATAATGAGAACCCTTTGCCACGTCACCAAGGGAGCGAAATCAGACACGCTCATTTTTTCAGACGCTTGCAGAAAAAAAGCTTATCAAAACAAAGTTACTGGGTTAATCTTTTTCACGTTTCCTTGGTTGGTAGATGCACCGGGGACCTGATTATAGCACTTAAAACCTGGAAAAGTCAGATTTAAGTCACCTTTAAGGAAATCTAGTTTTCTAGTTTTTAAGTTACAATTCAAAAGTTCAACTGTTTCTTTGAATAATGTAGTACCATTTTATGCTAAAACTGCAAGATTTTATTTTATTTTTTTCATTTTACCAGAGATACAATGTGTAAGACTCAGGTTCAGGTTCAAACACTGGAGTGCAAACAAAATGGGGACTGGCTTGTATTGGAGCAGTGTCACTAAAAATGAATCACAGCTCTTGTAATGATGATTTCTGGTTGTATTTGGAAGGTTATGCAAGTGCTTATTATCGAGTACTGTATGCAATATATGGCCTGACTCGCATTGTAGGAAAAAAAAATCACTTTGCATGCTAACAAGACACTTCAGCCAAGGTTTTTGCGCTGTTTACCTGGACAGAATCAGGCACTCCAGTGTGACAGGTTTTTACAAATGCAAGCAAAAAGTGAGCAGAATGTAGTTGCATGAAACATTGAAAAATACTTTGAAGGGGTCATATGATGGTGCTAAAAAAAACATTATTTTGTGTAATGAAATATGTTTATGCAGTTTAAAAGTTCAAAAAACACATTTTCCACACTGTACATTATTGTTTCTACTCTACCTTTCTGAAACGTGTTGATTTTTACAAAGCTCATCGGTCTGAAAAGCGAGGTGTGCTCTGATTGGTCAGCTATCCAGTGCGTTGTGATTGGCCGAATACCTCAAGCGTGTGACGGAAATGTTACATCCCTTACCATACTGTGATGCCGTGTCAGGCCAGAGCGACGAGACAAAAACAATAAAACCCATTATAAACGAGGCATTGTTGCATCCAGTGGGGACATAATTAGGATTATATTGACTTATACTGTCTTTTTAAACGTTGCATTGCATCGCGCCGCGTAAAACACTAAAAACATTTCTGCATTTGTGATCGGAGAAATGACAAACTTACACTGCTCAAAACTCGCGTTTGAATCATCAGTGGCAATCCTTTAAATATGAAAACGTACTTACAGACTGTGAGTCAGAACAACCGGCATTGTAGTTTACTCTCCCAGAATCAGGATCAGGAAACAGTCCTCCATAAAATGTGCTGGACGCATCTGAATATTTAGGTTGAACTGTTTTGGAACAGTGTTGTAAATACAACTTAAGCACTGATTTTTAGTTGTGTCCTCTTTGGAAGGCCAAACAAAGTATTTTATCTTTCGCAACGAAACACACAGCGTCTTCACAACATGGCGGCGGTGGTGGCAGCACCAATAAAGTTACGCCTTCTTTCTTTGCGTGAACATTTGGGCGGTGTATGCAAAATCTTCCCAAGCGTGATGTAGACATGTGGGGGCAGGGTTTACACGAGGCATTTGGAGGCGTGGCAGAGTCTTAACTTTGATATAGAATATCTCTTTTGTTTTGAGACTTCAGTCTTTGCAACTTTAGGGATCTTATTCACGCACAGCTTGTAACAATCTAAAGAGAAAGGAAAACTTGAAATCACACCATATGACCCCTTTAAGACATGTAAAATAAAAGAAAAAAAAAAACATTTAAAGGGGTCATCGGATGTTTGAACATAGATGTGTGTTGGAAGTATGTTTACACATCCATCCTATAATGATCCACTCCACCGAAGGGGTAATATAACATTTATTTTTTTTTAATCCTTATTTTAAAATCCCCTTTCTCAAATCAGGCTGTTCTGAGATTTCTGTCAGAATTACATAGTTCGCACAGGCCCCTCTCACGAACTTTGATTGACCATAGAGTTCTTACCTTAGGACACTGTTGCCACGTAAAATTGCGTAATTAAAAACTTTTCAAACTACCCTAGAAAATGTTTCTTCCAAAAGCATCTAACAACAAATTTAGCTATTTTTAAATTTAATTTGGCAACTTTTAGCACGTTTTGATAGTGACTCAAACAATAAAAAGGCACACATTTTCCATCTAAATTTCACAAAAATTGGAAACCAAAGATGCCTAGCAGTACACACATCAGAAGAATTAAGATATTGCTATTTGCAGTTGTTCAATTTGATGATAATAATAATAGTTTAATAATTGCTAATTTATGATACACCTTGTTAGTAGCTTGTACCTGTGATTGTAGATCAGTTATTACACTGTAAGAAAAATATCTAGAAAAATGGCAAAGGTACTAGTTATTTTCCAGGACATTATTGTCCTGAATCCGTCCGTGGTTCTTTCCGTATGCCGTCGTCAGAGGTCACCCTTCCTTTACATTGACTCTCACACTACACAAACTGTTACACTTCACCCTGGACTACATTTCCCATGATCCATTGCACTAATCACAAGCTCACCTGAAACCAATCACACACACTACATAAACCACACTCAAACCATTACAGACTGCTGAGTATTGTTTGCATTTATCGCCGGTTAGCTGATAGCACATTACGGAGCCATTCCTTGTTTGCCCTAGTTCATAGTTTAGTCTTGTTCTTTGCCTGGATTACCCGTGTCTTGATTATTGCCTGTTTTCCTCATCTCTGCCTGCCCTGGATTCTATTGCCTGCTGTGGATTACCTCTCTTGTCTCGCCCTTGTTTGGATACTGTTTGCTCCTTGTCTGAACTATTGCTTGCTTATTTGGATACCCCCTTGCCTTGCTCACTGGATTATGTTTGTCGATCGTTGACCTGGTCTGTCCCTGGAATACTCTTTGTCTTGCCTGAAATGTACCTGTTTGACACTGTTTGACCCATGCCTGTTATGACCACGTCTAGGAATAAAAGCATGCAGCTGGATCCGCACGTCTCTTGTCTCGTTCGCCCCGTAACAATTATCTGTTATCCATTATCCGTTGTAATCCTGTTACCAGAAAACACAAAATACAATGCACAATTTAAAATGCAGGTCAAAACCTGTGAATTGTTTTCTTAGAGTGTAGCATACTGACTACTAATACACTGCTTAAATAATTGTTCAGAATTTGTAGTTTTACTAGTTTATTAGCTAATTTAAAAAAAACTTATCGTTCAAAAATGTAATCGTTCGAAAGTGTTCAGTAATTCAATGTTGTATGTAAAAATAGTTATTTATATTTTAACATTATATTATGCATTTATATTATTTTATGAACGAATCTAAATGAACATAAAAATATATATATTTTTTGCTGAGATTTGATGTAGTGACAATTTTGCGTCATGATTGCTTAATGACGTCATTGCGCAATGACATCACAAGGTCATTTAACAACTTTTAGCAACAAATCGACCATCCTTTAGCAACTTCCCCTGAAAATTAGTTGGCAACACTGACCTTAGACCCTCCTGTGAGCTGTCATCAGTTCGCTATTGTGTTGACTCTGGTGCAGGGGAAGACAAGAACGTCTCCGATTAAGTGATTGAGGTGTTTTGTTGTTGGATGTAATAATGAATATAGCAGCTGTCATTTACTCCCGACATCTGAGCCACTGAAGACGCAGAGGATTAACATTACTTTCGTTTTAAAGGGGATGCGCCAATCCCGATCTGCCTAAATGCGTCTATATTCGTGCGAATCATTCGTGATCCAGCTTCATCAACAGAAGAAGTGAGTCTAAGGGTTTTTTATGAATCTTTGCAAATCGCCTTTCCTAATAACGTCCTTGATAGCCAGTTTCGCGGCTGAAGTTTACAGTCTGCTCGTCACCCCACGGAAGAGAGGGGCAAAGTGAGCAGAGCTCATTAGCATTTAAAGCAACATGGACTAAAATGGCTGGCTGAAAACAGAGCTAATTTCAACAGGGTAAAAAAGGTGGTTTTTACACTACCATTGACAAATTTTAACCAAAGAATGTTATAGACTTTTCATTAAGACCCTAAAGAATCATATCAACTTGTGGAAAATGGGCATCCGATGACCCCTTTAAAAATTTAAATATACCTCATCCAATGAGAATCGTTAATAATTAACAGTTAATTCCTCTCGATTCTGATTCTTGTGCTTCTGAAAGTTTTGACATTTTTTTAATGTTAATATAAAAGTGTTTTTCAAGGTTTCATGCAAACAATTATCATCACCATTATTAAGACAATTTTAACATCAAACCATTGTTTCCATCCCCTTTCCATGATATTGCTTTTTCCATTGAAAATGTTGTCTCATCTTAATCAGGAAAGAATAATGCACAGATCAAGCAGTCTTTACAAGTGAAAACAGTCCAAAACAGTTTTAAACAAATATGGATTTTGATGCAAGAGGACAACGGGGTGGACTCTTTCACTGGAAGAAGTGGATTTATGGATTCTGGGCTTGAATTTTGGTCAGAAGTTTTGTGTAAAGTTAAAGTGTCTTAATGATGGACTTGTTTCCTACAAACGTGCAGCTTTTAACTTCACAATATGTTAATTGATGAACTGTAGTCGTCTTGAGTACTTGTGGTATATTGTGATGTTTTAACGCTTATTTTAACAGCACCTATTCACAGTGGATGATCCACAAAGTGATGTAATGCTACAATTCTCCAAATCTGTTCTGATGAAGAAAAAAATTCGGACCCACTTTATATTAAGTGGCCTTAACAACTATGTACTTACATTTAAGTTAATCATTTGGTACAATGCACTTATTGTGTACATACATGTTTTTACAGTGTACTTATATTTTAAAAATACCTACGTGTAATTACATCTGTAATTAATTTGTTATTACACTGTTGACCCATCCCTTACACCTTAACCCACCATTAAACCTACCCATACCACCAAACCTGTCCCTAACCTTACTCGTATCCCGTCTCAATAGCAGCAAAAGTGTTTGGCAATACAATATGAACACAATAAGTACATTGTACTTATTTTTTGATGTAAGTACATAGTAGTTAAGGCCACTTAATATAAAGTGGGACCAAAAAGTCATCTACATCTTGGATGGCCTGAGGGTGAGTAAATTTTCAGCAAATTTTTATTTTTTGGTGAACTATTCTTTTAATGAAAAATGAAAAAATATGATAAGTAAAATATTTGGTATAATAAGCTTTATTTTCATTGTAAAATTGAAACTTCCCTCCTTTGCATTGCATTCGAGTCCGAACTGCAAACTGCATTTCTGACCACCTGAAAGTGGACAGCTTCTTACATTCTTTTTTTCAGATTCAGTCAAGCTCTGACAGACTGAAAGCAATGTATCTGTGAGTGTGAGCTGCAATCATTAGGTCAAGTCAAACATTTCTATAGAGTTCACATCCAGGCTTTGGTTGACCACTTGAGAACACTCAGAGATGTCTGGAAGCTACTCCAGCATTGCCGTACTTGTGAAGTTTAGGTTTTCAAGCACAGACCTTTTTGTGCTTGACTCAGAGCAATTTTCTCTGGGTCCTAACTAGTGGCACAGTCTGAGAAGCTTCCACACAAGACTCTGCTGCCATCCATCATGCTGGCCGAGGTGATGAGTGAGAGCTTTTTTGGCCAGACAATGCCAGTGTACAAAAACTGGAAGTTTATTGTCTACGAATCAGCCTTCATCTGGTCAGTTTTTGAAGGCGGCATACATTTATATCAAAATGAATGTATAAATTAATTTATAAGCTCACTATTTCTACAATGGAATTACCATTTCAGTCATTAAATAGTTACTTGTTGATGTCTAACACCCACTTTGTAATGCTGGTGATGTTGAATGTTTAATGTTGTTAAACTGTTAAAAGTGAACAAGTGCAAGGTTTCTAAAAATTAATAAACAAAATGAATTCAAGCACATGAATTCAATATCTGAGCTATTCAAATTGATAACCCTCACCCCCACACTGACAGATACCCGAATCAAACCCGCACCCTTGGTTAAGTCATTGATTGACTGGGCAGCAAGGCAGCCTTTGGATTTGCACAGAGCCTTTAAACTGAGTATTTGGTCAGTTCATATTTCATTAGAAATATAAGAAACCATCAACAGCAATCGAAGTTAATTAGCCCTTAATTCCTCTCCAACCCAGTAGTTCACAGAGCTCTTGTTGTCTCAAAGTGTTGCACTTTACTTTTACAGCTCTGCAAATGGAACTGCAGCCGTTTATGCTTCTCTTCAACTTCAACACACTTTTTCACACATCGCAGGCTTTAATCAGTAGAAAATGGAAGCAATAATCACATTTCACAAGCCTGAGATTAGCTTGGCTGTCGATTTTGGAGAATACGGCTGTTCCCAAATTGTTCTGGAAAAGTTTCAATTACAAAAAAAAAGAAAGAAATGTCTTTCTATTTGTCCTGATGGCTCTAATAGAAGACAATTATTGGTATTTGTGTACTTAAATTGGTTATAATAGAGTCTTAGATTGAGATATTTTGGTTTAGAGAAACAAACAGCATCTGTTTCGAAAGCAGATTGGTTGCTAAGATTATGGCAGGTCTGTGCTATACAAAAACTGGATAAGTTTTCTATCTCTGAACCCTGCTTAAAGTGCCCTGCTTAAAGAACCCTGCTATTATGCATGTAGTGTAGCTGTCTGTGAATGTACTGTAAAAGATCTGCAAAGTTGTGAAGCAGACAGTGCACAATAAATAAAGTTATAGTCTCTCAAAAAAAAAGAATCAACATAATGATCTCCTATGTTCGACATTGTCCGCCCGCAAACAACTGACCTGCCCACAAAACACATAGCCATGCGCTGTACACAGTGGACCAATCACAAAAGACTAGGCCATCTAACCAATCAAAGCAGTGTAGGCCCACGAAAAGGAGGGTTTTAGAGAGACTGCTTCAAATGAATCGTTTATGAATCATTGAGAACTGAGGTGAAATAAATAATTCTCTATTATGAGAAAAAGTGTTTTTTGATCTTGCTGCTGTACATTTCCAACCCTTGTTGTGTATTTCTATTTCTGTCTCTCTTTTGTTTTGAAAGTGTTTGGGTCATGTATATGCTGATTGGCTCCTGCAGGCTAAGGATGGCCCATTGGGCATTCAAACAATAGGCACACCTTAAAAGCCCTGAGCACTTCCTTTCTCAGAGCCAGAGCAGGGTAGAGGAAGAAGATGAAATTGAACAAAAAAGTATCCACCTCTTTTATGACCGATTGTGGAACGTCTAATGCAAGAGCTGTGTACACTAAACGTGACAACCCTTCAGTTTTGGATAATAATATTCTTCCTTTTAATGATAGATCTCTCATTAACCATAAATTTGATTCCTGTTTAATTTTCCTAGTAATTGGTGTAAAATGTGTATTATTTCTCTCCTTTTGGTCCTTACAGATCAGAAATGGAATAATAATAATTAAGAACTTAAGCATTATATTGAGGCCCTAAAAGATGCAAGAAATAAAAAAGCGAAACGGATTTATAGAATTTTTTAATCCTTTTCTTTTCTGAACTTTTTGTACGTTTTCCCATGTATATATATATACGATTTGTTGTCTCTCTTTTTTATCTCTGGTTACCTTTGTTACTATGATGGAAAATTGTAATAGAATAGTTGAATACTTGTGATCCTCGTATAGGTAGTGTTCTTGTCTTGTTCGTTATGCAATAAAAAAAAATCAAAATAAAAAAAAGAGTGCGTGAGAGAGAGAGAGAGTTGTTGGGTTTTGGCTGTATGTTCTCTTAGTTGAATGTGGGTTGTTTAGAGTGAGGATTGTTTGATCTTTAAAAGAGATTAATTTTTGTAAGTAGGAACTGTTTGGTTTTGACCTCATTGCTTGTTATGACGTGGATTTGGATTCTCCTTTTAACTCTGCTTGCCTGATCTTGTAAATAGTTGTATATCATTGTAAATACAGAGGGTTGGGAGAAAGTAAGGAGTTTGACGCCATTTTGTTTATTGTAACCTTTTTGATCTCTGTTTTGTGTTAAGGAGTTAGGGAAATATTGACTTTTTTATTTTATTTAATTTTAGGTTTAGGAAAGAGGTCTTAAAATAAGGAAGTTGTGTTATATTTTGGCTTGGTCAATCGGACGGAAATTCCCTATTTATTTTTTTGAATTATTTGTATTTTTTATATATATTTTTTGGTCATTAAAATCCCTCAAAAGAATCCCCGCTTCCTCTCTCTCTTTTCATGTTGCGTCCTTTAACCCTAGACGGGGCGTAACAGTATAACTGTTGTAGGAGACTCCCAAAACTATATTATGAACCTTAAAAATGGCATAATAGGGGCACTTTAAAGTTATTTCTAAGTCTTGGCTACATTGGGCAAATAGGCATTTAATTAAGGTTTGTCAAGGTCATGATGAAATGCAGAAAATGTCTTTGTCATTTTAATCAGTGACTGACAGCTGTATCTATTATAATCCATTGAGACAATTTTACTGACTTTAGTGTGACTTCAGTTTCAGTTGCTTTCAGCGAGGAGAATTTTGCTGTACGACTGGTGAAGCTGTGTTTATGAGCAGCTTTGCATCTGTAAAATGTTATCTTTATTTTAAAAACCATTCATAAAGGCTCTCAGATGTAACAATTCACAGTTATCTAATGCAATCATTTACATTTTTTGAAGAAACGGGAAGTCTCTCTGAAATTCTGGTCCCTTTCATTTTTTCAAAAATTGTACAAATTGGTACGGGTGAGGTTGTATGAATACATACAAATTAGCTACCTAGTAAAATATGTAAGAATTGCTGTGAGATCAGGCTCATGAGTCACATGATTTGACATAGCATTCATATCTGTTGCACAAATGGTGCAAGATTTTAGGGTTATTATGGTTTTGGAAAACACCATAAGTATGAGCATTAATAATAGTGATGCTTGCCTTAGCAAATACAAATTCTATAATCTGCTGTGGAAAAAAATAAGCATGCCCTAAAATCAATGGCAGGTGTTGATCCAGTCAGCAGAAATCAATTCTTGAAAGACAGTAACTATCAATCTCCTGAATTGGCTTGAAGACCTAAGATTTCTGCTTAATCCCCTTCACAGAACCGCCTCAGCTATGTGATGTTTAAGGGCTTCATTTCACTAACTACTTCAGTTCATTACATTTCAGTGAGGTTAAGGTCTGTGCTTTAACTTGTTCATTGCATTGTCATTCATTTGTTCTTTTATTAGCCACTCTTTATCATTATTCCAATTGATTTGCGCAATTGTTTTGTCACAAGGCGTACTTGCAGGTAACCTTCATGTAACAATGGGCTCTCATTCTCCTCAAGCTTACTCCATCCTAACACGAGGATTGTCTAAAGGTTTCAAACGCACTCTAAGAATGCTACTGTACCATAAAAATAAATGTTCCAAAAAGAGGTTTTCACACCGATGTCACAGAAGAACCATTTTTGTTTCCCCAGAGAACCTTATAGTGAACAGTTCTTCTGCAAATTTGCGTGTTTGACAAACAACGGACTATAGTAGGTTGCCACTGACTAAAGATTTTCTAGTCAACTAGTAGTCGACTAAACATGTAATTAATTGACTAATCGCACATTTACATTAATTTAATTACTTAAAGTGCCCCTATTATGCCATTTTTTTAAGGTTGCTAATATTGTTTAATGAGTCTGCTAAAACAGGTTTACATGCATGCAAGGTCAAAAAAATAGATTTAATTTTACCTAATTTCTAAATTATTCGTAAACGACTTGTGCGAAGCAGTTCAAAGAATCAGTCTCTCTAAACCCCTCCTTTTCGTGAGCCCTCACTGCTGTAATTGGTCAGATGGCGCACTCCTTTGTGATTGGTCTATCGCGTACAGCATGTGTCAGAAACGAAACGCCCATTGCCATGATGGAATGACAGCCCTGGAGACTTGTCAATACATAGAAAAGATGGTATGGATTGTACCTTACCAATTCGAGCCGGAGTCTGATGATGAAACAGTTGAAGTGGCTGATCAACAAGAGACTGATTCGCAAGAGCGACTGGAGCAGGATGTTTCTCAGTGGTAAGTGTTAAGTGTTAACAAGTTCCCTTTCAGTCAGTCACATTCTACGTTACGTCAGTCGTGACTGACGAATTGGGATCTCGCCCGAGAGCCCAATCACCTTCGAGTGTTAACTAAACAAGCCAATGACAGTTGGCATGCGTGTTTTGCCACGCGCACCCCGCCCCGCAGCGCGTGTATAAAAGGAGAGCGCGTGCAAACGCACATCAGCTTTTCGCTTCGGAGCCGACCCTTCTACAGGACGAATCTCCGCGAGAGTTCGAGAAACAGCTGGCGTTGGTGTGACAGCATATCAGCGGGGGTTGCCATCCAGGCTGCTGAAACCTCGGTGGGCTGCAGCTTCAATTCTGCTGGGTCAGCAGAAGGGAAAGGCTGTCTCCAAACAAAGACTTGCCCACTGGTTAGTGGAGGCTATAGTCTTGGCATACCAGGCCAACGTTTACCATGCCCTTGGAGTGAGAGCTCACTCTACGAGAGGAGTGGCATCTTTTTGGGCATTGGCGCGGGGCGCCTCGATATCTGTAGAGCTGCCGGCTGGGTGACGCTTAACACGTTTGCGAGATTCTATAATCTTTGTGTAGAGCCCGTGTCCTCTCGTGTATTTGCCTCAGGTAGGCAGTAACACCGGACTTGCTCGGTGTCGATCACGCTTGCTGTGTCATTCCCCTCTACGGACCGGATACGTGCGAGATCCCAATTCGTCAGTCACTGAACGTAACGTCTCCGTTCCCTCCATCAGGGAACGAGGGTTACACAAGTAACCTAGACTTTTTGTGGTAATTATAAGATGTGATAAAACAAATTTACTCTAACAGCGTAGGATACAGCTTCTTCTCGACATGATGTTAACCACACTGAAATTTTACTGTTTGTGGGCGGGCAAATTGGCGACGTAGAACGTGGGCGGACATTATGCAAATGTGTTACTTCATGACGTACAGCCGTAACAGAATAAGATTCGAATTCCTGACGACTCGTTTAGGCTGTTCAGAGTCGATTATTTCTTTTGGGAGACTATAACTTTATTTATCGTGCACTGTCGTCTTCACAACTTTGCAGATAGTTTACATTCACACACAGCTACATTACACACATGCATGAAATGTAATTTTCAAAAATCCATAATATGGGCACTTTAAATAAATACTGAGGGCGGGGAACTAAACCGTTATGAGCCTTATATGGCTATTCGCGCGCATGACCATTTATTTATTAATAAACTAGTGTTTTCTGAGTCAGTGTTGGCTGCAAAGATAAAACTGATTTTTCTGACTCATCATTTCTGCAGTACAGTGGACTCGCCTTACATAATCAGTTTTCCTTTCCGATTTGAATTGGTTCATTTTAAAATAGACATTTCAAGCTTTCTGTATATATATTTCTTATGTCTGTGAGGCAAGTATTCAATATGCTGAGTTTTGGTTCATTTTTGTGAAGCGCTTCTGTTCAAGATGAGACGGCAGAAAGCGCATCGTGTTTTTTTTTCTTTATTTTACAAAAGCACAACATTTTGTTGATATTGTGAGTGTACACAAATAAAGGTACACCCTTTACAGTTTTGAATGATGCATTGTTCTTATTTGCATGAGCAAAAATTTCAGCTTATTTTTTTCCACTCTTAACAGGAAAAAATGCCAGTGATCATGCCGGTGTCCCCATGTCATGCAGTAAGCGCGCTAATAGTGTCACGTGTCCCTCACAAGGAAACCCAGATTGCATGGATTCCTATTGACATGACTGCATTTCGCCCGTGGAATTTTACCATACAAAGGTAAATGTGACTGCACCTTAAGAGTGTACAGGTGCATCTCAATAAATTAGAATGTCGTGGAAAAGTTCATTTATTTCAGTAATTCAACTCAAATTGTGAAACTCGTGTATTAAATAAATTCAATGTAAATAGACTGAAGTAGTTTAAGTCTTTGTTATTTTAATTGTGATGATTTTGGCTCACATTTAACAAAAACCCACCAATTCACTATCTCAACAAATTAGAATACTTCATAAGACCAATAAAAAAATTTTTTAGTGAATTGTTGGCCTTCTAGAAAGTATGTTCATTTACTGTACATGTACTCAATACTTGGTAGGGGCTCCTTTTGCTTTAATTACTGCCTCAATTCGGCGTGGCATGGATGTGATCATTTTGTGGCACTGCTGAGGTTGGTATGGAAGCCCAGGTTTCTTTGACGTGGCCTTCAGCTCATCTGCATGTTTTGGTCTCTTGTTTCTCAATTTTCCTCTTGACAATACCCCATAGATTCTCTGTGGGTTTCAGGTCTGGTGAGTTTGCTGGCTAGTCAAGCACGCCAACACCATGGTCATTTTACCAACTTTTGGTGCTTTTGACAGTGTGGGCAGGTGCCAAATCCTGCTGGAAAATGAAATCAGCATCTTCAAAAAGCTGGTCAGCAGAAGGAAGCATGAAGTGCTCCAAAATTTCTTGGTAAACGGGTGCAGTGACGTTGGTTTTCAAAAAACACAATGCCTTGACCCCAGCCTCAGTCCATTCCTTGTGAATTTCACTCAAATTCTTGAATCGATTTTTTGCTTGACAATCCTCATAAGGCTGCGGTTCTATCGGTTGTTTGTGCATCTTTTTCTTCCACACTTTTTTCCTTCCACTCAACTTTCTGTTAACATGCTTGGATACCGCCCTCTGTGAACAGCCAGCTTCTTTAGCAAAGAATGTTTGTGGCTTACCCTCCTCGTGAAAGGTGTCAATGATTGTCTTCTGGACAAACTGTCAGATCAGCAGTCCTCGCCATGATTGTGTAGCCTAGTGAACCAAAAATGAGAGACCATTTTGAAGGCTCAGAAAAACTTTGCAGGTGTTTTGAGTTGATTAGCTAATTGGCATGTCACCATATTCTAATTGTTGAGATAGTGAATTGGTGGGTTTTGTTAAATGTGAGCCAAAATCACAATTAAAAGAACCAAAGACTTAACTACTTCAGTCTGTGTGCATTGAATTTATTTGTTTCACAATTTGAGTTGAATTACTGAAATAAATGACTTTTCCACGACATTCTAATTTATTAAAATGCACCTGTAATATTTAGAATTTAGTGTATATATATAATAGATTTTATAACCCCCAATACTGCAGTTTATTACAGCATCATGGCAGGTAAGAAATATTATGGTGGATCAATTTTCTCAATTCACTCACCTTTGGCAGGTGTGGCAGTGTGTTCATTTTGGACTCTTAATATCAGGAAGTCGTTTTGATCTCTGCATGAGGAAATACACCCCAACTGCTGAGACCAAAGCAGACCACAGCTTTCTGATGTTTCTATCTGGCAGTGATATCGCTATGTTTTTCTCTAATGATTTCACCTTCTGCAGAAAAAAAAAGTTTGCAGTGCGGGTGGAATCATTTGGGAAAGTGTGGGCACACATTTGTTCACAAATACAAAACTGCCAGGCTGAAACTTCCCTCATCAGAAGGGTAGACTGTCTAGTCTAGACTGAGGGTGTCTGTTTTTCTCACTTCTTGTAACCCCCTCACCCCACAGACAGACAGCTACACACACACAATGCATGTCCATATCAGAGGAAGGTCTGTTCCTCAGAGACTTGACATTACTCTATTATTTAAGAGTGAAGTCTATCGAGCTGTGATTTACCATGATCTGTCTCCATGTCACACATGCACACACTGGCACGTCATTAAAATCTCATCCACATTGCAGCAGCTCTGGAATCAGACAGATTATTTTCATTCAAAACAAAACCTTATGAGAGTGTCTTAGAAATAAAGCAGAAAAATAATAGATTTACACTTTTACACAGTTTGTGCACAGAGCAAATTTAGACAATAGGAATAATAGAGGTGGTAACATTCTAAGGACATGTGCTTTGCATGATCTGTTTAAAAAAAAAAGTTACATGTAATTTTTAGGGCAATTAGTGAAGTTTCCACTTTCTCACAGCATTTGGCTGCTAGTTGGCATTCCTAGTTTTGGTTGCCCTAATAACATCACTACTGCTAAGATGTACATAATGCATAAGATGTATTCCTGTCAGTCAAATGGTAGAGCATGGCACTAGGAACATCAAAGTCATGGGATCAGTTCTCAGGGAATGCATGATAAATTCTATGTGATTTAACTCTATAACTTCAACACAATGTAAGTTGCCTTAGATAAAAGCACCTGCCAAATGCATAATGCCATTCAATATTGACATGCAATCTATTTTGTCCCATTTTTCTATTGAACCTGGGTTGTTGAAATCTCACTGGCCCAAAATCTTGCTTCAAATAACTTTATATTTAACATGAAATGTTGTGTAGCTTGTGGAGGGGAGGGGTACTGCTATTACTGTGCTATTTTTAGAACCATGAACAGTGTGCTTTTGTACTTCAGGCACTTCAAATTAAATCAGTGATTACTGACTGGTTGTTCAAATGACAATGTCTAATTAAAGATACACTTTTTTATATCAGTATTTTACGGAAGTTCTAAGCGGCCATGCATTATTATTTTTTTCCTTCTTGTTTTCTTGTTATAACGACTTAATTTCTCGTTATATCCATACAGAGTGTTACAATCAATAACATCTCGTTATAAACCGCTTAATTTTCTCATTATCATCGACCATAACGAGGTGTTTTCCGCTCTTATAACGACTTAATTTTCTCGTTATATCGACATAACGAGAGTTGTTTTACAAAATTAGAATATGGTGACATGCCAATCAGCTAATCAACTCAAAACACCTGCAAAGGTTTCCTGAGCCTTCAAAATGGTCTCTCAGTTTGGTTCACTAGGGTACACAATCATGGGGAAGACTGCTGATCTGACAGTTGTCCAGAAGACAATCATTTGACACCCTTCACAAGGAGGGTAAGCTACAGACATTCATTGGCAAAGAAGCTGGCTGTTCACATAGTGCTTTATCCAAGCATGTTAACAGAAAGTTGATTGGAAGGAAAAATTGTGGAAGGAAAAGATGCACAACCAACCAAGAGAACCGCAGCCTTATGAGTATTGTCAAGCAAATTGATCCAAGAATTTGAGTGAACTTCACAAGGAATGACTGAGGCTGGGGTCAAGGCATCAAGAGCCACCACATCAGACGTGTCAAGGAATTTGGCTACAGTTGTCGTATTCCTCTTGTTAAGCCACTCCTGAACCACAGACAACGTCAGAGTCGTCTTACCTGGGCTAAGGAGAAGAAGACCTGGACTGTTGCCCAGTGGTCCCAAAGTCCTCTTTTCAGATGAGAGCAAGTTTTTTTATTTCATTTGGAAACCAAGGTCCTAGAGTCTGGAGAAGGGTGGAGAAGCTCATAGCCCAAGTTGCTTGAAGTCCAGTGTTAAGTTTCCACAGTCTGTGATGATTTGGGGTGCAATGTCATCTGCTGGTGTTGGTCCATTGTGTTTTTTGAAAACCAACGTCACTGCACCCGTTTACCAAGAAATTTTGGAGCACTTCATGCTTCCTTCTGCTGACCAGCTTTTTGAAGATGCTGATTTCCTTTTCCAGCAGGATTTGGCACCTGCCCACACTGCCAAAAGCATCAAAAGTTTGTTAAATGACCATGGTGTTGGTGTGCTTTACTGGCCAGCAAACTCACCAGACCTGTACCCCATAGAGAATCTATGGGGTATTTGTCAAGGAAGAAATGAGAAACAAGAGACCAAAAAATGCAGATGAGCTGAAGGCCACTGTCAAAGAAACCTGGGCTTCCATACGACCTCAGCAGTGCCACAAACTGATCACTTCCATGCCATTTGAGTTGAATTACTGAAATAAATGAACTTTTCCACAACATTCTAATTTATTGAGATGCACCTGTACATATTTTGTCTGCAATTATACACTTTTTTCCTTAAGGTGGACCTTTAGCCCCGTTGTACCCTACTAATAAACAGCCAGTATGCTAGTAATATGCATGCTAGTTAATACTGAGAATTTTATGCAGGCAAGAGCTGACCTTGTTTGGCAGTCTCCGCTTACATTTATCCTCCATTGACAAAACATAATCTTTTTACCTAGACTTTCAATCTGCCTTGAGAATACAAAGAATTGTGCAACATAAATGAATAAATAAAATAAATATTACACAAAATATTTTACATTTTCTGGTGGAAAAAAAAATAATCATCTAGCATTTCATCATCTAGCATCTCTCTCCACGGCTCTGTTCCAAAACCTTGAGAACTGCTTACTAGGTTGCCTATAGCTCCCGTTTCACCTGTAAGGTTGTTCTATAACTATGCTGCCTTTTGAGACACCTTCCTGTGGCCAAATCAAAAGGTAGCATTGCATGTGTCCTTCGCACAGAAGGCAAGCCAAACTTCAAAAATTGATCCGATGGCAGACAATTCGAAAAAAATAACCACTCTCAAGACCAGCAAAGCCACTGACTTTGACTGACACTGACACTGCTGGTGTAACAGCTAAATAAATAAATACTGTACATATACAGTACATTATTTTTTTTCATTCTCACTTACAGTCTCCCATTTACAGTATTTCCAATCATTTTAACATCCAATATTGTCAATTTGAGGCTTTGTTATTGTGTACAAAGAAGTGTCAAAACATTTATCCAATTGGAATTTATTCGGCTGAGCTTTAGTTTTCAAAATCCACAATGAGCAGTGCAAATTAATAGAAACTAAATTTAGATTTGGTAATTTGAGTATTTTCAATCTAAAAGTTTTTAACAACTTGAAAAAAGGCCCAAACTAAATTCTAAATATACTGTACTTAAAAATAACTTCATTATAAATGTACAAATAAAAAAATGTCAATACTGATAAAGTATCAGTAATTTTTGATAATAAAAATTGTTTAATAATGTCGAATAGCTTAACCTAATTTAAAAATGTATTATTTTACTCAATATTTGTGTGTGCTATAATTGTATGCTTATTAGAGCTGGTTTTGAACCAGGAAGCCTGCAGCAAACAGCCAAGGGGCCAAAACAACTAAATACCACAATATTTTAATTCACCCCCTCAACAACTGTTTGTTTGCCTTTGAAGAACAAAAAACTCCCACTCTTTGTGTCCTCCTAATGTAGAAACTGAGTAAAAAAATTTAAATCATATCCTTAATCCTTACCCAGTAAATCTCAATCACTGAAAAAGTCAAGCAAATTAATTCCTTTGGGGGTGAAAATGGAAGGACCTTGGAGAAAAAAAAGGAAAAAAGGTTTAGAATCACTGTATTAGAGTATCATTGTATCATGCACAGCTTAGCAACATGCTAATGCCAAACTCTATTAAAGTCAATTATTTGCTGAGTCTCCTGTGAGAAGCACTATTTGTATGACTCAAAAGTTGCTTCATACGTAGAGAGTTCCAAATACGTTACTTTTGAGATTCCATTTCAGTTAGGATGCTTTAGACAGGTGTCTGTGTCAGACCACAAGTCAGCTCACTAGTTTTGGAAAAGAGCCCATCAGTGTTTCTTTTCAAAGTGTTCCCTATCTATCCTCTAACACGCTTCAAATGATTGACTGTGTCCAGCATCTTTCTCTCCAAATGTTCTTGTTTGGCTTCTTTCATTCTCTCATTCACTGTTTTTGTTCCAAAACTGCTCTAGCGCTTTATATCTTTTCATCTTCCACCATCTTTTCTCTCAAAATCTCTCAAAAGCCCTCTCTTTCTTTCACCAGCTGTGCTCCTGTGAATCATTCCACACCATCATTAGACCCACGATCCCTCTCCCCCTGTTCATGCATCTATTACGGTCCTGCACCTCCTCAGCATGTCACTCGTCTGTCTTGTGCTACACAATTACTGCTGCATACACAATCAGTCAGCTGCTTTCACCTCAGAAATATAGACACTGGGTCCTTCTGACCAGTTTTTGATAAAATTGGCTTTATTTGGTGACCATTTCACTCTCATTCTCCATTTCTGGTTTGTCACTGACAGGACTGGAAAACTGAATAATCAGAATGTCTCTTGGCATATATAAAACCCATGTGCGGTGGGCACTGGCATCAAATACAGTGAATTCACTGGAACTGTACCTCCAATCCAAGTGAATTCAGATTTAATGAGTCAATTAGCAGCCTAAATTAGCATAATTGACAAGCAGCTTGGATAAGCAAGCTTACTATGGGTCTACAGGAATATCTTCCGTGTTAGGCTCTCATACACAACTGTACTGCTCATTTTTCACACCTTTCTTGGATTCCGTAGTCTTGTTAACATAGCAGGGTAACAACTAATTAAAAGCTATGACGTTGAAAACATTTATTTCACTTTTTTTGCCACAGTAGGTTTGTTTAATGCATTTTTTGACCAAGTACATTGCAATTATAAGGAATTACCGTTGGTGGTTGGCTCCAACAACAAGTCATTTCAGGTATGAAGTTACACAGAATGTGCAAGATATGCAGAAATTATACAGAAAATCGTCAGAATATGCAGCTTTGACAAATTATGTACATTACATTTAAAGTTATATGTGGTAAAATTGTCATAAAAATGTTTAAGAAAAATTATTATCTAAAAAACACTAACATTTTACTAATGACATGATACCAGTAGAAACATAATGCCGTCTTTAATAGCTTCAGTGCAGTAAGCCAATTTTTGTTAATACTGTAGCTAACATATTTTTCAAAAGCACAGCTGTTCTTTAGTTCGGTTTTAAATCATGAGTAGTCTGTGTGGGCAAGTAACATTTTCAAAGTAGCTTCTCCAATGAGGTCCTCAAATTACAAGATCTCTGGCCAAGAGGTATCCCTGATCAACGGGGAAAAATGTTTTCATACATAAAAACGTGAGAAATGAGACTTCCCCAGAAATGAGAAGCTGCCTATTTAAATCAATGACAGAAATTATTTTTTTTATCCAGGGCAATTTCCTCGCTGATTCCTCTTCACCTTTTTAGGGATATATTTAACATATATTTTGAAAAAAGCTGTAAGGGAAACAGGTCAATTTATCTCAAAAGGAATTAATTTTGATTTTTATAGGGCATTTTGACAGAATCACTGTTCTACGGCTGGTTAACTGAATCGGCCAGCGATTCATTGAGCCGGGGCGTAAAACATAAACTCTGCAATGCATATCAATATCCAAAGTATAGTGAAAAAAACAATTTATTAGCACAGTAACAAGATCGGCAGTTTAAAACATTAACTTGAGCACAAAACACAAGCTACTTCTCCTTTCAATATAAACAAGACTTTATTGGACAAATCTAAGACATTTAAACTAATCTAACACATAAACATGTACTCATACATTCACACAAGTTGCAGAAAGAGAGAAAGTGAGGAAAGAATGAGTTTAAAGAGAGTGAAAATGTGAATTCCCTAGTTTATAGTAATATGTGCAATTGCTTAGACCTGAACAACCATCAATCACTTCATTTAACCCTCACATTGAGTTTCTCAATGAGGCTGTTCAATTTTATATTAAATGCATCAGTTCAGAATCTGGAGGTTTACTTGTGTTGCCTCTGTTTCGGGATTCCCTTTGTTGCCTGCTGAAAGCGGTTTCCCAGGTTTTTGAATCGCTGGAGGTCTAGTAGCATCGGAGTCTTGGGAAGCCAATCGTTGGGCATTGACTAAAGAATGGTGCGGAGTTGTGGGCTGGTTAACGTTTTGGCGGCGGGAACAGATGAGGTCGAACTCTGTGACTTGGCTTTGCAGCAAAACTTAACACAGAACACAAAACTCTCAACAGAAAAGAAAAACTTAAGTATAAAGAAAGAAAAGAAGAGTGTGATGAGACTAGATGGCTCATCTCCCATTTTTTAACCTTTCGTTTAGTGTATAATATAGCTGTTACAAAGCTGTTACAAAGTCCACGCAAAAATGAATTAATCTCTACAAAAAAAAAAAAAAACTTCTGAATCGTTTATATTTCCATGACTTAGTTACATCTAATTAATTCTTGAGATTGTGGTAAGGATTATGGTAAGGGCTGTTACATTTCCAACACACACTCTAAGTGGTTGACCAATCACAACAGACTGGGCCAACTGACCAATCAGAACAGACTGGACTTTTCAGAAAATTAATGCTTTAAAGAGACGGGAATTAAAACAGAGCGTTTCAGGTGGAAGTGAGAAGAGGTGCTGCAGCAATGTACAGTATTATAAAAAATAATGTGATTTTTTTTCTGTGAATATGTAACTGTATTCTAGCAGATCCTAAAAATAAAATTACTTGTAAGTGAGCATATTATTGGCACTTTAAAGCAAAGGAGTCATCACTAGACCTACAAGTTATTTTTGATACACTACTGCTAATCTATTTATCAATCTGCTAAAATTCAAAACCCTGGGACCAACAACAATTATTTCCTGAGTTTACTTGAGTAGGTCAGCTCCCTTAAATCACTGTGTGTGCAGAATTTCACGTTCATCACATACAGTACATCACATATTTATTAAACCAACAAAAGATCATGGAGAAATATTTGAGCATGGTCTAATTAATATTCATGAGCTCTGCCTTCTCCTTCATGAGGTCACAACCAGAATGCCTGTGCACCCCACCCACAATCCACTCTTCAAATCTCGTTCTGGCAACACAATCCCCACCACTTTATAGAACAGTGACACCCGTATCTGCATCACAAAGTGAGTTTGATCATTTGTATTGAAGCACAGTATGCAAAACAGAGACTCTTATGTTCAGAAGAGTGAGCGAGAGTGCTGGAGCACATGGTAACCAACACGAGAAGAGGGATACTGAGCACGTAATGACAGCGCATCATCGCTCCTGCGCTGCAGTGGGTCTCTGAAGCAACCCCATGGCCCCTTATAGATTCAAATCATACCAGTGTGTGCCTTTCAGAAAACATCACCCTCTCCTGCCCGGCTCACAAAACAGCCACTGCCGGCAGGCATCAATCATCCTCTTCAAATAGCTCTCGATGTCAGATGCAAAAACCCATCCTGTCCAGCAGTAGCTCAGAGGCACTGTACCCACACGAGAGGTGATGGGACACATAAATTATTCCATGAGATGGCATTGTGAATACAAAAGGGATAAAGGACATTCGAGAGCATGTGTCAGCTAACAGCAAAGTGATGTTGAGCTGTTGAACATCATGCAAACAGACCACAAACGGGAAGCGAAAGGAGGTGCAGGGAAGGGGCAGTGGAGAGGTGACACAACTTGACAGGAATAAAAATGACATAAAACGAAAGTGGATTATTGTGTACGTTTTTCTACCGGCACGTTAAAACCTGAATTATAGATTATTTTGAGTGGAAAGGTAAGTAATTTGATTTATATTATGTTTAAATTTGTAGGTATAATATTTATAAATGGCAGGTCAACAGTTTTACTTTGCCACCATTACACTTTCATGAAAGTTTTTTTGATACAGATTTTTATTTTCATCATTGCAAACAGTCTAGTAAAATGTGCATGACATTATGGCTTATCATGGACTAAGATGAATTTTTTAATTTTTCCATTAAAATTGACGCATCATTTTTGACCTTATCAGATATATTATGCATTATGTATATATTGTATTGTTTTAATCGTTAAAATGTGAAAATATCAAAATAATGTGTGTGTGTGTGTGTGTGTGTGTGTTGTGTGTGTATTTAATTTAAGAATGTTAAGATATTTTACTGAAAAAAATATTTTTTGAACAGTGTAGGCAAGGAAAAAAACTACTAAAAATACTCACTGACAGCTTTTTAACTGTCTTTGTGTTTAATCTTAACCTTCGAATGAACTTCTGACAGTGTCAGACATTTTTGGGTCACAGTCACAGTGTGACTGAAACTACATTGCAATGAGAGTTCAGCCACTGATGTAAGTCTGTGTGTAAGTGAAAGAGGGAACTGTTCAGTAAATATGCTTGTCTTTGTCTGTGTAACATATTCCTGTTACTACTTAGCTTCTCGTTCACATTCCCAAATATTTCCTATCTCATACTCACTCTGAAGAAGGAACAGTTCCTTTTTCAAGCAGTCAAGATAGAATCCAAACACTCTGACTTATTTATTTTCCAGGGAAAGCAATGCCACCATTAGCACAAGATCTTTCATGGGTTTGTGCAGTACCATTTCAGTTTAAAGTGTCAAAATAAGGCTGTCATAATGCCCAGTCAATGCTGTCAGTCTTAGCTTGGAAAATGTAAGATGTTGCATAGTCTGAAACAAAAGACAGTTGATGTCGTACAGACTGGTGGGGCTTTTACCCAGGATCTCACTGGCATCATATCACACAATCTGACAAGCAACAATCATAAATGACAGAAAATCACTTGGCATAGCCATGTTTTTTATGTATACCATTGTGTCTTTCCACTTAAACTAGTTGGCAAATGTTTTTAAACCCAGAAATATGTGTACCATCCCTTAGCTTCTGAACATTGAGGTAACTGCTGCATCTAGGGCGTCCCATGTTTGCAGGTAGTAAGAGTGTCCTCTGGTGGTTGTGTCCCTTATTACATCTCCCTGCTGTCCATTGGTTGCCGGGTACATTTCCACTGCGTGAAGCCCCAGACTGCAGCAAGAACGGCCTGATAGTGAGCTCTGATGTTCAAAGTCTTGTCTCAGCCGCGGTCGAGAAGTCAGCGGCATGAAAGGAGTTTTCTTCTGAGCTTGCACAGTAATGACTGGGTCACAGAGTAAGCAAGAGCTGATATTTATACTGTATGAGGATGGCAGGAACGGAAAACACAGTAAGATCAGCTGTAAAAATATGTGTCCAAAGGGACAGAGGACACAGCATGTATTTTAGAGACATATATTCGTGCCATATATTTGCACCAGTTGTTTTTACAAATGTGAAATGATTTAAATCGGGTATTTGTGTAAAAGCCCACAAAATGCTGAATGCTCTTTGAAGTCTGCAGTTCTTTAATAACCTTTTCTTTAATGAGGGGTGTTTGGGCTGAAAAGGATGACAATTTAAGTACTAATGCCATAACATTTCTTCTTTTTATGTAAATTATTCATAACAGACAGTGCTATGCCTGTCACAGTTAAAGGGATAGTTCACCCAAAAATGAAAATTTGATGTTTATCTGCTTACCCCCAGGGCATCCAAGATGTAGGTGACTTTGTTTCTTCAGTAGAACATTTTCACCGCAATGTCCGAACTGTCCTGAGTGCGTCCTGAGCGTGTACAACAGCCGGCGCCTGACGCGTCTTCTTCTTCTTCTTGCTTTACGGAGGATCGCAGACTTAAGTGCATTACCGCCACCTATCTCTCAAATGGACCATTGAAACTCCTAATTGAGATTGTAGATAGATTGTTAATGGTCCATTTGAGAGATAGGTGGCTGTAATGCACTTATAAGTCTGCGATCCTCTGTAAAGCAAGAAGAAGAAGAAGACGCGCCAGGCGCCGGCTGTTGAATGTGCTCAGGACATTGCGGTGAAAATACGAGGTAAAAAACGATATACATACTGTTCAGTTACTTGCACAGACCAATCGTTTTGTGTCTTTACACATCAATGTATCGTCACGAGCCGCAGGGTTTAATTTGGTTTTGTTTGTGTATGTTTTTTTGTCTCTCAAAGCCGTGATTCCCATCCACTTGCATTATAAGACGGACAGACTGCAACGGTTTGACTTAAAAATCTTCGTTTGTGTTCTACTGAAGAAACAAAGTCACCTACATCTTGGATGCCCTGGGGGTAAGCACATAAACATCACATTTTCACTTTTGGGTGAACTATCCCTTTAACATTGTGATATGGAATCTTTAAAAAAAGCATGTGTTTTGGGAATTTTGTACCTGTGAAACACAATATCTGACTCGACAGATTAACTTAAAAAGTCATTGAAGCAAGTCAAAATTATATTTTTGCTTCACAAATTGCATATTTCAATTGCGTATCTCACATTTGCTTTTACGCACATTATGAGTTAGGTTTAGTGTAGGGTTCAGCATTCAGGCTAAGATATGTGCAAAAACCAAATGTAAAATGTTTTTTAGCACCATTCATTGGACATTTCTCTTCGAAACTACCATAAGTGCAAGAGGCAATATAATAATACAATTTATAAAAATGTCGCCACCCACCACAGTTATATTTGTATTAAATCGGGTTGGAACTGCAGTATGCAAATTGTGTTCAGCCCAAAGTTTTAAGGTGTTTTCGGACACCAATATCTGATTTGAATAATTCCTTTAGTGCTAAATTATAACCATAAGCGAGCACAATTAATTTGTAGCAAATTCCCTCAACACGTCACCAACTCTGCATAATCTTGGTGAAGCATGTGCATTAGTTCCAGGATATGTGGTTCTAATATATTACAAACCTCCAAAAGATCTCCCAATGGATATTGGCCCTATGGTTTTGACCTTAAATCAGATTCACTTGCTTTCACTGAGAGGTTTAATTTCTCCACCCCCTCAACCCACTTTACTCTACATCTGCATAGCTAAGGGGTGGGTGTCTGTGTTTTATGGACTTTCTCTAATGACCACAGCACTAGCCAATAGCTAATTGATGAAACAATCCAACATTGCTCTGGCAAAGCGGTCCGGTCAGCTTCTGGCTACAGCCATTGATGTATTGAGAGCTAAATATATCCCAGCAGACCACAGGGAGCCTGCTTGGGTTCCGGCCCCTCACTGGGTAGCCCACAGCAAAAGCACAGCTATGATGAAGAAGGTGATTAGAGAAAGAAAGAGTGCGGTTAATACTGCATGAGAATGAGTTAGAGAGAGACATAGAGAGAGGAAAGGGGTATGCCTCCATTAAATTAGTTTTAAATTGTCTCTTTACTTCTCCTCCTTTTCCCAGCCCACTTCAGAGAAAGGAGGACAAAAGAAACTCCTTCTCTGGCCAAAGCCCTGTAAAGTCGACATGCTCCAGACTGAGGTTACGCAACCATTACATCCTGAGGTAAGTCTCAGGTAGTAATGGGGGAAAAAAATTCTAAAGTTACAGCATTTACATCAAGTTCTGAATTTATATTTCTTTATGTACACAATACAAGTGTATTGTACCAAATGATTAATTAAAATGTAAGTACATAGTAGTTAAGGCCCCTTAATATAAAGTGGGACCCAAATATTTAGTAAATATTCAGCCTCCTCCACTGATCAGTTTGTAAGACACAAATATACGCATGTTCGTAAGATGCAACACAGCACTGTGCATGTGTGGATAAAAAAATAAAAACATACTGATCTCGGACCATTTAATCACATTTATTTTCTTGTCATATAAAATCTTGCATGGTCTGGTTCCTCCTCCTCTTATAGCATTCATTAAGCAGCTTACAGGCAGTAGGCTCATTAGATCCACTGCTAGCCATATGTGGAATATGCTGCCTATTCACAGAAGAGACTGTAAAAGTCACTCAATACCATTCATTTTCAATTATTGTAAAAAAAAAAAATCTACAGTGGTCAAGTTCCTTGATTTCCATCCATTTCAAACAAATTTACATAATGGATTGACGTTAAATTGGTACATTTACAGTTTATTTATGCGTAATGTTCCTATAAATCCAAGCTGAATAAATTACAGTTGTACAGGTTCAAATAGCATGTTAGTACTAATTTTTGTTTGGCTAGTTTTATTATTAGTCACCTTCTATTCAGGCTATAAGTCAACAGATCCTCGCTAAACCCATCGGGTGTCATCATGAGTATATTCACTCCTCACATTCACCCCACACTTTAAGAGCTCAGTGAAAACACAATGTGTTTAAGGGAGGCAAAAGAGATGCTGTCTCTCTCTGAAACTTTATCTTCTGGTGTCACCGTCTCCATTTCCTCCTGTAAGAAAGTCTCCCTGATGGACAGTATCTGTGACATGGTATTGATTTGCACAGACAACCCTTTCCACTGGGTTCCTCAGTTAAAAAAAAAAAAAAACTAAAATGAAGAACAGAAAACACGTTTACAAAAATACTCTTACATTGGAGGTCTGGCAAGTCTTCAGACCAGAATAAATGAAAACATGACTTTTGTGTGATAGAATCTTACAGACCTTGTTTGTGCAAAGTTATCAGCAATCAGCTCATGTAAATATTCTAAATCTGGTAACATAAGATGATGATATGCATGCAATGATAACAGAAAGGGATGTAATATAATTAACTGTTAGTACTGTTTACAAAGTGCAAACTACCTAGGTAAGTATATATACATATATATAAAACAACCTGAAGGACCCAGGCTAATTGGAAATTATATTATGTTGCTTTCTGCACATTTCATGGCCCTTTAAATATGAAATGTCCAGTGAATGGGGCTAAAAGCAAATTCAATTTCCTCAGAAACAGATAAATGCGAATGCGGCAACATTTTATTTTGTTGGTATGTTGGCTTATGGCAGGAGCTCAGAAATTAAATGTCTGGTGAGTGCCGCTAAAAGGTTAATGTTCATTTTAAAATAACATACCTCCTACACAAAACCCTACCCTAAACCTAACCGATAGTGTTAACGACAGCAAAAACGAACCAACCATGCCATTTTTCAAGTGCCACAACAAGTTTCACAGGACTTGCAACTTTCTTTGGTAACTGACAGCATATAGAATACAGGTTGTGCTAAAAATTGTGTAGCATGTTTTAAATATACATACTATTAAAATGTCATATTCTATGGTAGACAATATACTCTTTGAACATCAATAACAGATTCAGTAAAGAATCTGTAATTTAGATATCAACTGTCAAACTGGTCTAGAAAGAGAATCTTGTATAACTTTGTACAATAGAAGATAAATGAGTTTAAATTGCACCTTACATTTGTACAGCTGTGTCAACAATTACATCTGTGCTCCCTCAGGAGAGGCATGAGATTGAGTATCAGTCTGACGTGTCTCAGGTCACTTACTCAAATATGTTTTAAATATTAAAATAAAATAAAAGTTGAGTAAAAAGTATTTATTTTTTTTCCAATTTGAAGTCCTCTGAACTTGCATATGACATGCCTGACTTCAGTTAATGTTTAAAGTTCACATTTGTATTATTTTCCTTTATATAAATGAAGGGTTTCTTTGTACTGATGGTTGATTTGGAATTGTATTCATGTTAGTCACTTAATTGGTCTGTTTCCTCCTGTTAGACTCTTTCCAAACTGTTAGAGAGGTACAGTCTGTAATTACTGTACAATTATAGATGAGTCGTGTAATTCTGTAGTAATTACGCACTTCTTAAAACCATTACAACCTCTAAGTAGTTTGCAGAGGAAATCAGTGAATGCTGTATTTTTAATAGTGAAGTATCAGATGTATTCAGACTGTTATGAAGTGCTAAATGTCTTGTCAATTTCTTATGGAAACAATCTATAATTAAGGAATATGTTACGATATGGTTGCAAAATAACCTGGGAATTGCTGTTGGGCGAGTATTTCAGACACATTATGCACTTAACGGGAAAAACATCAGGGCTGTCTGTCATTACATTGTGGGTTGAGGTGACTTCTTCTGCGTAGATTGTGTAATTAGATGCGACATGTCTTGAAAACTATAGCTGAACTTTCAACTCCATTGACAATCAGAGTTGTAATTACAGCTTCAAAAGGCATAGTTGGGGGAGGAGGTAAGATAGACTTTTAAAACGTGCCTTTTCAAATACACAAGAGCAACATAAATCATGGAGTGACAATCTTGAAAATATCACCTTCAACCCCAGTTCCTCTGATAGGCTAAATCGCTTGCATGACAACATCAGTGTGTCAAAGAATAAAAGATGCAGCATGAAGGAAAGATTGTGCACGTCCTCTTCAAACCCAATACATCTGTTGAATTGTTAACAAAGCTGATTGTTAAATTGTAATCTTTCTTTATGGTTCAAAACAGGTCAAAATGCAACCGATTGGATCTGATGAGATTTTCTTTCCATGCAGAGTCTGAAATCCTTTTTTGTTCCGCAAAACATTGTCAAATATTAAAACTGCTAGGTAGGCTGAAACTAACAATGCATTCACAAACCACAGGACCCCATCAAATTTTAATTCAAACCACATTTAAAATGGAAATCAAATACAAATGCAAAACACTTAGTCCATATTGATGTTAAACCTCTGGAAGCTCAATGACTGTTCTTAATATGAAAACATGTCAAATTATTTATGTGAATGGTGAATCATTTACTTACCAACAACAATAGTATGTTTGTATTTTTGCTTATTATATGACAAAATATATTAATCATATCCGATATGATTACAGACATCTGAAGGAATATATTAACATTCATTATCAAAAAGTGCTGCCATGTTTTGTCTTTGTTTTTGTAAATGTCCACTTTGTATAAAATATTGTAGGCAGCTGTCCACAATATTGGAACTCAAATTTGGCAGGGATTGTCTAATGTTGACTAACCACATTGCTGACCAAATGAGTCATAATTAATTCTGAAGCAGGTCAATTCAGTTGTTGACCATCACTGTCATAGTGCAGAATTAACCATCCCTGCAAGAGCAGGGATATCAAATATCAGGCATGCAAAAAAACAGCACTTATATTTTCAGGGGAGCTCGGTTGCTTAGTTGTTGTTGTTGTTTCATTTCATTTGATCTGATATTGTACTAATAATACAGGGGTTATTGTTATTGTTGATTTTTTTTAAATCTTCTGATAAACGATCAGCATCCTGATTATATCTGTAGTAAGTCATTTGTGAAAAGTAATTGTATTAAATATGCCTTGTAGTATACTTCAAATCTTAAATGTATTTAAAAAACTGTACTTGCAGATAATTTAATAATAATGAAATATAAAAGGTGACTTCAAGAAAGTACACTTCCATTACTGTTTATTAACACTTAATTACTCATTTAAGTGCACTTTGTAATAATGTTGAATTAAGTTTAACTTTAAAGTATATTTTAAATCATGTTTTAAATCATATTTTGTGTTATTATAGTAAGCTATTTGATATTGCATTTAAAGTTTAGATTTAAATGTGCTCTAGTAATTTGCACCTTCATCATTAAAAATGTTTAATTACAAATGTATTTAAATACATGACACAATTTTCAATAGAAATGGCATTAAAGTGTATTCTAACTTATAAATGCGTGTCATTAAATTTGGCAGTACACTTTAAAAAATGTTTAAAGACAATAGTTAGTAATTTATGTAATTTAAGTAATTATGAAATCACATGTAAATGTACTTAAATCCTACTTAAGTCAGTCAAAAAGCACTTCTAAATTCAAACAATGGCATTTAATATGATTTTATTATTATTATTATTATTGTAAATAACATTAAATTAAGTGACCAAACATTACATTCAATTCACACTTCAGTGTATTCTTTTAAAGTATCTTTTTCCATATACGTTCCATTTTTAAAGTATTATAAATGGATTTTGTTGTCCACACGGGGTGTCACCACAAATCATCAAACAAGATGATTGAAAGCCTGGTGTGTCACTATTGGGTGAGAAAGGATTGAGACTGAGTTATTCAGTCCAAAGAGTTATAATTAAGTCAGAAGCAGGTGAATTGAGTTGTTGACCATCACTGCCGTAGTGCGGAACCAATCATCCCTCTACGATAAGACTCGAACTTTAAATCCTGGCAACGTAAGTACGCATTGGTTTCTGCAGGGGACTCTGAGATCCTATTCATCGCTGTTTAATTATGTATGCGTATTCTTAATGTCTAAAAAAGTCTCGTCTTTTTTGTACACCTCAGTCTTATTTAGGCTATAAACACTGACGTATGAGCTCCTTTCCTTGTGGTCTCTCAACAGTAATGAACCGGTAGTAAATCATAGTCTGGATCACAGAACCAAGACCATGTCAGGGGTAAGTAAGGGATGTTCTCTTGCATTTTTGTTGCTGTTCAAGGCAGACAACTTTTGATGGTATTTTTTAATGAAGCAACTGCAGTCTGAGCTAACAAAGCTTCCAGGAAGCCTCCTTTTTGTCTTATAAATTATCAAAGCTTGAGAAAAAAGCTATCGCCTGGCTTTCCCAATGCTGGGTTCCACTTCTTTTTTTCATTTTTAATAAAGAATCTTTCCCTGTTTCTTTCTGTGTTTATTATTTTATTATTTATTGTTGTTATTTATTTTATTTTTAATGACACTGTCACTACTTATTATTCTAATAAATTATTACTCAAAGCAAAATCTCATACTATGGTCTTTGGTACAAAACATATGCTTAAATCAAAATCTAACAGTGTGTGTAATGATAGCACGGACTTGTATAGAGTAGATAAAGAGAGGAATGGGAATGGTAGAGTAGAAAGATGAATGCACAAGTGTTTTGTAAAACAAATGAGATGAAGACTAAGAGCTGTAGTCTGAGATCAGGGCCATAACTATAATCGAACATGTCATGAATCAAAGCCTCAGTTGTGGTGTCAATTGTGAGAGGTTTTCATCAAACCAACAGAAGATATAATCAGTCTACAAAAGCAATGAACTGAACTGCATTTTGGCATTTTTATTTACATAGGCAAAGATTCCAAAAAGTGTGCAAGGAGTGTAAATTCCCACCACCAAAATATTCAGGTGTCTGGGGTTTGGAACAAAACTGAACAAAGCACAAGCACTAAATAAAACGTTTTGTTGTCCAGTTTTAAAGATTAATTTAAATTGAAGCTAGGTCAACACTATGATTTAGCTGTATGAGGCTGCTTTCAGCTTGGTCAAAACAAGACGAGAGGAAGGAATCTGTTTGGGAGCAAACCTGATAGAGTAGATAAAATAAAATATTTAGGTTTCATCGATTGATTCCAAACATAAATCCAAACCTCATAACCTCAGATTATATTTTCCATAACATCAAATTTGGAACCACTGTGTTATACCAATCAAAAAACTGTTTTACATTTACTGTTAGAATAAAACTTGCTTTACAACTTATATTACTGTTTTGGATGTTGTTTATAATGCATCTGATCTACAATCTTTCCAGATTATCCAACTCCACTCCAGGGTTTCCCATTTTCTCACTTCCCATATAAATTATGTACTAAACTGCATTTGCTTTTTAAATGAGAGAAATTTGAGAAAATTATGTATCTAACTTGAAAATTTGAAATCAAGAAAAATGAACAATTACATAGTGTCCAGATGGCTGTGTTAATTGTTTTGAGACTATTAGTTTGGGAAAATCATTTGTGAAAAACTGAGATTGGGATGTTTTAGTTGTTACCGATTTCAGGCATCTGCTTGAAGCGAGCAGATGTTATGTGCTGAGTGGAATGGGATCTTTCTGATGTACAGAAATAAAGTTGAGGGCAGGTCTGTACCAACAATGTTTCAGACTTAAAGGTTTTGTTACAATTGGTTACATGCATTTCTAAAGACACATGATGAATGCTATTCATTCTACACAACAGCTTTGGTTTGGTTTTTTTAGGTATGTTTGATGAGGTTTTGAGCTAAACTCTACAGGACAGTGGCCCTCCATGACCAAAGTTGCTCATCCGTGATTATGTTATGCAAACTTGGCTGTCAGAGGAAGAGGAATGCTTAAGTGTTTTGTAAAACAAATGAGATGAAGACTAAGAGCTGTAGTCTGAGATCAGGGCCATAACTATAATCGACCATGTCAAGAATCAAAGCCTCAGTTGTAGTGTCAATTGTGAGAAGTTTCCATCAAACCAACAGAAGATATAATCAGTCTACAAAAGCAATGAACTGAACTGCATTTTGGAATTTTGTATTTACATGGGCAAAGATTCCAAAAAGTGTGTAAGGAGTGCAAGTTCCCACCATCAATATATCCAGGTGTCTGGGGTTTCGAACAAAACTGAACAAAGCACAAGCACTAAACAAAACGTTTTGTTGTCCAGTTTTAAAGATGCATTGAAATTGAAGCTAGGTCAACACTCCACACTATGATTTAGCTGCTTGAGGCAACAAGACCAAGAGGAAGGAATGTGTTTGGGAGCAAACCTGGTTGTAAAAATAGAAAAAAGGGAATCCACACCCAACCCGAGTTGATCACATAATACAGTATAAGTGCATCTGTATTATTTAATTCAAAATGAATAAACAAATAGTTTAATCCACTTGTCTTCTCTTGACCTTAAGGCCTTTATCGGGCAAAACCCCAGTGCCAAATAAAGCTATATAAAGCAGATATTAGCATTATAAGTCTGCTCAAAGGGGGTCAAATTTATTTTTATTTATTTATTTTTTATCTCATCACACTATAAACACTACCCCCTGTATCACAGTGTGAACACTATCCATCCTAAATAGTATGTGGGATTAGTATGCGGGAACAAAAGTCCCTGGATGGTCTTCTATTTTAGGTAGATTTTGGAGGTGTGGATCTTTACTCACTCTATTGCTCAAAACCCAGTGGCTTTGGAAGAGTTAGGACTACAATCATGATTAAAAAGAACTATGAACTAAGAAATATGGCAGATGTTTGTGAGACCTTAGGTGGAGATGCTTTGAAAGGGGGTTCTATTGAGCATTTACAATGTTGTGTTGTACATTTGTGAACATACTAAATATTATACACAGTATGACCTGTAGGTCATGTGTGTAAATTATGTAAATTATAATTGCTTCTTATGTAAAAAAAATCACATGACATGATGGAATGGCCATCCATCTAGGGTGTTTTCCTGTTTTTTGTCCAAGACGCTGTGTTAGGCTCCAGCATGTCCGTGAGCCTGTTGGACAGGTGGTTTAGAGAATGAATGAATTACATACTTCTATCCATCTACTTTGCAATATGGAAGCAATGTGTGAGACTTCCAATTCATTAGTCGCTATAGGTAAATAACTAGAAGTATAACAAAGTACAGAAAAACAATTTAAGATACAAACCAGTGTGTTTATGATTATGATATTAAAACAGTATGATAAAAAAAAAACATTTTGCCACGTTGTTATGATTGGGTGCTGGCCAGGCAAGGGAGTGGATCCAGAAGCAGCAGTTTATTCAAAGGGTAATCCAAGAACACAATCCAAAACACAGGCAAGGGTCAAGACCAAGCAGTGAGAACAAGGCACAAAGAAACCACGAAGGAAAACAGGGTAACTCATCCACAACGACTGACAACGACAGACTGAGAGAGAGACACACAGCTTTATACACAAGGGCAAACAAGATAACGAGGTAACAAGGGGGGCATGGTTAATCAGTATCCATGGCAACTAAAAAGGTGGCAGGGTGGCAGGGAAACATGAGGTGAACAACACTAGGGACAAAGGCAGGGATTGTGACACACATAACGCAGCAAATGTGCTGGTAAAATACACGTAAAATAACAGGTATTAAATGACACTGGAAACCTCACACATTCAAATTACAAATGGCCACACTGCTCAAGTTAAAATTAAGGTGGATATAACATGTAATATATTATGTTATTATATTATATGTGCTTCTATTCAGCATTGTTTTGCAAACGGATAAATAAAGCATTTAAAACATCAATATCAGCATGTGAACACCTAGCTGCAGTGGATGTCCCAGGTCATCCCAGTGGTGGCATCAACACAATGTGTGCCGTAATATATTCAGACGCTGGGCTGTTACATAAACCTGTAATTGGGCCATACAATACAGAGAGGCTCATTTCATTCCTGGATGACCTCGAATTGAGTCCAGGAAAGGAGAAGAATGCCAACATTTGTGATTATATGGGACAATGTGGCATTTAAACACTCCCATGCAGCCAAAGAGTGATTCACAGTCTATCTCAGAACAATGTCTTTTTTATCAAACTATGTCTTTTTAAACATAAAACCCCGACCCCACTTTACCTCCCACCGATATCCTCCCCATCCGTAATCCTTATCCTCCTATCCTAGAATATCCAATCCCCATATCCAATATATATCCTCCTGAAACCTTGTAGATGGCTGTTTTTGGGGCTTCTCATGGTAAGGTATAAGTCCCGTGACCACATCATCCATATACCGGGGATGATTTCTCTATTCCTCTTTTTTGGATGTGATGAAATGCGCTTTTTGCTTTGTGCTTTTGTGCCTGGGAAAAAAAAAAAATTCTTTTCAAAAAAAAAAGGTATGTGTCTTTCCTTTTTCCTGATACATAGACAAACCACAGGAGGGACATTGAAAGAGCAATGGACTGCAGTTTTGGTTTACACAGTGTTCCATGCATTATTTATTGACATACAAAAGCACCCAGCTTTTTTAGTGTTTTAAAGTATAGGTGTGTGCTGAAAAACATACAATATGTCAAAGGCAATGATAATAAAGATAACATGATATGGCTGTATTGTCTCAATCCTACCCCTACTTTCCTCACTACTATACTACTCATAATTACAAGCAAAATGACAAATGAATGCAATTGAATTCTGCTCTTGTAATATGCCAGATATCTAAGGCTTCTCAGAAGAAGTTTCTGACTAAAACAGAACCTTGTATATAACTAACTAAAGCTAAAACAATCACGAGTAGAGCCGTTGCTACCTACCCCACTCTACTCTTAGGAATTTTTCCTAATATCTCTGAGGAAGTAACAATGTTTGTTTGTGTCCTTTCTTTCTTCTGATGAGGGGGTGGTCTGGCTATTGCTCTGCAGAGGATATTTGAGTACCCCCCCTAGAGTTATTTGTTTCAACAAGTCTGTAAAATGGTAAATTTGTTGACTACGTGGGAGAATAAATGTGTGTGAGATTATGGTGTCTCTAGTGTGTATTCTTCTTCCTCAAGTGTCTTCAAACATCCAAAACTAGAAACCCAAACACCCTCCTACTGCTTCGCAGGGCATATCCATTCCGGCAATGACCTTTCCCTGAAATTACAAGGCTGCCAACCATGCCCAAAAAGGCGTTGCCGTAAAACTCCACTGCTGCCCAGTAACTGGACAAGTAGACACAAAAACACACACACAAAAGCTTAACTGCACCTTATCATGGAAGAATCATGTTTCTTATCATGAATCAGCTGCATCCAACATAACCACATTTCCAGAAAATCTTTACTTTGCAACAAATGAGTACACCTTTAGCATACTTTAATAAGATTACGTTATGACTAATACATTTAAGCGAAGTGCACATGATATAATGTTTTGGACAACTGCCTTTTATATTTACACTCACATACAAAGCTATCGTGATTTAAAATTTATATTGAATGTAACTACCATACCCAACCCCCCACCCTACCCCCCCTCTTAAGAGTACTTTTTGACCCACTTAAGTACATAATTATTCACGTGAGCAAAATGTCACTGCAACTCTGCTCTTATTTGCTTATTTGCCACATTACCGTATATTTTATTCCTCTCTTCTAATCTTCTTCTAATCCATCAATGAGCAGCAACACAGCACTAAGAGTCAAGCCTGCCTCCCCATCTCACACTATTTACCTCCTATCGATGTACGTGACCAGTAACAGAAAATGCTGCGTTTTTACCTCCACTTCTGCCCCAGATGACAAACTTCACCAGTCCGATCTAGGCCCAGCTGTACAGAACATACCACAGACAAGGGAGTACCTTAACATTAAAATTCACAGGGCATCAATTGCCGTGTCGTGTCTGTAAACCAGGATGAGGCAACTACTTCGGGTCGATGGCCGTGTCCATGCAGAGTTTAGATTCTGCCCTAATTCAAACAACCTGTGGAGATCTTTGTCGGCAGGCACGACGTTAGGTGCCAGTGGACCAACCAGCGCGTCTCCATTGCGATTAAAAGAGAGGATAAAATATATAGGTAGGTGGCAAATAATAGCTATTACGAGTAGCAAGGAAGGTGTGGTTACCCTGTCCGGTTTGCTCTCGTGCATCGTCGAGAGTGTAAACTTGGAGATCTTGAGACAATTTAATGTGTTGTTAATGGTCAATTTGCCCTAGCCGGTGCGTATCTTTTCTATCTTGTGGCTCCCGCTGGGTATAGGAGGATCGTCGCTGCATTTGTGATTTGTAAATAGAATATAGCTAAATATAAGTTATAACCTACGTGCCATCTTTTACACATCTAATATAATGACATTGTATTTTACGTGGAAAACATACACCTTATTATATGTAAGTAAAGCTACTAGTTCAATCTTTTTTCAATATAGGAAGGCCTTGGAAAGCCCAGACAATGTCTTATGTCATTCAAGCAAACTTTTAATATTAAACACGTTAGCTGGTCCAAATTTCAAGTCTTGCTCACTTTTGAAGGATACGGCCGATGCGGTTTCGACTTACTTGAATATTGTAATATGTACTGTACTGCAGGATAAACATGAGCGTCCCAGTGCTGGATAGTGGAAATATGCACTCAAACACTCTGGAGACCAGATGATGCCCCACTGGCAGAGGCCATACCAGGCTCTCTAGGCCGTCCAGGTCCAGAAGCACCACCAGGGTCTTCCTGCTCAGCTGAATGAAAGCTTACATGAGAATATTTGTTTTTTCCAATCTGTTTTAAGTATTGTGAACTACATTTTTATGCTTTTCTGATGTTGAATTGTATTATTGAAAGTTATTGTGTGATTAGTTGTAAAAAGTACTTTTAGTATAGAACAAATTATTTTAATTTACAAATGTTTAGAGGCAAACAAAATGTATTTCTGTCAGAATCTTGTAAACTGGGCTTCAAGGAGCCCCTAAAAAAATGCAGCTGTGCTGTTAAAAAAATCCAATGGCTTTAGTTGCCTGAACACAGGAGATGTTCTGAGACATTTGTAATGACCAGCATGCTTTTGTACTTGGTGAGAGTGACATTGATTTCGATCTCTTGAACAAACCATTCAGTGCTCAAGCAAGGTTATCAACCACCTTTGTCCTTCCCAAAACACCAGAACCGACTAATACCGTGTTTATATATATTATTATTAATATATAATATATATTAATGGTTACTATATTAATTTAAAATATATAAATATTCAAAATTTTCCCATCTGTGAAATGTTTCCCCAGCCTGACACCACTGATTGATTTTGGTGGAGGTGTAAAAAAAAAACCAAGTGGGTCATTTGGTCTGTGCATGCAGATTACACATGACATGTGTGGAGAATGGTTGCTTTCAAGCACACAGGTGGGACTGGTGGGGTCAAGGGTCCCGGGTGCTCTAGAGGCCTCAATGCAGCCAGACCCTCCATTTTGAACAGCTAAACTACACCAGACCATCACCAGAAACAAAAACAAAAAATAACCGAGGTTGGTAAGAGAGAACTCTGATGGGTACCAAAAAAAAGGAAGGCCGAGAAGGGTGGATAGGAAGAAATGAAGGAAATCTGTAAAAGTGACGAGGCCAAGCAACCTGAGGTAACGGGGGGGAGGTTGAAGACAAGGAAAGATAAAATAAGGTCTGGGGACACAGAAAGACCCAATTGCTAATAAGTGGAATTGAAAGTTTTTTTTTGTTTGTGTTTGTTTGTTTTTTTTGTGTGTTTTTTGTTTTTGTTTTTTTTTTTTTTTTTTTTCTCCAACTGTGTTGAGTTCAAAGTTTTATTTATACTTAAAGAAATGGTACTTCTGACCAAACTGTGGCCACCTTTTGACATCACATGACAAGCTACATGTTTTTATTTAATTATGGGTGACAAATGCAAATCTTGAATTCAGCCTTGTCAACTAAATCTATTAAGGATGTTCACCAAAAAATGAATATTCTGTAATTTACTCTGTAAAATCTGGCGCAGCGCACAATCTGTGTATTATTCGTTCAGTCATTTTATTTTTATTATAAAAAAAAAAAAAAATCAGCTTGATTTGTCATTCAAATGATAAACACTTGATTCGATTTCTACATGTGGGCGGGAATTAAACACCCCTTTCTGCTAATTGGTCAGCTGAAGATCAAACCGTGCCATCATCAATTCTTCCTCAGTTTCGTGTGGCAGAATAATAGTAGTGTCATTCATGAACGAACCGGCTCTATGAGCCGATTCTTTGTAGCAAACGAGAAGAGCCGACTCCCATCGGGGAGAGCCGAATCTTCAGTCGCAGGTACGGGCAGTACTTTATTTGGATGGGCACACCATGCGGCCAATCACATGAGAGGACAGACTAGGATCTATTCATGGGGTCCTTCTAGGTAGGCTGAGAAGGACTGCCGGAACTGAAAGGTGGGGGATGGGCGAAGGCTGTGCTTGTCATAGAGCCCACGGGCGCTGGAAAGGAATTGAGAGTAAGATAATGGTAGGGAAAGCAAACAAATAACAACATTGGGGGAATACAGCAATCAACAGACGGGTTGCGGCGGATGCCGACGGGAAGCCCGTCATATGGCAGAAAATAGTCATCGTCATCCGACAACATCAGATAGCAAATAATCGGATCATCGGTAGCAGCAAAATCGCATCAGCCCATCCAAGCTCAGACATCTGATATTTTTGAATGCCAACCTGCACTAAAGACTAAAATCTTTATTTATGTTTGCCTTTATTTATTTGATTTGGGATATCCAGGCCTTTAACACCAGCCAAACACAATCCTTCAATGCATCTGTACTCTTTTCCCCAATAAACACCCCCTCCCCCCCCAAAAAAATGCAGTTACCATAGAAACCATAGAGCCAGTTTCAATTAAACAATTTACTTCTACACCCCCCACTCTTACAACTGCTACTGGACCACTAATTGTTTGAAAGTTTCTGTAATGGTCCCTTTAACAATAGGGCCACTCACTTACTGTGTGCCTCTCCAAAGCAAGGGGTATTATAACAACCCCGAATGCTGAGCATGGGAATCGGATAAATTTTCCATAGAATGTCTCTGCTGCCCCCATATTTGACTGGGGTTCACAATCTCTCTACAATAACGGCAACATGTCCCATTTTCTGACACTTGAAGCAAATAGGTTGTCCTGAGGGATCAAAGGAATACAATCTTCGTGACATTCCCCATGGCTGCCTAATAAGAGCCTGCAAATTGCAGTCAGACTCAGTTGAAACAAGACAGACAGACAATTCAAAATCAGATTTGACTGTAGAATTTAAACCAAAAGACAGTTCACAGTGGGATGCACTGAGTGCCACTAGATTGGCAGACAGTTCAGTGATTGAAGCTGGACAGACAGATAGCTCAGAATCAAGCTCATTGACGGAAACTGGATAGATAGACTGTTCACTAGGAGTCTCGTTGGCAACGACAGAAGTAATGGGCAAATATATTGATTTATGGTTTCAGGGTTCATGACAGGCAGGGTTAAGAGATCACAGGTGACCTTTTTGGCTGTGACAAGGCTACTAGGGCATACAGGATCTTCATTTAAAGTCTCTGGGGTTGTGGCAAGGCTAACGGAGCAAATGAAAGGTTCATTCACGGCCCCCATGGCCGTGACGGGGTTACCCGGGCATATAGCAAGTTCATTTGCAACAGGACAGTCATGAAGTTCGTAGACAGCGTCCTTGGTTGTAACAGACAGGACTGAGAGTTCATAGGTAGCCTCCTCGGCTGAATCGGGATAGGAAAAAAGTTCATAAGCCGCCTCCCTAGTCATGACAGGACAGGCAGAGGATTCACTAACAGCCTCCATTGCCATTACAGGACAGGAATTGAGTTCACAGACGGCCTCCATAGCAGTTACAGGACAGGCATAGAGTTCACTGACGGCCTCCATAGCCGTTACAGGACAGGCAGAGAGTTCATTAATGGCCGCCTCGGCCGGAACAGACAGTTCACGGAGATTATCACTGGGCGCCACCACCGCGCAAGACACTGAGGCAAGTGCCACTGTCTCAGAAGGTTCTGCAGCCTGCGCCGTCACCTCTGAAGATAGTGCAGTGGACACCAGGCTCTGGGATCAGCACATGGGCACGCTACCTGCCGAAGGTTCTGTGCCTTCGATAACCGCCACCTCTGGAGATGTTGTAGTCAGTGCTGCCGCCTCTAGCAAATCGGCGGTGGTGTACACAGCCAAGATACACCATAAAGCGATCCCCATCATGGGAAGCGCTTCAGACAGGGGAATCATTTCAGGAACAGGAAGGTTTGAGAGCGCTGGTTTAGGGAAACTAGCTGCATGTGCTGGCACCAGCGGTGGATCCTCCATGCTGGATGCCAGTCTGGGAGACTGAAAAACTGACCTCGAAGATCTGGGTGCAACAGATAGGAAGCGACAACACTCTGGATGATCAGCTGTGATGTGACGTGACTCTGAATGAACAGCTGTGATGTGACGAGACTCTAGAAGATCAGCTGAAATGTAACAAGGCTCTGGCAGATCAGCTTTGACTTGACTTGCCTCATGAAGATCAACCGTGACTTGACTAGACTCATGAAGATCCCCTTGTGGCTTGACTTGGTTCATGAAGATCAGCTGTGACTTGACTTGACTAATGAAGATCAGCTGTGACATAGCGGGGAGCTGTTGTGTCCGCCATTTTGAGATCAGGCTCTGCTGTTGCCGCCATTTTGTGAGCGTGCTCTAGTGCGGCCACACTACACTACGTGGTTTTGGGGTCACGTTCCTCTGCAACACCCACAGTGAATAGAGAGCCAACAGTCAACAAAGCATAATCCATAAATTGGCTAAGTGACGAACGTGGACCCTCGCATCTTAGCATAGACTTAAGAGGTTTATTAATGCCATCACAAAAAAACTCTATCAAAAGATCTATCTGGTTAAGACTGCAATAGAGAGGCTATTGGCTAACATCTCTCAACATAGTTCCCCCAACATCGCAGCCTTGTTTAAGGGCTATAATATTATTGTAGTGTCCATCCCTGGCTACTTGCACAGCTGCTGGGTCCTTGTGTGGTCGAGTATTCTGTAACGAAGCGACAGGGACAAGAGACGTGCGGATCCATTTGCAAAGCTTTATTCATAGAATGATCAGAAACAGGCAAGGGTCAGACAATGGCAACAAGTATATTGAGGGCAAGGCACAAGAATAGTCCAGTAAACAGGCATGGTCGATCTCCGGCGAACAATGTCCAAATGATTTGACACGATGGGTATCCAGTAACACGAGCAATATAGTCCAGGCGAGGTGCAAACACAGTCCGAAACAGCAAGGCAAAGGGTAAATCCAAGATACACAGGAAAAAGATCAGGAAACAGGCAATCGAAGACTTTGACTAGACTATGGAAACTAGAACTAGAAACTTAAACAAGAACAGGGAACTGGCTCCGTAAAGTAGCTACGCTAAACAGCATAAACGCTTAAACAATACTCTGCCATTTGATCAGGATTTGAGTGGGTGTTATATAGTGTGTGGGTTCCTAGGTTGTGTTCTGGCGGTGGGAAACGGGGTGGTGGATGTAGCTGAAATGGCTGCGTGAATGTAGTCTTGGGTGACATGGTGAAAGTCTGTGAGTGAGAGATCTCTAAAATGGAACAGCGACCTCTGGTGGCAATTGGACGGAAGTCCATGAACCGGATTCGTGACAATCGTGTTTTTTTAAAGATGTCTTATCACCTGTGCGTGTCTGGGTGTGGTCGCTCTCTGGTGCCTCAGGACAGTCACGATCGCTGCCTCACCACCCCTTTCAGGGACCAGGTAGTGAACCTGCAAGCACTGCCCCTGGAGGAGGCAGACCCAGCCCTAGCTTTGCGCTGTCCTGTACGCGCACTGCGACGGTACGTGGATAGAACTCAGAGCTTTAGGACCTCAGAACAGCTCTTTGTCTGTTACGGTGGACAGCAGAATGGGAAGGCTGTCTCCAAGCAGAGGATGTCCCACTGGATAGTGGATGCCATCACCTTGGCCTATGAAGCACAAGGTGTGCCCTGCCCGCTCAGGCTGCGTGCTCACTCCACTAGGGGTGCTGCATCATCCTGGGCACTGGCTCGTGGTGCCTCGCTAGCAGACATTTGTAGAGCTGCGTGTTGGGCGACTCCTAACATGTTCACTAGGTTCTATAGCCTGCGTGTCGAACCGATTTCCTCCTGTGTTCTCACCTTAAACGGATAAATGTGTTTTTCCCACGGTGCAGTTTTCCATATGTGTATTTCCACGGTACCGTTACTAGGGCCGTGTTTCCCCTGGCAGATCACGTTCTGCCGTCTCTAAATGATGCAGCCTGAGTCATCTCAGAGACTTCCATGTGCAGTAGGGCCCTTCAGGGTTACTCCACGTGAGTAAATGTCACTTAACCCCCTCTGCGAGGAGGTGACTCCGCAGCATGCCCTTTCCGAATGGATAGGGCACGCTTTCCCAGTGTAATCCAAGTCCTACTGTTGGGTTGTAAGGAACAGCTGTAGTCGACCTTCCTTGTAGAGCCAGGTCCTGTTGTCTGCCTTATAGAAAGGATCAGGAGGCCTACACAGGGCACTGGAGGGGGCAGCACCTGTGGCGTGTTGGTAGGGATCCAAATTCGTCGGTCATCACCGACGTGACGTCGAGAGTAACCGACTGAAAAGGAATGTCTTGGTTAAGTATGTAACCCTCGTTCCCTGAAGGAGGGAACAGAGACGTCACGTCCCGTCGCCACAGTTGCTGTACCACCGCTGAGCTGCTCGGCTCCTCAGCGAAACCATGAATTAATGCGATGCACCTGCTGCCTTTTATACCCACGCTGCGGGGTGTGGCAGCCAGATGTGAAATCCGCATGCCAATGTCCATTGGCTCGTTTAGTTACCTCTGAAGTGGTGGTCTCTCTGCTACGCAGACATCCCAATTCGTCAGTCATCACCGACGTGACGTCTCTGTTCCCTCCTTCAGGGAACGAGGGTTACATATGTAACCGAGACGTTTTCTCAGGTAACCTGAAATGTATATCATTTAGTTACATCAAGAGTCAAACCAAATATAAATAGCACATTGAAGTTAAAAGTTACACACTTTTTTTGTGTGTGCACTGTTCAGGTCTGGTATAAAGAATGTTTTTTATGTTCTTTATTTGTCTATGGGGTGTTTTTAATATGCTTTTAGACAAACCATGTGCTAATCTATTAATCAACAACATTGCTGAGTATTTTCTCCTTAAAACTGTAGTTTCCCAATGGCAGTCCCAGAAACGTGGTTTGAAACAGCACTCGGTTTGCTACGTCACAATTCAATAACCAATCACGTCAAGGGATAGATTCCTATCACTAGCATGCAAAATATGCCTCTAACCAGTACCAGCACAAAACCAAAAATAAATTAAAAAAAAACATGAAGCTGTGGTTTAATGTGAATTTAGAACCGCTAACTTGCATTATAACCCGTGGCAACAGTGTAAAAGTAGCCCGGAGTCAGACCCACCTCTCCCGCAGCGGCGTCTGCACTTCACATGCGTATACTCGCGGGCGAATGTTACAGTATTCAGTGTAGTTATCCACTAGTAAAAACATAGTTCCTCTTCAGGAACTCAAGCTGCCTTGGAAAACCCTAGGGCAGCGGTGGCGAACTCCGGTCCTGGAGAGCCGCAGCCCTGCCGAGTTTAACTCCAACCCTAATCAAACACACCTGCCTGTAACTTTCTAGTGATCCTAAAGACCTTGATTAGCTTGTTCAGGTGTTTTTTGATTAGGTTTGCAGCAAACTCTGCAGGCTGTGGCTCGCCAGACCGACTTCGCCACCCTCCCAGGAACGCCTTCTGTGGGCACGCTCTGAATAACATGTGAAATCAGTCCAATAGCTGGGAGAGACGTCACGGGCGGGTGACTCATGACCAGGAAGCTATAAAAGCATGTGCGGCGGAGCCGGCGTCAGCTTTTCTGTCATTCAGCAAAGCGCTCTGTATGTATTTATTGTTGTCTGTCAATTGTGAAAAGTCTATAAGCTCCAGCTATGTCTAAGCTCATGCAAAGACAAAGCATTTCAAGGGCGAGAGCAAGCCACGTTGTAGGTTGTGTGTTCCTCCCTGCCCAAAGAAAACGTTATATCAGGAGTGGGGATACACACAGTGGGGGGGGGGGTGTGCTGGGAACGCAATGCATAGTTGTTACTGCCTTGCTTCGCTCTCAGAGGGCTCTCTTTGAGGAGGGAGTCTTCACCAGCGTTCCTCGCGGCGCTGGCCCCGCTTTTTCGCCGAGGCGGAGCGGCGGCTGTGCTCGTGGGTTTCGCGTATGGACCTGCTAATCACCAGATCCGGCGCCCGCTCTCAGGTTTCGGAAGCCCGCGCTGCGGTACATCCCCCCCGGTTAGAGGGCGCGACGCTCCGCTGGTCTTTCTCCGAGGAGATTGATACGGAGGGCATCAAAGAGCTGGCCAGTTGCACAAACATCAGTTACACAATCATATTATGCCTGATATTATAAATGAGCAGCATTAATAGGGAGCGGAGCTCGCGCAGTCGGCTCTCGGGGGGTGGATTGTGTTTTTTTCCGCTGTTAAGCACTCCGCTCTTGCTGGGCACGCTCCGAGGAGTGTGTCTGTGCCTATGATCTTGCGATTGTGGTCCTGCTGCTGCTTGAGGCACGGCAGCGACTGAGAACGCGGAGATCGCTCATGATCTAGCAGACGGGTGGAGACGGCTCTTCCTATCTCCACCCGTGTTTGCTAGATCTAGAGCTCGTTCTTGAGGCTTGGAAGCCCGCGCTGCGGTTCTTCCCCCTCTGAGTGAGTGCTGCTGCCCTCTTTCTCTGAGGAGATTGATGTTGTTCGTGTGACTAAATGGTTCATGCACAGCGCATATATTACATAATTTTATGTTTTTGATGTGAATCTTACTACACTAGACCGTATTTACTCGTCTGGTTGTTTGATTGCATTTAATTCTAATGAATAAAATGAAGTATTTGTCTGACTATGGGAAGTTAGATATACAGGGGCTCTGGGGATGTAAATTTCTCGAGTGAGAGCACGCGTTAACCTTTCTTCCTTTGAGGAGGTTGAGGCGGTTAACAGGGGCTGCTGGGTGGAGCGGTCACAACCCACCATGTTCCAGCCCCTCATTCTGGGGGCCTCACTTCTCGTACTCCGCAGAGTCTAGAGTCAGAGTGGCGCTCCCAGGCCGAAGGTTTCTAGCAGAAGGCGGGTCTGTGGACCGTCATTCTCGCTGGATAGTCTTCGTTGTAAATGTCCTGACCCCTAAGGCCTAGGACTTTTTGAGGGCCAGCTCCCTCTGGAGAAGAGCGATGTACACCACAATACACGGTGCCCGTCTCTCCTCAGTGCCCTCAGAAGTTCGGTCTGCCAACCCTGCAGTGTTCCAGGGCGCAGCGGTCTCCGGCGTTTCTCTCAGTTACCGCCCGGAAACGTTGCGGTACTAAGAGGCTTGCTACCTCTATGGAGGTATCTAGATGGGTCCTGCCCCGAGCAGGCTGGTGTCTAGTCTTCCTAGCAGACTACGTGGGTCTGAGGGCTGTCGTTTTCAATAGGATACTTCAGCTATGAGAGTCCTGATGCTGTGGCTCAGGACCTCGGAGGGCAGGCCCCTCTGGGGAAGAGAGGTTCACACCGCATTACACGGTGCCCGTCTCTCCTCAGTGCCCTCAGGAGGTCGGTATGCCAACCCTGCCGTGTTCCAGGGCGAAGCGGTCTCCAGCGAGCGCTTCTCTCAGCTTCCTCCCCGAAACGTAGCGGTTCTGGGAGGCTTGCTACCTCCAAAGAGGTGTCCAGAGCAGCTAGATCGGCCGTACCCCTGCCAGTCCTCCGCTTCAGGGCACTGAGCTAGCAGCTCCAAGTACATCAGAGACCAGTCTCAAGAGACTGGTTCCCTAGGAGGTCACCTGGCGGTGGGGGGAGCCCCTGCCAGTGTGCTTCATTGGTCCTGCCCCGAGCAGGTGTGGTCTATGTCTCCTCAGCATACGACGTGTGTCTGAGTGCTGATCTATTTCAATAGTATAAACTTTCAGCTATGAGAGTCCGATGCTGTGTCTCATGCCCTCAGAGGGCCGGCCCCTCGGGACTGAGTTCACACTGCATTACGCGGAGTCCCTCTCTCCTCCTGCCCTCAGGAGGTCTTCTGCCAACCCTGCTGGTGTTCCAGGGCACAGCGGTCTCCGGCGTGCACTTCTCTCAGTTACCGCCCGGAAACGTAGCGGTACTACCTCTACGGAGGTATCATGAGCAGCTAGTTCGGTCGTCCCCTGTTGGCGTGCAGATGCTTCAGGGCACCGAACTAGCCGTTCTGGGCACACCAGAGATCAGTCTCGAGAGACTGATTCCCTTAGTAGATTATTTAGCAGCGTGGAAGCTACTGCCAAATGTGTCTCAATGGGTCCTGTGTACTGTAGAAAGAGGCTACAGAATCCAGTTCGGTTCTCGTCCGCCTCGATTCAACGGAGTCACCCCCACGCTAGTGGGTCCCGACCAGGCTCGGGTATTAGAACAAGAAGTAGTTACTACTCTTAAGGAAGGAGGCCATCGAGGTAGTCCCTCCGCACGAGACAGACTCCGGTTTCTACAGCCTTTATTCATTGTTCCGAAGAAGGATTGGGGGTTGCATATTATTTTAGATCTGCGCCTATTGAACCGTCAGTCATGCGACTGATTTCAGCACACCACCCCACCCCCCACCCTCAAACAGGTCGTGTCTCAGATCAAGTCCGAGGACATGGTTTGGCACGATCGATCTAAAAGATGCACGTGTCTCCATCCTTCCTCATCACAGGAATTTCCTGAGGTTCGTTTTTGGGGGCAAAAGACTACCAATACCGGTTCTTCTTTTGGCTTTGCACTCTCACCCCACACTTTCACGACACATCAACGATTGGTTGATATTAGCTCAGTCTGAGCAGATGGCGGTTCGGCATCGAGATGTTGTTCTTGCTCACATGAAAGAGCTGGGGTTAAGACTTAACGCCAAGAAAAGTGTGCTTTCTCCAGTACAGAGAACCACTTATCTGGGCGTGGTGTGGGATTCGACCACGATGCAGGCATGTATGTCTCCTGCTCGGATTGAGTCGATCCTCACCGCAGTCGCGAGAGTTAGAGAAGGCTGGTCACTCACTGTCAAACAGTTTCTGAGACTGTTGGGTCTGATGGCAGCTGTGTCCAATGTTATACCTCTTGGCCTGCTGTACATGAGCCCCCTACAGTGGTGGCACAAGAACCAGTGTTCTCCCCGAGAGGAAACCCACTTTGCATGCTCAAGGTCATGTGGAGGTGCCTACGTGCCTTAGACATGTGGAGGAAACCTTGGTTCCTGTCTCAGGGTCCGGTGCTGGGAGCTCCTCGTCGCCGCGTATGCTAGCGACAGATGCATCCCTCACCGGTTGGGGTGCTGTCATGAGTGGCCACCCTGCCCGCGGTCTGGGGAGTGGTCGCCATCTGACATGGCATATAAATTGTCTGGAGATGCTGGCCATGTTTCTAGTTTGAAACACTTCCTCCCAGGCCTAAGAGATCGCTATGTGTTGGTGCGCACTGACAACACAGTGGTGGTCTCTTACATCAATCACCAGGGAGTTCTGCGTTCGCGCCCCTTGTACAAGCTGGCGCACCAGATACTTGTGTGGTCCCAGGGCAAACTCCTCTCGCTGAGAGCAGTTCACATTCTCAGGTCACATCTCAATATGGGAACAGACATCGTGTCGAGGCAGGGGCTGAGGCCCGGGGAATGGATGATTCACTCCGAGGTGGTGAAGCAGATATGGAGTTTTTGGCCAGGCTCAGGTGGACCTTTTGCGACTCATATGATATCACACTGTCCCCTCAGCTCCACTGGGGCTGGATGCCATGATACAGACGTGGCCAGGGTTTCGTCTGTACACCTTTCCCCCGATTATTCTGCTCCCGGGAGTTCTGGAGAGAATGCGCCGGGATGGGGTCCGTCTGTTGTTATCCGTCTGTTGTATCCCCGTTCTGGCCGGGCCGAGTTGGGTCTCAGGCCTGATTTCTCTCCTCGATGGCGTTCTATGGGAGATTCCCGTCAGGAGATATCTCCTCTCACAGGCGGAGGGTACGATTCACCATCCCCGCCCAGAGCTGTGGAAGCTTTGGGTGTGGCCTCTGACGGGGCACAACTCATAGCTTCCGGTCTCCCAACCGAGGTTGTTGAGACCATCCTCAAATCTAGAGCTCCATCTATGAGGACCCTGTAGACCCCGCCCATCCCGATCAGCCGACCTGCCCATTTGGTACCGTTTCTGGAGTTCCTGCCAGGCCTTTAGTTATCCGCAGGGTTTGACCGCTAAAAGGGTCTTCGGGCGGCCATTGCGGCCTACCACGCCCTTCTCGGTGGCCATTCAGTGGGAAGACATCCTCTTCTTACACATTTCCTCTGCGGCTGAGGCTGAGGCCTCCGGCCAGACGTAAGCTGTAGCACTGCGTCCGGTGCATAACTTCTGCATCCCTGCCATGCGCTTGCCCTCATTCCTGAATCTGACGCTTGTGTCGCCTGCATTCTTTTATAGCTTCCTGGTCATGGCACGTCACCCCGCCCTGATGTCCCTATCAGCTATTGACTGATTTCCCATGTCTTCTGAGCCTTGTCCACAGAACGGCGTTCCCCTAGCGTTTCTCGTCGCAGCGTCTCGTTCCCTCGAGGAACAAGGGTTACATACGTAACCTGAGACATTTTATCATCTTTATCCGTGTATGCCATTGTTTTGTGTTTACTACAGTTCAGTGGTTCAGGAGGCGCTGGCTGGTGTGACTGAGTGTAGGCGGGACTAATTTGCATATTCATATATCAGCGTATAGTAAATGAGGCAAGGGTGTAGAGTTACATTCTAGCTATTTTAAGGCATGAGAAAATTATTTTCACAAGAAAAAAACATTTAAATATGTAATTTTGATAATCAAAGATAAGTTTTAAGGGATAAAATAATTTACTACAGGGGGACTTTGAGAGTGGGTTTATTTTGTGAAAAATGGTCATGAGTTAACAAAATTTTAGCTCAAACTTTTGTTTGTCACAGAGCTTATTTTCTGCAATAATCCTTAAGCCAGTAGAAAATCCTTTTGGGTTTTTGTCGAGGGAACCAGGGTCATGCTAACTTCCATTTGCCTACAAAAATACATCATCACTGCAGCGCTCTATTGATAAAGGATTATTTAGTACCAATAGTTAGTTATCAATAGTTAGTTAACACCAAAAGTCTGGCTTTGCAAGACTAGTTGGCAGATAGTTGTTTTGAAAGTTAAAAAGTACTGTATGTGTTTGATTCCATAAAATCCTGCATTTTAATTCATGCATGAGTGTAAAGAGGAGACAAGAAAAGTTCAACTTCACAACATTATCTAGAGGCATATACTGTATAGCTCAATGATTAAAAAGTATCGGCACACATGTCCTCTAGGAAATGGGTGCATAGACTGAAAGCATGAGCTCCACTTTGACACTATGAATAAAAATGCTAATATGCAGTGGAGAGAGATGATGTGACCTTGTATATGAAATGGCTCTTCATTTATTTTACAGTCGTCTCCAGAGAGCGATACTGAGCCACTTTCATTTACTGCTGAAGATAAATGCCCCTGTACCCTACTCCCAAACATCATCTGAGCATTTACAGGAATAATGTTGACTCGACGGCCAGCCGGCTCACGTCTTGCAACACACCATCACGTTTCCCTGCACAAAAGCTGTGTAGATACACTTGGAATATTAAATATAAATAAAAACTGGGCAGAATCAGACTTATGTATGGCACAGAGATTTTGTTGATTTGTGTGAATGACTGGTTTTTGGATGTAGCCTGACAGCCTGGCTGAAACAGAACTCAAGGTCAGTGAATTATATAGACACTGTCAAAGAAAGCAAAAGATGTATTTTTGAAATGAAGGCAGCTCATATATACAAAAAAAGTATGAAAACCTCAAAAACTTTACAATAAGGTTTTATTTGTAAACATTAGTTTACTACATTAGTTAACATTAACTACCGATAAACAATATTTTTGCTAACCTTAATGTTACTGTTAATGTTTCTTAATTTCTACATTGACTAATATAAACCCAATTCCAAAAAAGTTGGGACAGTACAAATTGTGAGTAAAAAGGGAATGGAATAATTTACAAATCTCATAACTTATATTTTATTCACAATAGAATATAGATAACATATCATATGTTGAAAGTGAGACATTTTGAAATGTTATGCCAAATATTGGCTCATTTTGGATTTCATGAGAGCTACACATTCCAAAAAAGTTGGGACAGGTAGCAAAAAGAGGCAGGAAAAGTTAAATGTACATATAAGAAACAGCCGGAGGACCAATTTGCAACTTATTAGGTCAATTGCAACATGATTGGGTATAAAAAGAGCCTCTCAGAGTGGCAGTGTCTCTCATAAGTCAAGATGGGCAGAGGATCACCATTTCCCCCAATGCTGCGGCGAAAAATAGTTGAGCAATATCAGAAAGGAATTTCTCAGAGAAAAATTGCAAAGAGTTTGAAGTTATCATCATCTACAGTGCTTAATATCATCCAAAGATTCAGAGAATCTGGAACAATCTCTGTGCGTAAGGGTCAAGGCCGGAAAACCATACTGGATGCCCGTGATCTTCGGGCCCTTAGACGGCACTGCATCACATACAGGGATGCTACTGTAATGGAAATCACAACATGGGGTCAGGAATACTTCCAGAAAACATTGTCGGTGATCACAATCCACCGTGCCATTCGCCGTTTCCGGCTAAAACTCTATAGGTCAAAAAGAAGCCATATCTAAACATGATCCAGAAGCTCAGGCGTTTTCTCTGGGCCAAGGCTCGTTTAAAATGAACTGTGGCAAGTGGAAAACTGTTCTGTGGTCAGACGAATCAACATTTTAAGTTCTTTTTGGAAAACTGGGACGCAATGTCATTCGGACTAAAGAGGACAAGGACAACCCCAGTTGTTATCAGCGCTCAGTTCAGAAGCCTGCATCTCTTGATGGTATGGGGTTGCATGAGTGTGTGTGTGGCATGGGCAGCTTACACATCTTGAAAGGCACCATCAATGCTGAAAGGTTTATTCAAGTTCTAGAACAACATATGCTCCCGTCCAGACGTCGTCTCTTTCAGGTAAGACCTTGCATTTTCCAACATGACACTGCCAGACCACATACTGCATCAATTACACCATCATGGCTGCGTAGAAGAAGGATCCGGGTACTGAAATGGCCAGCCTGCAGTCCAGATATTTCACCCATAGAAAACATTTGGCGCATCATATAGAGGAAGATGCGACAAAGAAGACCTGAGACATTTGAGCAACTAGAAGCCTGTATTAGACAGTAATGGGACAACAATCCTATTCCTAAACTTGAGCAACTTGTCTCCTCAGTCCCTAGACGTTTGCAGACTGTTATAACAAGAAGAGGGGATGCCACACAGTGGTAAAAATGGCCTTGTCCCAACTTTTTTGAGATGTTTTGATGCCACTTATTTTTCCCTTAAAATGATATTTTTCTCAGTTTAAACATTTGATATGTTATTTTGTATTCTGAATAAAATATTGAAATTGAAACTTCCACATCATTGCAATCTGTTTTTATTCACAATTTGTACAGTGTTCCAACTTATTTGGAATTGGGTTTGTAATATTTAAGATTATAATGCTGTAAAAATATATTGTTCCTGTTAACAAATGAGACTATTGCAAAGTTGTTACAAATATTAAACACATTAAATGTATTTTCCATATTAATACTCGTTGGCATTGCCATCAATTCTTATATTACTTACATAGTATATGTTATTCTCAGTCTGAATAAGTTCTTTTGCACTACAAATCATTGTTTTTTGAACTACAATCACTATATCTGCACTGTTTTACTTTTTACTGGTTTGCACTCTATCTTCCCTAAGCTTGTGCTTTTAATTATCTATATTTTTACCCTTTACCTTATTTGTATATTTTTTACCTTATTTGTATATTTGTATAGTTGTTTTTTGTATAGTTGTATTTTGTATTTATGTTATCTGTATGCACCCCAGGGTCTGAGAGTAGCGCAATTTCAATTCTCTGTGTGTATGTTCTGTACATGTGGAAGAATTGACAATAAAGCAGACTTGATTTGACATATATTTGGAAATAGACAATATTTTGTGTATGACAATGAATTTATGGGTAATTAATTCTAAAAACATAAATATATTATTAAAATGCATGACGTATGGCATGAAACATTATATAAAATACAGTACATTCAAAACTCTATAATGTAACATTTTGCATGGGCAAATGCAGTTTTATTTATGCATATTTTGGCTTGCTGTGTAATTTATAACCAAAGTGGTTATAAAACCACTTGGAAAATACTTAATTTGGTCATAAAACAAAAACAAAACCATTTGATAATGTTGAAGTTACATAAATTATGTTTGTATTACTTTCTTTATAATAAATAATCTTTTAACTTTGTATGATTCCCTGTACTTAACCAGTGTGCTTAATCAGTTTACATAAACAGCAAAAGAACTGAACTGAGATTGGACTGGATCTGTCAATGATCCAGACAGATCCAAACATACCTACTGAAGTCTAGATACTGACTGTAAATATCAATTGCTGTTCTGAAGAAGTACCTGTTGGCTGTAGAATGTTGAAATATTTAAATATTGATTAAAACCATAAATAATTTATTATCACATTCATCAGGACGGTATGCATGCTTAAAACAAATTATTAGTACTGTGTCTAACAACCAGCTCAATGCAACTCAGACTTTTCCCTATTAAAGTATATAAACAAAGGAGTGAGAAAATGTATCTTAATTTTGATGGTCTGAACATCCTACATGGTTACTTACAGGAATAGATCTTAATTTTGATGGTCTGAACATCCTACATGGTTACTTACAGGAATAGATCACGCAAAAATGAACACTCATGTACTCATATTGATGTTATTCCAAATCTATAATTTTCTTACTTTTGTGGAACATGAAGAGGTGTTTTGAAGAAAGAATATAATTACTCTGATGATTGATAAAGGACAAAAGCTCCATAAACCAGCCAGTGTTATTTTAGTATCACTGATATATTATTATAGTTTTGGTTAATATTTTGAATTAGATTTTATTTTCACATTTTCAAGTTTTAAAATTAATTTTAGTTAAAGTTTTAGTAATTTAGTTTTTGTCATTTTTATTATTTTTTATAGTCTATATAGCTTAAGTTTTAGTTTGTTATTAGTTCTATTATATATATATATTATATATATATATTATATATATATATGTGTGTGTGTGTGTGTGGTTTGTACATGTAATGCACTTAATCAAACCTCTGTGGCTCCCTCCGATCACCACCAGTGGGGACCGTCACCGGAGTACTAACTGTTCTGGCGGACATCATTTCCCATCACCCCGTACCTGAGACTGATTACCTGCACAGGTGCTGATCATTATGCTGACTATTTAATCAGTGCCTACCCTAACCTCTGTGCGAAGTCTTGTTTATGCTAAGTTCAGCGGTCGACTACGCACTATCCTTCCGCACGCTTGCTGCTCAGACAGGGTGGTTGGATGATCCCCTCAAGCTCCTCTTCCGCAAGGGACTCAGTGCTGACCTACAGTCTGAACTGGCCTGCCGTGATGAGGGTAGCTCTCTGGGACAATTAATTGAGCTGGTGATTCGCATTGACAACCTCATCCGCTCTCGACGATCTCCTCGCTTCTCTGCGGCTCCCATGGCTATGAGGCATTTACCACCTGAGACTGAAGCGATGCAGATTGGTTATACTCATCTCAGTGTGGAGGAGAGAGATGTGTTCGCCAGAACCTATGTCTATACTGCGGTGTCTCTGGACATATGAGAGCTTCCTGCCCCACTTAACCGTCTCATAACTCTTCTGCGGTGAGTCAGACTTCCAGTCTAGTTACTGTATTACAAATACCAGTTGCTTTAAGGATTAATGGGGAGCTTATTGACACCACAGCTCTTATAGATTCTGGGGCAGCAGGAAATTTCATTGATACTGAAGTCTCCAAGGCTCATAATATTCCCCTTATGAATTAAGGGTTTATTCCCCTTAGTTCCATATGAATCTCGTTTGGCAGTGGCAGCATTAGACGGACGTCCTTTGGGCTCCGGCCGGATTCAGTTCATCACAGAGGATTTATCACTGCGCACAGGAGCCCTCCATACTGAGACTATCAGTTTATTTGTTTTTCAATCCCCTCAAACGCCCATTATCTTGGGACTTCCCTGGCTCGAGAAGCATAACCCATGTATTTCCTGGTCCAAGAAATGGATAACTCAGTGGTCTGAATCCTGCTGCCAACATTGTCTGAACCTGACTCCTCACGAGACTGAGAATAACCCAATCGCTGCACCCAAAATCCCCATGGAGTACCACGATTTAATCGAGGCGTTCAGCTAGGCTAAAGCATCCCAATTACCTCCCCATCGTTCAAGTGACTGTGCTATCGACCTTCTATCTGGTTCACATCCCCCCCCAAGGGCCGAGTTTTTCCCCTGTCACAACCCGAGTCTGAAGCCATGAAATCATATATCGAGGAGGAATTAACTAAGGGCTTCATTCGACCATCCACCTCACCTGCTTCAGCCGGATTCTTCTTCGTTAAAAAAAAGATGGAGGACTTCGTCCGTGCATTGACTACCGTGGTCTCAACGAAATCACTATCAAGTTCCGTTACCCCCTACCACTAGTCCCAGCAGCCTTGGAGCAACTGCGGACGGCCAAGTATTTCACCAAGCTTGATCTTCGCAGTGCTTACAATCTCATTCGCATCCGGGAAGGTGATGAATGGAAGATGGCATTCTCCACTACATCTGGGCACTACGAATATCTTGTAGGAGAGATTCACCACCGCTCCCATCCTGCATCATCCCGATCCTGAACAGGAGTTCATTGTGGAGGTGGATGCTTGCAGCACTGGCATCGGTACTATTCTCTCTCAGTGACATGGTAATCCTCCTAAATTGTTTCCTTGTGCATTATTCTCTCGCAAACTCAGCCCCACAGAGCAGAACTACGATGTAGGCAATCGAGAACTCTTCGCTATGAAGGCAGCTTTTGAGGAGTGGCGCCATTGGCTCGAGGGAGCTAAACGCCCATTTACAGTGCTGACTGATCATCGCAATCTGGAGTATTTGAGGTCTGCCAAGAGACTTAATCACAGGCAGGCAAGATGGTCTTTATTCTTTACACGATTTGACTTCACTGTGACATACCGCCCAGGCACACCGAACACGAAAGCGGACGCTCTGTCAAGACTTTGAGTCATTCTTGCAACCACCCTCCTGTGAATCCATCATCTCTTCTACCCTGGTTCTCGCTCCCATACAATGGGATATCATGACTGAAATCACAGAGGCCCAAGTCACGATCCACCACCAGCCCGAAAGTCCACCAAATCTCACTTACGAGCCGCGTGCTCTACGTCACAGAGTAATTAAATGTGATTACTCAACTCCCAGTTCTGGTCATCCATATATCGCTGCTACTGTACAGCTACTCACCAATCGCTTCTGGTGGTCCACTTTGCAGGCAGACACGATCACATACATCCGGGACTGTTCCACATGTAATGTAACCCCTCTCACCAACTACCTGCTGGCCTCTTACAACATCTACCCATTCCACAACGCCCCTGGTCACATATAGCCATAGACTTTATCACTGATCTACCCTTGTCCAGGGGTCATACCACTATCCTCACAGTTATTGACCGTTTCTCTAAGACATGTCGCTTGATCCCTCTGCCCAAACTGCCCACTGCTCTTGAAATGGCTGAATCCTTATGCAATTACGTGTTCAGGTTCTTTGGTCTTCCTGAGGACATAGTCTCCGATCGGGGTCCACAATTCACCTCCCGAGTCTGGTCTGCCATCTGTCAAAAACTGGATATCAATGTCAGCCTCACCTCCGGTTATCACCCACAGTCCAATGGCCAGGTGGAACGATTGAACTAAGAGCTCACCCGCTTTCTCCGTTCATACTGCCACCGAAATCAGGCAGACTGGAGTTGTTATCTGTTATACTCCCTCCGCAATCCGGCCACAGGCCTCACTCCTTTCCAATTTTTTCTGGGTTTCCAACCTCCCTTATTCCCATGGTCCAGGGAGCCCTCAGACTTACCTGCTGTTAATTCATGGCTTCAACGGAGCGAGGAGACCTGGAATGAGGCACATTTCCAACTTCAACTTACTGTTCGTCGAACAAGGGAACAAGCTGATCGTCATCGGTGTGCCAATCCCAACTATCAGCCGGGTCAGTAGGTCTGGCTGTCTACCCGTGATCTTCGCCTAAGGCTCCCTTGCAAGAAACTCAAGTCCCAGGTTTGTGGGTCCATTCAGAATTATCAGACAGATAACTCCTGTTTCGTTTCGGTTGGCGTTGCCCTCAAATTATCGTATCTTACCCACTTTTCATGTGTCTTTGCTTAAGCCCGCTGGTGGTTCGAGAGGAGCGGAGGACCAGGTGGAGGCTGGTGACAAGGGAGCCCCTCCCATCATCGTGGACGGCAAGGAGGTGTATCGAGTTTACGAGATCCTGAATTCTCGTCGCCAGGGCAGGTTACTCCAGTATCAAGTGGACTGAGAGGGGTATGGTCCGGAGGAGCGGTCCTGGGTCAACACAGAGGATATTCTAGATCCCTCTCATACCAATGACTTTCATAGGATCCATCCGGATAAACCAGCCCCGAGACCCCGTGGAAGACCCCGGCATCGTCTGCCTCCTCGCGTCAGGAGCCGCTCGCAGGGAGGGGGCTCTGTCACGAATCAAGCCTCTGTGGCTCCCTCCGATCACCACCAGAGGGAACCGTCACCGGAGTACTAACTGTTCTTGCGGACTTCATTTCCCATCACCCCGTACCTGAGACTGATTACCTGCACAGGTGCTGATCATTATCCTGACTATTTAATCAGTGCCTACCCTAACCTCTGTGCAAAGTCTTGTTTTTGCTACTGCTGACACTTCTGAGCGTTTATAACTTGTTTGATTACCTGTTGCCTACCTGGATTGTTTATACCAGTCTGATCATTCTCTGCCTGCCTCTTTGACCTTGCCTGTCTATTGTATTTGTTCTATTCTCTGTCTGCCGCCTGCCTCGACCCTTTGCACGGACTCAGGTTATGATTCTGCCTTGCCTACGTTGCCCTTGAATACTGTTGATTTAACTTTGCCTGTCTGTTTGTTAATAAAGCTGCACATGGATCCCAACGTCACTGAATCATCATTACAGTAACACATGTACATCATAGGAGATAGTGTTGGGCGATATGGTCATTTTTCAAATCGTCATATCGCCAGTCCGTGAGATCGCCGATAGACTATATTATCGTGCATGGGTGGGTGGAGGCAAGAGAAGAGAGAGACTCCTTGTACTTGTCATAGGCTATTTCATAACTATTTGGTGTTTTAAACCCCACAGGTGAGAGAGAAGGAACCTATGGAAGCACCACAAATCTAAATAATATACTTTCAAACATACTGATAAACTAACATGTTAAATATTTAAAACCGCTAGTTCATATATATTCGGATACAACAATCATAAATCGCTATTAGGACCGCATCATGATTCATGACACAAATTTGCCGCATCGGCGCACGGATGTTATCAGTCTAAAAGGTCTGCAAAATCAGTCAAAGGTGAAAATCAAAAGTAGATTTATTTTAAAGACCAACAGTTTAACACTAAATATTGGACATAAACGAACACGTTAAATATAAAGTATTTAAAACAGTTAAGTTCATATATTTGGAGTAAAGTTAAATTAAACTGATACATCAGTCACAGCGCTCCGGACCAAGCCTCATGACGCACCGCCACAGAAACAAGAATGGGATGCGTTCTAACATAACAGTGGTATTAATCTAAAAGTTAGTGAGGGCTCAGTTAAAATATTGCACATATATCAGGGCTCTAGACTCATTCTTCCCACTGGTCGCTCTTTTGCCACTAACTTTCTCAGCTGGTCGCAGGAGCACATGATTTGGTCGCAATTGTTTTTTTTTTGCGTGAACTTTGATTATCCTGCTTCTGATGAACTTTTATCATAGTTTATAGTTATATGGTAACGAAAGTGGTTAACATTCAACCCGTTCTTTTTCATCAGTAGTTTTATTTGTGATTTGAATTTTGTGAACAGGAATTCCTCTTTTCGTGAGCTTTCACTTTCAAATTCTCGATCTTGGTGTCACGTTTTACGTCTGTTTTGCTTATTTCTATACCTTTCACTTTTTAATTAAGACTAAAACAAAAGATGGATTTATTGTTATTCCTAATTAAAAAGCACAACAACAATAAAACAGTAGGCTACAATGACAAACTAGCTTACATAACCTTTATTAACAAAAACGAATAAGATAAGGCATGGCATAGGATACATCATATGCTGTATATACCGACTAATAAATTACAGAAGTTTAACAAACACTGAGGATCAAATAAATAATATAATAATAATAATAATAAAAAGGAAGCTCCTAAAGTAAAGCGAGGTAAGGGCAAGAATAACAAGCTTTTCAAACGAAAACAAAAAGAAAGTAAAACTAACTGGCTGTTCTTGACAGGACTTGCATGTTATTTTCAAAAAAATACCAACTGTTCCACTGTTCGCTGGTAAGAGGCAGGTTCTTTTACTATTAGTTGTGTAAACTTCGGCGTGCCATTCGCGACGCCGATGCTTGAAAGCGCCTCTCTTCATGTGAATCTCTCCTGCTACAATGTGCCCCGGCGTTCTATGGGGCAGCGCGCGCTGTATGAAGGTGGGGGCAACGCTTTGGGGGCAGCTACTTAGACACAATGCGACGCATCATCAAATTTTTAAACTCTCGCACTTCTTCAAAAATTGGTCGCAGTCTTGGAACCGCTGTATATAGTGGCCGTTCAGATCTATCTTGTCAAAGTGGCAAGGCGAAATAGCCTTAACATCAGGGCAGACTGATATGTGTCTCGTGTGTGTGGTTGGAGACTCCACCATCGTTACAGCTCCTCATTTGCAGCGCACCGTGTGTGTGTGTGGGTGGGTGTGTGTGTGTGTGTGTGTGTGTGTGTGTGTGAAATACAGTGCTGAATGAAAAAGTGGGGCAATTTGATAATAGCCGAATTATAATGGGCGGCCTAATAATAATAATAATTTAATACATTTATAGGAGAAT
>JADLZN010011718.1:0-16264 GCA_018155175.1 Sinocyclocheilus anophthalmus | reverse complement strand
AAAAGTAGTGCAGTGGAAAGGAAAAACATGTTCTGTATTAATGGTGCACAAAGCAGCATAATGGACTGCTTTTGTACAGCTAAAATAACTGGAAGCGAATGACACCGGTGTTTAAAATAAGGCATAAACTGAATTAAGCGCTATGTTCTATCATACAAATATAATTATAATTAGTTAAATTGACATCTTTTATAGCAGCTACCTGAATAACAGACCATTTGGTTTACTGGTTTACACAAACTCTAATGGTCTCTACCCACAGGATACTATGACGCTTTTCCACAGTTCTTAATGCACTTTCTGTTATTAGCATTACATTACAGAAAACTACTTTAACGCTGCTGTGTGAGTAATGTCAAATTTAACATCTTTCTCTCTTCTGACCAACATAATGTCTCAATATTTTTTTCCCACTTGTGTAAAGTCATAGAAACACTATTGTGTGTGAGTGGGTTGTTGTGTGGGTTTTTTGTGTTTTGTTTTTTGTTTTGGCAACTGGAGCAAAACTGGAACACCAAAATGATATTAGGTGTAGTTTCCGTTTACCAAACTGTGACTTCCACTTCTGAGAACCAGGGAAATAATGGGGTCCAGAAATATAAGGGTCCAGAGATTCTGACTTTAGCATGTTGCATTCCGGAATCGCCTTATAATTCGTTTTAATTAGGCTATTAATGGAGTTTTAAGTCAATGGAAAAAGCATTTTACCTGTGTGTATAAATGTATGTTTCTTCATGTCAGATTTCTGGTGGAATCTCTTTCCGCAGTAGGGGCACGGGAACGGCCGCGTGTCCGAGTGAATGAGCTGGTGTGTGGAGAGAGTCGACGACCTCTTAAACACCTTCCCACAAACCTTACAGGCGAAACTCCGCTCCTGAGACACACATTCATACGGGCTGTGTTTAGAATAGAATATTATTACTATACTAGTTATGCTGCATATGTAGTATGTAGACTCTTCACGCAGCATGTAAACTTTCTGTATGCATGATATCTGGATGACCTACTACATCTCTTTACTCATTATTTGATCAGACTGCCAAGAGTTTTTTTTTATATATTTCAAGTTAAAAAACTTATGGTTTTAGTTGACTGTAATATGCTAATAATATGCATGATATTATGTATACAGCAAGAGTTCAGTACTTACTCTCATTCCCGTAGGTCTGTACCAATAATGCTGCTGGGTATGGCCTGTGGAGCCGGCCAATGGGAGAGCAGCCCTGTTGTCATGTGACTTGCACAAGTGCGATGCCAAACCCACAGCGGAGGACAGGAGCTACAGAAGGCATAGCAATATTAATATCACACCATATAATCAATGGAAATAGCATTGTGTTTTCTGATCTGTTACTGATCAACCACATGTGATCTTATGTGAATCAAGTTTGGGGTTTAAAATGTGCACGTCATCATCATGTATGAAGCATGAATTGTTTCAGCATGAAACCCACACAAAAACCCACGTGTGATTTTGTGTAAATTGTGAATGTGTGAAAATCCTGTCAGGTGATATCAGATCGGGACTAAAGCATGTCCAATCTGAATTGTTAAATCATTATCAAATCAGTTTCTATATCTTCATATTTTACTCTATTAATTTTTACTTTATAAAATATCTGATTAAATCAGGTATTCTTCTATATTTCTCATTTGCGAGCCGCTTTGGATTAATATGGAAGCCACGGAATTAACAAATAAATAAATCAAATCAAATAAATAGAAAAATGAATAACTTTTTCCTCAATTTTGAGTTTACATCTCACAGTTCTGTTTTTCACAGAATAAAAAATAAGAAAGCCGACTGAATAAAAAATAGGTAATTGCAACTTTTAGCTCACAATTCTGCCTTTTTTTTCTCACAATGAAGGCATTATAATTAGTAACTTAATTTTTTTTTAATTAAATTCACATTAAATACAAAGACAGTTTGTTGAGTCAACTTAAAAAAAAGTTTGTTACCCCGCTGCCTTCATTTTTTTTTTGTTATCTTAATTTTATTTTCTTTTTTGGTGTGATGCAGTTGTTTCAACATGTGTTTCTAGTTCATTCAAATTTCAGCTTAGCTGAGGGCCAATAAACTTAAACTTTCTTGCTCTTAAAATTAATTAAAAATTAGTTTTGTCTCCAAAAACACAAGTTGAAATGGCAAAATCTCAAAATGATTTTTTACAGTGTCCAATAAAACAATCATATATTATGTTCCACCCACATTACCTTTAGCCTTAAACACTGTTATAACGAGGGGGTCCTTGGAAGACCCTCTCCCCTGTAAGGGTTCCCTGGCTCCAAAAAGTTTGAAACCCCCTGCAATAAAGGACACATCCGGCAGTTCCTCACCCTCTCACAGAGCGGCATCTGGACGTAGGTCAGCTGATGGTGGCTGAGTAAAGCCTGAATCAGACGCTCCAGATCGTGCTGTCTCTCCAGAGCAGCAGAGGACCACAGTTCAGACGAGGGACAAACTCCAGACTGCTTCCCTGCTATCACACACAAGACAACATTGTGTCTTTTCAGCTCAGCATGAACAAACGATGGCTGTCGACATTAATTAAACTAAAATGAATCTTTAAAGGGGTCATATGATGCGATTTCAAGTTTTCCTTTCTCTTTGGAGTGTTACAAGCTAATTGTGCATAGATAAGATCCCTGAAGTTGCAAAGACTAAAGTCTCAAAAACCAAAGAGATATTCTTTATCAAAGAACACTTTTAAGACTCTGCCACGCCCCCCTAAAAAAAGACTCGTTCTAACACGCCCCCACACATCTACCTCACTATGTGGAAATATTAGCATAATGCTGCCCAAATGTGCATGCATAGAAAGAAGGCGTGGTTTCAGTAACCGCAGTTAGTGTTGAACCAGCATGTCAGGGAGACGCTGTGTGTTTCTAGGCGAAAGCAAAAGCACTTTATTTGGCCTTCCGAAAGTAGATGCATTTAGGAATCTTTAAGATCACTTACAACAGAACAGCAATGCATTTTATGGACGACCGTTTCGTGAACCTAGGAGAGGAGGTAATTCTGAATTTGCTATGACAATCTGCCGCTTCTGAATCAACTACTGTTTTGTTATTAGTTTAAGTATTTGCCATTGACTGTTCAAATGCGGAGTTTTGCACTCGTGGTGTGTGTGTGTGTGAGTGTGTGAGCATTTGTTGCATCCAGTGGGGACATAATTACTGATTATAATGACTTATACTGTCTTTTTACACGTTGTGTTGCATTGCATAGTGCCGCATAAACATAAAACCATGGCAGACATTTGTGATCGGAGAAATTACAAACAACAAGTGCTACTCTACACTGCCCAAAACTCGCGTTTGAATCATCAGTGGCAAATCCAGTGGCCGGTGGATTCGACGAAGGAGCAGCAACCACATGTGACGACCCCTGGCTGGACTCCGCTTTGTCCATGGTGAAAGCCGATCCGGCGACCCACAGCGTGAAGTTGAAGTATTTCCTCAGCGACCAGCACGGATCAGCTCCAGGCATGACGACGCAGATATCGTCCTCTTTTGGAAGACCAAACAAAGTAGTTTCACTTTCACAACGAAACACACAGCGTCTTCAGGACATGGCAGCGACGCAACAATACTACAGCGAGAATAAAAGTTACGCCTTCTTTCTTTGCGTGAACATTTGGGTGGCTTTATGTAAATCTTCCCACATAGTGATGTAGGTATGTGGGGGCGTGTTAGAACGAGCCGTTTTAGGTAATGATGATGATGATGTGACATGTGGCCAAGTATGTCCGACTCTCTAACCATTAGGCCACGACTTCCCTTCAGGTAGGCGTGGTTAACTCTTAACTTTTATAAAGAATATCTCTTTGGATTTGAGACTTTAGTCTTTGCAACTTTACAGATCTTCTTTATGCACCAAGAGCTTGTAACACTCCAAAGAGAAAGGAACAATTGAAATCGCATCATATGACCCCTTTAAACGCTGCTGTTTTGTTTGTCGCTTTACGTGCTGGGAAAATCGTTCTCTTAGTGATTCTTTGTGCCGTTTCTGTTGTAACTGTAGAACGGTTATTAAAACTTTTGAAACTATCATTACCGTTTTATTGCCCTGGTTTGAACGGCATTTACAGCTCTCAGGCTCGCTTTATGGGAAATGTATTCTTAAAACTGAACAGCATTAAACACTATTTTAAACAGTCATGAATATTCCCAGCTAACGTGGAACATTTTTAGAGCGTTCTGAATGTTATGAACAAATGTTGTCATAGTAACATAAAACATAAACATTTGTTCAGAGTTAGAGAGTCTTTAATAATGTTCTGAAAATGTGAGCAACAACCAAAACCTTTTAGTTGGACGTCCGTCTAACATTTAAATATCACTAGTTGTTTCAGGATGCTCACTCAAAGTAGTGATGTTTTATAAACAAATTTCGGGAGGAGCACTCACAGATAATTAACACGGCCAGTTCATCATCACCATTTATCCAATCAGCACAAGAGAAAACTCCTATAAATAACCAAGTACGTCCTACCTTCGTTATCTCTCGACTTTCAGCATCTCCCTTTATTTAATTATATGTACGTGTGAAATAAGAGAAAAATAAGTATTTAAAAACTGGATGAAATAATGTTTTCATAACTGTTAGCTGGGCTATTAAATAATAGGAATAGTTGTGGTGAGGTATTTAGTTCTTGGAAAAATATCATAATGAGTCACTCAAGTTGATTATATCAATTCATGGGAGTCGTTTGCGGGAGCTTTGAAGTTCAGTTCTCATGAGCTGCGAGTATTTTGTAATTCAGACCCTATTTTCTATATGAGTGTCTTCACAATGTCATGAGAATCTCCCTCAGTGCATTTATTTCATATCATGCTCAATCTGCCGCACTATGCAGTCACTGCTGGTGTTACACTGTGCTGAGCTGTTCTTCGTGTACCTGCAGTGGATGAAGGCCAGGCTTCGGCTCCAGCTCCATCAGTGCTGTTTTGGGTGGATGTGCAGGGCAGCAGCTCGAGAGCCGCTGAGCGACTGCTGGATGGCCATCCGTCATGATGCTGATGCTGAGAGTGGGCGGGGCGTGTGGAGTGATGCCCCGCCCTCTTACTTTTCACTAGAAAACTTTGAAGAAATTGATAGCAAAATTTCGGAAGAAATAGTACAGCACCTTAAATCGTCAACATGCTATCTTGACACACTTCCCACATATTTTTTCAAAAGGGTGCTTAACTGTTTGGAAGCAGATCTCTTAGAAGTGGTGAACGCCTCACTTCTTTCTGGGGCTTTTCCAAACTCCCTGAAAACTGCAGTTGTTAAACCCCTTCTGAAAAAGAGAAAGAGTTGTGATTCGGTTCTGAAGCTGCTACAGGAAGTACGAGAGTTTTCTGATGTGTCCTCACCAGACTCGCTTCAAACATCAAATCAGGACGGCTGGTAAATCTGCTCATGCATCATCACTGCCATCCATAAGAAAAGAGCAGAACGTGCCGATCAATGTCACTTTCATTCTGCGTTCAACTAAAGTATCTGATTAAGTCTCCCAATGCAGGAAATGTATTTGAAGCATGTTTCAAAGTATCGAATATTTCTCCTACAGTTCCTCAGGAGAAATAAACGAGTCACTACCAGCTAACAGGAAACGTTCTGAATGTTCTGCAAGGTTCTATCAACAAACGTTCTTCTGGTCATGTTAATAGAACTTTCAGTGTCTGAGTTATCTGATCTTTCATAACATTCTAAAACATTAGCACAAAAACATTTATATATCGTTTTTTTCCTGGAACTTCTGGATCATTGGAAGAGAAATGTTTGAGATCTTTTGAAAGCTGAGATTAGACAAAATACAAATCTGAAAGTCTAGAGGAGACACGTGTAATCCAAAGTCAGTGATCTTAACAATGCAAGAAGTGCATGATGTTCTTACTCAGATACATTTACTTGAGATACAAAATGGCATATTATTAATCAAAATTAAGTGATTTTTATCCTTAAAATGAGAGCAATAGAAAACCAACTCGTTATCCCTTGTTAACTTCCTTTTTATGACTCCATTGGCAGATATTTGTTCTTATCTTTAGAAGAAAAGTTCACCAAAAATGTTAAATTCTGTCATCATTTACTCACCTTCAGGTTGTTCCAAACTGGTATGAGTTTCTTTCATCTGCTGAACTAAAAAGAAGATATTTTGAAGCAATGTGGTGACCAAAAAGTTGCCGGTAGCCACTGACTTCCAAAGCATTATTATAATATTTTTGGCATACTATCCAAGTCAATGGCTTCCATTAACCGTTTGGTCACCTGCTTTCTTCAAAAAAAGTTATGTTCAACAGACAAAAAAAAAAAAACGCATAAATGTTTGCAATAACATGAAAGGGAATAAATTATGACAGAATTTTCATTTTTAAATTAAGATTCCGAGAAAACAAGACTTCTTAACGTATGCCAAGTAAGTGTATTTTAATTTAAGAACATTTAGATATTTGACTAAAATATCAAGAAAATCACTTTTTGCAGTGAATATGAATGCAAACACTTCTCATCAAATGATCTGATCTGCTGTTTTTCATGGCTCTAAACTCTTACTGTAATTACTGGCCCATCTGGGTCATTTTGAGAAACAAAAAGTTGCTGAAACTCCATTAAGATGAAAAACTAACCTCTGATCAATACAATGTTCTTCTGGGAGATCATCTGTATGCTCCAGACCTTCACGCGAGCGTCAGTGGCTCGAAACTCCTCTCTGTGCTTATGAATATGAATGATCAAATAGGCTAACAAAAACACTGAATATTTAGCAGCTGTGAAAGATGGTGGGTTAAACAAAGGCTTCAGGAGTTCATGAGACCACAGAGACGTGAATGCTGCGCCCACACCGACCCACTGTGTGATTTCTCATCTGGGTTGGTTTGTGATTTTGGTGTGTACAGAGAGCTGAGGGAGATTGCCCAGCATGCCGAGGCACAAAGTCATTGTAGTTTTTCTTTTTGCATATTTTAGCACAACCGTTTCAGCAGAACAAAGGAAGACTGCTGCAAATTTTCTCCAGTTTAGTAGTTTAAGGCAGGGGTTCTCAAAGTGGGGTCCGCAAAATTATTTTAGGTCTGTATGATTTGGAAAATATAAATAAATAAATAGCATTTCATAGGGCCCTATTATTGTAAACTAACATAAATACATAACAATTGGTGTACATTTTATAGTTTTATTATTTCGATTAATAGATGCGCTTTTGATTACACAATTTAATTGAATGTGAAACAGAGTCCAGAAAAAATCCAAACGGGGGAGGAAAAAAAACAACAATTAACAAGGAATCCAGGAAAAATTAAACCGGGAAGTTTATGGCCATCTGAGAGTACAAACTGCCCAACCGATCTCATGAAAGTGCGATAAATAGTACGCCCAAATAAAAACGAAAACTGGTAAGTATTGATCGCGAAAATGGACTTTGGCGGGTATATGCTATGTGATGGGTGGTTTAGGGTTGTGGGGTAGATCGTATATCATTGCAAGACGGAAAACTCGTATCAATAAACGCCAAACACATCGCGTAGCCTATACACGCCAAAGTCCATTTTTGCGTTTTAATACCACGAGTTTTCCTTTTTATTTGGCGTACTATTTATACACATTTTCATGAGACCGGGCTATTAATCACGATTATAATTATGAGCGGGTCCTTGGAAATTTTGCTCCTCTGTAAGGGGTCCCTGGCCCCAAAAAGCTTGACAACTCCTGGTTTGAGGAATCATTAAACGAACTGCAGAAACAATGTTCAGGTTTTATTTTAATAAATAATTATAGCTACATTATAATATCATTTATGTAGTCTTCTCTTAAGTCCCGTTCACTATAATGGTAACTTTATTAGCGTCCACACCAACGGTCGAGGACATTGTTTAGCCTAAGCGCACAGTGCACACTCTAAAAAGACTGGGTTATTTTTTTAACCCAAATGCTGGGTTGAGCCTTTTTGTTCTTCTTCTTTTTTGGGGTGTATGTTTCAGTGTTTGGGTTGTTTTGCAGCTCCTGGGTAGACATAACAACCCAATGTTTGGGTGAGGCTAGTTTTGTGTTACTCAGATCCAGGGTAAGATGTAACCCAGCGGTTGAGTGTAATTTATCGCGAGGATTTTGTGTCTTCTCTTCACGAGAGAGCAGTTCTAAGCGCCATCGTACTGATGCATTCTTCGGTAAAATACAGGTTTGTGTACATTTCATTTCATTTATAAAATCGTTACTGTGCTGTATATCGTTCAATTGTATGCAGAGCAACATACAGGCGTGCGCTGTAATCACCTTTACCGAGTGTCTGCGGTCTTTTCGCTTGATGGAAAAGCCTGATGCTTTGCATAAAATAAACTATTTTATTCATAAACATACAGAATATAATACTGTGTTGTTAAAACATGTCCTCAGAGCTGTTTATTTTTTGTTTATTGGCAGGTTATGGAGTCAAAGCATGCTTCGGGGGCGGCGGTCCGATAGCAGTTCCCCGCCGAACACGACTCCAGCTCGGAGTTCACATGAATTACTTCTGTTTAATATTGAATTTTTCTTCTAATGTTTGTTAAACGAGTTTAAATATAGGCAATATGTATTAAAAACGATATAAACAATGCTGTAAATGATAAATGAAGGAAAATAAAGGAAGTTATCATGCAAACCAGTGGTTGTGCAGAGTATTTTAGAAAAGTTTAGAGGATTTAAATTAATCTGTAAACATTAATTCATGTATGAAGTAAAAAAATAAGCAAGTAGTAGTTATAGTAGTTACTAGTAATATAGTAAAAATGAATAAACCCATTAGCTGGGTTAAATCAACCCATTATGCTGGGTTAAATAAACAACCCAATTTGCTGGGTAAATTTAACCCAAGATGGGTTCTGTCCTATATTTACCCAGCCCTTGGGTTAATAACAACCCAAATTGGGTATTTCAGAGTGCAGTTTTGTCCGGATGGCGGATTCTGATTGGCTGTCAATGTTTTTATCGTTCATCACCAAGTGAGTGATCTCATTCCTTTGTGTGAACAGGTGGTTTTAAATACATAAAACAAAATGTTTTTATTGCACCTGTTATAATAATGATTATTTTTAGATCCTTTTTATGTAAAGTTGTGTGCAGATAAGACTTTTTAAAACAGCGTTTAAAACGTATAGGCTACTTTATAGAATGTATGTAACTGTTCATTACTTTGCAGAGAGAGAAAGGAACAATGTGAAGATGTTCCTTCACCTCAGCTTTACATTCGTTTTCACTTAAAGCCACTTTCCTACCAAAGCCACTTTCAAGAAAGCGCACACCGCGCATTGTTTCGAGTTCCTAGAAAGATGTACAGAAGACAATGCTGAAAAACGAAGAGATCAAAGCGAACAAAGAAGCCCACCTGGCCCTCCGTCTCCCCCTAGAGCTCCTGCTCGTTTTTACCCACAAGCCCACCACTTCACCTGCTCCATCTGCAGACACGCAGCCCCCCGCCGCCCTCACCGCAGAGCGCCGCTCCTGACACACGGAGGGAAGGGAGTCTGAGGGTCTGTGGTCTAAATCCATCTAGTTCAGCTTCATCTGAGTGAGATTCACCAGCTGTGCGGGTCAGGAAAAAAAACACAATCTTATATGATCTTGAATGATTTACACCTGTGTAAAATACGCCGTAGGCCTATATAAAAATGCCCATTAAGGCCCGCTCAAAACAAAAGCGCGGTCATATTTAGGCGAAAAAAGTTAGAAATGTCTGAAGCATTATTATTAGTAGTAGTAGTTGTAGTAGTAGTAGGCTAGTAGTAGTAGTTTTTTATTTTATTATTTTTTTGTATGCGTACGGGTTTGTTGAGTTTTGATTTATGTAGTTGTTTTGTTGTATAGGTAGCCTACTTCTACTGATAGTTTATTTTCTCCTCCCTTTTTATCTTACGTTATTTCTAAGCTCTTTTTCTTTCTTCAGTAGTCCTATTCACTTTGTACTTACTATTTAGGACCCTTTTATTAACTGGACACATGGAGGTCGTATATATTTTGCAATTGTATGCTGTATTTTGTTTATATGGAGAGATGTAGGCTAAATAAAGTGAGGGGGGAAAAGAAATGTGTGAAGCACAGCAAATCTGTGTGACAGACTTAAACCCTTTGAAAAATCTCCCCGATCGCTTGGAGTCCTATTAAATGACTGGAATCCCAACAAACACAGAACGTTGCCTCAACGTAGCCAACCTTTTAGCAACGTTGTAGCAACATGGCTAAAAGGTTGTTGGTTCTACGTTGTGTCGTTGAGGTTGTTACTGCATTGTCACAATGTTGCTATTCAATCAGGGTTCAGGGCCATTGCTGAAGGTTGTGCTTAGCCTGTCTGGACACCCACTGGACGACATGTACTCATCACTGCTCCGAAGCGCATTTTAAATCTGAACATTATTCTTCTTCAAGCCAGGATACGTGAGTATTGCTTATGATTTCTCTTTTAGATAAATAAGATATGTAAATATCCAAACAAAACCTACAATTTTCGTGTCCAATGTGAGATTTATTTGTTCTGTTAATAAACTGAATGGACAGAATAGCTGATAATTCACACACCGAGTGTTAGTTTGCGATCGGGTTTGGTGTAGGCTACTGCTAACTATATTTCTTTCAGTATTCAGATATAGTTACTGATATTTAGGAAAAAGCGTTCAACATATTCTGGTCATGTAAATGTGTAAAGTGTTTTAACATTACGCCAAAAGTTATAAGCCATAATGAAGCTATGAAAACATTTCAGCACAACAGACAGCGACTGCGAGTACGCGCAATTAATGTTCAATCTAGACGACAAATAATATCTATGGTTAGCCATTGGCCAATAAATTGTTAAATTTAACTCGCCAGTGTTTTTTGTTAAACGTGTAAAAGAAATTTCAGCACATATACATTTTCACTTGCCTACATTTGAACTCTCCGACTGAACGATTAAGTTTCTCTCTGTCTATATAGAGCCGTGAGCGCATTTTCTCTCTCACACACGCAGAGAATGAATCGTACATGCCGATTAAAATTGGCACACTATATGTGTGTACGGCATTTTTTTCCTGTTAAAATTTTTGGGAAATGCGTGTGAAAGAAACAAATATTTGTAACCTCACACATAAAAAAAACATTCATTATTACAAAAGTAATTGGTTTGTGGTGCTGACAATGGCGAATCCAGGCCTGTGTATCAGGTCACATTATGCACATAATGTAACAACAAAATCTGCCTAGTCTAAATTAGTATTTTGATTGGTCTCAGGAGGTTTAAGTGTAACATCTTTTCTAGTGTTGGAATAAATCAATAAACAAGTTTTCAGTACGCACACGAAACCAGCTGCATTTCTGCTCAGACGTACGTTTTAAATAATATGAATGCCTTGTGAATATTGGATATCATATTCGATATTAAGCAACAACTGAACTTTTAGGAAACATCAATCAATAAAGCATTTTTATGAACTGAAATGTGCCATCCATGTAGATATGAACGAAAATGTTAAAATCACATAATTATCATATTTAATGGTTGTGCTTGAGACATTATTCTTCATTAAGTGTTTTAAGAGGTCTGAAAATAAAATCTCGCTAGATAACCAAAATGTTCATCTGTTTAACAGCAGTAACTTACTCTCTTTTGCTCGTCTTGTCTGTCTCAGGGAGATTATCAGCGGTTTTTCTGTCACGCTGAAGCCTGTCCGGCTGCTGGCTCATGAATATTAATCATGTTGTCTGCGTCAAGTCAAGTCGCTCAATAAAGTCAAACTGATTGGTCACATGTGAGACCCACTGTAATCCCACCCCAAAGACCAAATAAAAGGAACACTAAATAGTGCGCTTACAATCAACAGTTGTGCGTGCTCTCTCTGTCTCTGTGCTCATACAGTGAAATGGCAGAAGCCAATATTTCAGCGGATCAGGGCCAGTTCAGCTGTTCAGTGTGTCTGGATCTACTGAAGAATCCAGTGACCATTCCCTGTGGACACAGTTACTGTAAGGGATGCATCACAGACTGCTGGAATCAGGAAGATCAGAGGGGAATCTACAGATGTCCTCAGTGCAGACAGACCTTCAGTCCGAGACCAGTTTTAGGTAGATGTGTGGTGTTTGATGAGATGGAGAAACTGAAGAAGACGAGGCTCCAAGCTGCTGCTGTACTGACAAGTACTGACAAGCAATATATCTGTATGCAGTGTTTGATGGATGAACCCAACAATCATGTCACTGTTTCACCTGCAGCGGCGAAAACAGAGAAACAGGTAAAGTCCTGCTCCATACTGGATCTCATGAGCGACAGTTAATGTTGTTCTCTCCTCATTTGTTGTGATTTTTCTCTCAATCAGAGAAACTGATGTAATCAGTGCTATGATAGAAAATAGAAAAGTTAATATTGCTAGATATTATTAATTTTAACCAAATATTTTATAATAGTACTGTTTTTACTGTATTTTTATCAAATAAAAGCAGCCTTGGTGAGTAGAAGACTTCTTTCAAAAACATTAAGTCCAACCCCAAACCTTTGAATGGTAGTGTGGATTTAATCCTAATTGTGTTTTCTGCAGCGTCATCTGGAGAAGAAGCAGGGAAAGATTATCCAGCAGAGAGAGAAAGATCTTCAGGAGCTGAGAAAGGCTGTGGCTTCTCATAAGGTGAGTTTGGGGAAGAAGAAAAGTTTGAGACTTTGCTCCAGTGCTGGAGCTCTTTTAGTCCCACTGAAGCCACTGTGTGATTGTGATGTGTGTCCTAACAGCACTCTGCACAGACAGCAGTGGAGGACAGTGAGAGGATCTTCACTCAACTCATCCGCTCCATTGAGAAACGTCACTCTGAGGTGAAGCAGCTGATCAGAGATCAGGAAAGAGCTGTAATGAATCGAGCTGAAGAGCACCTGGAGAGACTGAAGAAGGAGATCACTGAGCTTTCAGAAACACCGGATCATGTTCATCTTCTCCAGGTAACAGAGATCTTCTCAAACACTGAGGACTTTAACAAGCTTTTGTGATTACAGAGAGTTTGTGCTTTTGTCTTTGTGTCTGTAATTTGCCTTTGGTCTTTCAGTGTCTTTCTGGATCTACAGAAGGCTTCACTGTCAGTTCTCATCAGACTTTTGATGCTGTGGTGAAATTAGTCTCTCAACTCAACGACAAACTGCAGTTCTGCAAAGAAGAGACCGAAAAAATATTTGGAAGAGGTAAACAGCAAATCTTTCTCATAAATGAGTTCAGCATCTTTTATTAAATATAAGGTCGTTTAAAGTTGTAGTTTTCTTTCATTTTCTTTCATTGTGAGATTCAGATGTGTTTTGGTGTCAATAGGGAAATCTGTCCCGGTCATTCTCGCTCCTGAATATCACACCAGACAGCAGTTCCTACAATGTAAGTTACTATGAATAATTAACACATACTGTATATGAATTCCAGTCTCATGCGACAGTTTTGTTTTACATTAATTGTATAAATCAGACTGAACCTTTTATTTTATTTTTTTTACTTTGTGTATTTAAAATCATGGGCTGCAACAAATAGATGAAAATAATGCTACATTTCATTATGGATTAGTTGCATCTGTGACAATGAAAAACTGCATCAGTGATGTCACTTTACAGTATTTGGCCGTTAAGACATTCAAAGTTTTGTGAGTACTGACATTTTGCAACGGCATTTTGAATTCTTTGTGCTGTGTCTTGTTGTCCGAGATTTATATATTCATGTCTTGTGTTACATTCACATTTACATACACACATTATATAGTTTTGGCACAGATACGGGAGATATTTTGAACAGTATATGTGTGCATGTCATTCAGATAGAGAACTATTCTATTCTATTCATTTTGATAGAACATATGTGGATTGAAATGAAATCTAGATTTCATATTTCATACTTTTAACACAAGTAATGCTATTTTATAAAAAAAAAAATTGCACACAGTATTTAGCATAGACATGTTGCAGCCCTAAAATACATTCTACTTCATTTCATTGATGATTTTATCAATTAGAGATACAGTTCAACTTTATCATCATAAAATAATAGTGAATGTGTTATATTAATGATGGAAGGTCAAGAATGATGTGCATTTATCTTGATCAGATTACCGTCTGTTGACTCTGGATCCAAACTCAGTGCATAATTGGCTTCGTCTGTCTGAAGGAAACACAGTGATCACTTATGCTGACAAACATCAGTGTTATCCTGATCATCCGGACAGATTTGATTCTGTAGTTCAGGTGTTGTGTAGAGAGAGCGTGTCTGGACGCTGTTACTGGGAGGTGGAGGGAGCAGTTATAGGGGAGCGGAGGGCTATAGCAGTGGTTAAGAGCATCAGCAGGAAGGGGAGGACGTGAGATGTTAGCTGGGGCTTAATGATCAGTCCTGGAGTTTGTTCCTGCTCTCCAAATGTTGCTGATTGGCCAAAACAACACCAGACTGAACTTTTGAACCTTTGCACCAGCCTAGAGTAGGAGTTGTATGGGGCTCACAGCGCAGGGATTTGCCTTTACAGCGTCTCAGAACAATGAGCCTCAATAACAATTCAAGACCAATTAATCAGCCGCCGTGCTGTGTTGTTTGGGGTAAATCAGCACTCAGAGCTGAAACTGTGGTCTCAAATAAAGGTGCTTCACGGTGCCATAGAATAACCTTTTTGTCTAAGTGGTTCCATAAAGAAACTTTAACATCTGTAGAACCTTTCTGTTTCTCAAAAGGTTATTTGTGGCGAAAGAAGTTTTCTTCAGATTATAAAAAGGTAAGAAAGCGATGGTTCTTTAGAGAACTTTTGACTGAATGGTTCTTTGTTGAACCAAAGATGGTTCTTCTATGGCATAGCTTGAAGAACCTTTTGAAGCACCTTATTTTTAAGCGTCATACACAGATTCTGCACAGTATCTTGTTATATTACATGATGAATCAGTAATGGTAAAATGTCTATATGGGACTTAATGTTTTCACTTGTAATAAATGTTTAATAATCACATATGTAGAGTGGTTGGGCTATAATTTACCTGTGGAACCACAATTATGCCTTCTTGGAGATAAATCAGCTGTACCTAATATAGCAAAAAAATGCTTTTACCCTTATTAAGATTGGTTGTATCACAGCTGCCAGGATGATCTTGTGCAATTGGAAATGCCCCAAAACCCCAGATTTGAAAGATTGGATTGGTGGGATGATTGAAATTGCATCATATGAGTGCATGCTGGGGAGACTGCAGAGTGAGAGAGAAATGAAAAAAACATGGGATCATTTTTGGCGGCATATAAAAATGGTGTGATTGATGAGCAGGACTCCTTAACAACTGTTACAGTTCCATGTGCTTTTGTTTTATTACATTGATGGTGACTTGTGGCTGAATATGTAATTGTTTGGAAAGGTGAATATTGAATACTGCGGTGATGTACGAAGTTTTGACTGTTGAAATAAAAAAAAGTTGAATTATAAAAAAAAAAAAGAATCACAGAGTGATTAAAGATATCATCAGTGAGTTAATAATGTAGGTGTGTAATGATAAAAAAAAATGTGGGAATGAGTCGTTTTGTCCTGCCACCAATTTCGACCTCGCTACCCACTTCCGCCTCCTGACTGCAAACGTATTGTTTAACTCTCCCATAAAACAACAGACGCAAAGAATAACCTTTGGAAATGTCTCTGTATTGAGTTTCTTAAAGGTGGCGACCGTAATTTAACTTGCAGTTAGACAAACACTACATGACTAAACTACTAACACAAATTGTTGTACTTTTATTTGGTAGATTGAGTAATCATTCATATTCACAGTGCAGGATTGAGAAGGCATACAATTTAGTAACAAAAACTGGATCTTTTTTAATGGGTTAGCTCCTGCGTACCGAACTAGTCTTCTACCACGCTACAATCATCACGCTCCCTAAGGTCGCAAAATTCTGGACTTTTGGTAGTACCTAGGATAGCAAAGTCCACTAAAGGAGGTAGAGCTTTTGCGCATTTGGCTCCCAAACTCTGGAATAGCCTTCTGATAACGTTCTGGGTTCAGACACACTCTCTCAGTTTAAATCTAGATTAAAAACACATCTCTTCAGCCAAGCATTCACACAATGTATCTCATAACCTTGTACTCCAGTTATATCTGATCAAATGCACATTATATTCTTTAGTTGGGTTAAACAAAATCAAATTTTTTGTTGTGGTTGGAAAACAGCAGCTATGCTAATTATGTCTTATTGTTCTTGTTTTAGGATTTAAAAACAAGATTCATTCTGGATCCAGAACACCTGAGACGAGATGATGCAACCCCTCAGAGGACCACAGATGATGCCA
>JADLZN010011717.1:37500-86669 GCA_018155175.1 Sinocyclocheilus anophthalmus | reverse complement strand
CAAACAGATGCCATTAATACAGGTACCCAGTGGAGGACAGAGGAGCCTCTTAAGAAGAAGTTACAGGTCTGTGAGAGCCAGAAATCTTGTTTGTTTGTAGGTGACCAAATACTTATGTTACCGAGGAATTTACCAATTAATTCTTTTAAAAATCCTACAATGTGATTTTCGGGATTTTTTTTCTCATTTTGTCTCTCATAGTTGAGGTATACCTATGATGATTACAGGCCTCTCTCATCTTTTTAAGTGGTAGAACTTGCACAATTGGTGGCTGACTAAAATTTTTGCCCACGGTATGCATTGCTAGAACTTCATTTGGACAACTTTAAGGCGATTTTCTCAATATTTAGATTTTTTTTACCCCCAGATTCCATATTTTCAAATAGTTGTATATCGGCCAAATATTATCCTATCCTAATAAACCAGACATCAATGGAAGCTTATTTATTCAGCTTTCAGATGATGTATTAATCTCAATTTTTTAAAAAAATTGACCCTTATGACTGGTTTTGTGGTCCAGTGTCACAAATATATATATATTTAATATACATTGTGTGTCAATTAGTGGTCCTACGAGTCAAACAACCTTCAAGGTAACGCATGCTTCAGTAGACTCATTTGCTGACAGATATCTGAAGACTGAACTCATTCAGAAGCGTATGAGGAACATACAATCTAAATTTAATACGCAAGTGGCACATTCATTCACATCACACAGAAAGTAGACTGTGAGCTGTGAGGCCAAGATTTCATAACTGTTCTTCATTCTGTTTTACTAATGTATTTTTAATGGCAGAAACAGATACTGTTGCCACTTGTGACGCATTTGAGCTATTATTCTCTTTTTCGAGTAGAGTGGGTGAGGAAAACTGAGAGGCGTAATTAGGCACATTTAAGAGTTCCTCACTTCAAGCTTATTCCACCAGCTAAGCAAAAGGACACATATTTCTGCTGTTTCATGTCTTCTCATTGGGCCATTATTCTCTGATTTGCTCATATTATTACAAATGATGTCTTGGATTACACAGGCTGCAGTCTTTTGAACCTTTTTAACAACACAGATGATGAATGAGAAGACTCTTTGGCAAGACAAAAAGTGATGATGTGTAATTTACACCGGAATCTGTCTTTAGGGTCACACCATTGACATTGTTGTACCCACATGCTTTACTGGCAAGGAAATCCATTGCAGTGGGCCCTGTGCATGTCAAGAAAAAAACAAAAGTCATGACAGATGTGGAAGCAGTGAGATGAAATGAGCCATATTTCAATGTGAGGTGAGGAACTGTATGTTTGTTTTCCAACCGTGTCTGCAGGCTATCGCGCCACCTCTGTGAGCTCTTCAAATCTCTGTTGATTCTTTTAAATTCCATTATGTCAGTCTGCTTGGCCTGCAGGTTTGTGGAAACATAACTTAGGCCAGCCTGCTATGTGGGAACAGGTACAAGGTCGCTAGTTTTAGCAACTTTCATTCCAAAAAGAGATCTGGAATCGAGCCACACATGTTGACAATATCATACTCCAATTCATCCGTCTGTTCATTGAGGCCCAATGTTCTTCGTCCATTGAAAACCGTTTCCTAGTTCATTGATATAGCGACACCTTTAGCATCTGCTAACAGTGTGCTTGACAATGCTTCAGTTTCTTGGTAATGAGAATGGGTTGTCAAATGAGTTAATACCTGGCTGCGGATCTGTCGGCTGGTGTTGGGGGTCAGGTAGTTGTGCTCCAGGTACCACGCTCTCTCCTGATACAGCAGACTAGTGCCATGAAGAAGGCAGAACTGTAGGAGAAACAGGAAAATATGCAATAGCGCAACAGAAAAGACACATTAGCAACACAGTTTAACACAAAGGCTTGATTTGCACATGTTGCATCTGATGCATATTTAATATTAACAGGTTGCAGTAGTTGCACTGCAATGCACATTAAATAGTCACAAATTATAAAATGCATTACGTGTAAGTCTGATTCATTTCTCTGAACCGGTTCTTTTGGGTGGTTCGTTTAAATGAATCGGTTCAAAAAAATAATTGCAGCCATTCTATGACAACTCCATGTCATGATATGTCACGCTAAAACATTCAAATAGAGTAAATTTTGTGAACACATAGCTGATTATTAAACGTTCATTCACTTAAGTTAATGAGCTTTGTTGTCACTCTGTGATCCTGCATTTCGAATGGCATACAATTGACAAATATTGATTAACCTATGTCCTGGACAAGTTTCCTACATTAAAGTTTTGCACCTAAAACACAATACAGACATTGATACACAAACACTGTTTTGTTCTAGGTGTCTAAAATGTCTTAAATGGTGAAACATTGTGTTGTCCACAATGGATGGTTTTGAGCGCCACTCTGGACTACATGAAGAGATAATAGACACTGATCTCATTATAATACTAAGGACACTGAAAACAAGGTAACATGTAATGTCATATGTGTAATATCATGTAGTCACAGGGAGAACATATTTATCCAATCTTTAAAAAAAAAGAATTAAAAAAGAATCAGAAACAACACTGAGGAATCGATTCTTGGAAGCAGAGTCAATTCCAAAACTTTTGGAATCAAACAGCCCTAGCAGAAACTGCAAATGCAATGCAAACCTATTTGTCAACTTTTGAAATATAGGCTTATATGAAGCAAATTAAGGGAGTGAATGCTGTCAAAATGCTGCGAATCAAGCGCTGTCTGAAAAGTCTGTCAGGCCTGATGTGCAAGTTTCACATGCAGAAACAAACAGCACTTTCAATTCAGCAAATCTGACTGGATCCAGACGATTCCAGCGGTTTACAGCTACGGTTTGAGGTTTGAGGTTTGGGTTCAACTGGAAATAAATGCGAATCAAGTTGTTTAAGTTTGCAATCCCCCCTCACAATCATTTTATAATTTACGGCCGTTGTCAAAGAAAATATTCAATGCAGTAACCCAGAAATGCAGATTTGTAGAATGGGTGAGTCGACACTATTTGCCAAAAGTCAGAGCCAGTCTGAAGATTTTGACTGATTTAACAGAAAATGTTTCTGCGTTCATTTGTTGTGTGTTCAGAATGACCCCTTGTATGTATGATGCCTAGTGCTTTTAAGATTTTAAAAGTTGTTTAGTGTATTCCAGCCTTAGTGTGTCAAACAAACTCATTTCAAAAGGTCAGCGACTGAACTTTGCCAGACTTTTGCAGATCAAACATTCATTATTACTCCCTGGGATCTCATGAAAGCCATTTTGTTTCCCGGTGGACTGATAAAAATGTGCACCCTGACTCCTGGAAACTGTTTAAAACCAATCAATCACAATTCATTTCTGCCACTATTTTCGTGTGCAATACGCACCAGATAGTCTGTGAATGGTGTGTCGCCATCTAAGGCTGAGAGCATTCAGTATCAGCACAATGCAAGGCCGAAAAATGTAAGTGGAAAATACTTGCTGACCACCGTGTATGTTAAGTTCTTTTTTTCCATATCTGAAGGACCCTACACAAGCTGTAGGCCTCTTCACATGCACCAACTTGAGTGAGTACAGGATGTTATACAGAAGATGAAGGGGATGGAAAAACAGTAGCGGTACGATCTAATATCTCTTCTCCTCAGAGGTGAGGTAGCAACCAAACCACCTAGATACATCAAAGAGCTGGACAGGAAAAAAACAGAGCATGCAAAGCAATCAGTTGTAAAGCATGGACACTAAGAGGAATAATATAACCTTTGACCTGTAGCAAACCGTGCGCCGTAAAGCAAAATAAACATATAGAGGCACATGATCTCTCTGGCTGTCATTCTTTGTGTTCTGCACCCTTCCTCATATGTAAAGCAGAGAATCAATGGCTTATCGCAGAGCCATTGAGCTTCTTATCAGGCCACGCCGAACGAGGGTTCGCCTGAAATGGAAGTCACCTTGTTGGCGCGTCAGCTATGGGAACTGAAACCATGCGTATTACGCACAATCATCAGAACAACTGAATAGTAATTATTAAAAGCTTAAAGACCCCAAGAAATGTCTATCGATGAGAGTAGTTTCCTTTCCTGTTTTGAAATAAGAAGTTTGGAACCATAAACTGCCAGTATGCTTTAGTTACGTCACCGCCATGAACTATGATTTGCTACTTACTAGTTAGAAACAGCTGATATCAGAAGGAATATTTTCTTCCTAGAATGAAATGCTTTGCTTTTCACAGTTAAAGCCAGGTCAAGTTAGTAATTTTTAACCTTTAAAACAGTTAAGCTACACTCAGAAAACAATACTTTCACCAAATCTGTATGTGTGTATATAGATATATAGATATATATATGTGTATAACACATAAACACACACACACACACACACACACCACACACACACACAAAAACACATATATATAACCATTTGTATCACGGGGGGGGTGTATGAACCCAATGCATCACAACATGGCAAACTTTGATTTTAAGCTAAATATATAAAAATGGTAAAAATTTCTTTAATAACTACATTTGCATACAGCATTGTGAATGACAAGCGATGGAGGAATATAAAACTGTTCATTTTTAAATTAAAATTTCATATTTGTGGTTTATTGCTAAATAAGAATAAAATAAATAAATAGTGTGTATTGCACAGCATTCAATAAGTACTAAGTTAGTATTCCATTCCAAACATAAACATTCAAAAATACTTCTGGCATCTGCACTTTTTTGCACTGGACAGATGCTAGAAACAATCAATTTGAAATGTAAAACTGACATAAGATCACAGGTCTCATGACTGTGCGAATCGTAAGCATGCTCCTAACAGCAACAGAAGTTTGAAGAAACAGGTGGAAGTGAGGTTTTCCTGTTCCTCACTGGCACGCTTTGTCTCTCGATCACAGGACTAGTGTGACAGCACACCTCATGACCTGCCAGGAACCAGGTCATTATCTGAGATTTATTCACGCTAGCTGCTCTCCAGAGGGCCTGACAGCTGCTGTCAGCAGGTCTGAGATCAGTGTGGTTCTGCTCCGGCGCTCAGCAGCTAATCTGATACTCATATGACTACCACGCACATCCTGATACTGCTGCGTCACATCACTGCCACTGACAGTTAATGTGTAAATCCACCCGTAAGCCACAATGAATGACTGCTGAAATCAGTTTATCATAAAACTAAGTCACGAAGAGCTGAAACAAATAGTTCAGCTAAAAGTTACATTTCTGTCACCATCTACTCATCCTCATGTCATTGCAAACCTCTATGACTTTCTTTCTTTTCTGTAGCTCATACAGAGATTTAGGCTGAATGTTCACTCTGCTCTTTTTATACAAAGTAAGTAAGAGATTTAGACTCCTAAAAGGACAAAAAAGCACCATAAAAGTAGTTCATGCAATATATGGATATTTTCATTTTCGGCTAATCTTACTTCCATAATGTGAAATATTTCATTTAAAGTGGTCATATGATGCGATTTCAGTTTTTCCTTTCTCTTTGGAGTGTTCAAGCTCTTGGTGCATAGAGAAGATCTGTAAAGTTGCAAAGACTAGTCTCAAATCCAAAGAGATGTTCTTTATAAAAGTTAAGAATCAGCCATGCCTACCTAAAATGGCTTGTTCTAACATGTCTCCACATGTCTACGTCACGATGTGGAAGATTTGCATAACGCCGCCCAAATGTTCACGCCAAGAAAGAAGGCGTACTTTTATTCTCGCTGTAGTTTTTGTTGTTGCTGCCGCCATGTCGTAAAGATGCTGTGTGCTTGGTTGTGAAAGCGACCTACCATATTGGCCCGAATATAAGACGACCCTGATTATAATACGACCCCCCTTTTTCCAGATGTACCTTTTTGGAAAAAGGCTTTTTAAAAACCAAATCTTGTTTTTTCTCAGTAAAACACATTTTGTCTTCAATTATTTTCATATTGCATATTTTTCCTATTTTCATTTTTGTTTTGAAAGTATGGTAAAAACTGGTAAAATGTACCAACAATCACATTTAAAAAATATACACTTTTTGATATGGCATTAAAAAAAAAACAGGTAGCCCATCTGAATTAGGACATTTAGGCTATCCATCTAATAGTAGCCTACCAAAATCTTATTAACAGTAGAAGTAGAGTTTGGTCCCATCAGGCTAACGTGACAGTCACGACTCATGCAGCTGTAAGGTTTTCTTTCTCTTTTGTTTTTGTTTACTCGCGATCTTTACAACACGCATTACATTACGTATTTCATGGCACACTCGTTTTATGCATATTTGGCGCCACCTATTGTTGTGGGTGTATTATTGACATGTCAAAGTCTAGACCCTGAATATAAGACAACCGCGTTTTTTCAGATGTGTTTCCAAGAAAAAAACATCGTCTTATATTTGGGACAATACGGTACTTTGTTTGGTCTTCCAAAAGAGGACGATACCTGCTTCGTCCCATGCCTGAGGCTGATCCGTGCTGGTCGCTGAGGAAATGCTATAACTTAGTGCTGTGGATCGCCGGATCTGTTTTCACCGTGGACGAAGCGGAGTCCATCCCGGAGTCGTCACATGTCCTTCCGGACGCTCCTTAGTTGAAATCGCCGGCGCGCCATTCTCAAGCCCACCCGCCTCCACTCACTCTAACCCGCCGGCCGTTCCTCACTCTAGCCCCTGGCCTCCGCTCACTCTAGGCCGCCATGTGACGCTGTGTTTCGTTGTGAAAGCGAAACTACTTTGTTTGTTCTTCCAAAAATGGACATGACTAGAAATCTTTGGTTAAGTTGTATTTACAACACTGTTGCAGAACCGTTCAACCCAAATATTCAGTTGTTTGCAGCGCATTTTATGGAGGACTGTTTTCTGATCCTGGGATAGTAGCCTACAATGCGGCTTGTTCTGACTCACAGACTGTAAGTACTTTTTATATTTAAAGAATTTTTATATTTTTTATATTTAAAGCGAGTTTTTTTGGCAGTGTAGAGTAGGGCTTGTTGTTTGTCATTTCTCCGATCACAAGTGCAGACATGTTTTTATGTTTACGCGGCGCGAAACGCAACGTGTAAAAGACAGTATAAGTCATTATAATAAGTAATTATGTCCCCACTCGATGCAACCATGCCTCGTTTATAATGGGTTTTCATGTTGTTGAATCATCGCTCCGGCCTGACAGGGCATCATCACAGTATGGTATGGGCGTAACATTTCCGTCACACGCTTGAGGTATTCGGCCAATCACAACGCACTGGAAAGCTCGTCAATCACAGCACACCTAGCTTTTCAGAACAATGAGCTTTGTAAAAATCGACAGCGTTTCAGAAAGGCGTGGCATAGAGGAGAAACAATAATGTTCATTATGTGGAAAAGAATGTGTTTTTTAACCTTATTCCGCATAAACACATTTTATTACACTAAATACACAAAATAATATTCTTTTTAGCAGCATCATATGACCCCTTTAAGTAAGAAAATGTCTGTGGAGATTTTTCCCCGTTCGTTGTGTAACTGAACAAACTTTTGCAAGCAAAACCGCCAACTGTGACTTTTTTTGGGCTTTTCTTTAAAATTTTCTTCACTTGCATCAAAACGTTTGTTTTTTGGATTCTGAATGGTTGCACTGGCATTGTTTCTATGGTGTTCTAGGTGGTTGCTAAGGCATTGCTTTGTGATTAACAGGTTAAGGTGTTCTAGGTGGTTGTGAGGGGATTGTTACTTGTTTTTTTGGGTGTTGTAAGTGATTGATAGGGTTTTGCTTTGTGGTTGCTAAGGTAGTAGTTGTTAGAATATTCTAAATGTTTTAGGTGGTTGCTAGGATGTTGCTATGCAGTTGTTAAAGTGTTCAAAGTGGTTGCTAGTAGGGCTGCCCCCGACTAAGATTTTTCTAGTCCATTAGTAGTCATTCATTTAAGCCATTAGTCGACTAATCTCACATTTATATTAATTTAATTACTTAAATATATACTTGGGGGGGAGTACTAAAACGTAATGAGCCTTTAATACATAGCCTACCATATTAAAGCTTGCAGCAAAGCACCGGCAAAAGTAATTACCATAAATGTGTCAGAGGGAAACAGTAAGGAGATATTTTAATTATTTATGAATAAACTAGTGTTTTCTGAGTCAGTGTCAGCTGCACAGATGAAGTTGACAATGCTGACTCGCCATCTCCACAGTACAATGACGTGCCTTCAGAGAGAAATGCACCTTTCATACGGATTACATAATCAGAGAGTATTTGTTTTGAATCGGTTTTGTAGATGTTTCAATTTTTCTATAGATATATTTCTCATGTCTGTGAGGCAGTAGCCTATACGCTGAGTTTCAATTCATTTTTGTGCCGCATTCCAGTTCACGGAGACTGAGACGGCAGAAAGCACATCCTATTTGTTTTCTTTATTTGACAAAAGCACAGTGTTTTGTTATTGTGAGTGAACACAAATGAAAGTAAACCCTTTTTACGGTTTCAAATGATGTATTACTCTTATCTGCATGAGCAAAAATGATGGTGTATTTTAAGTTGTTTCTGCTGTTATTAGGGAAAAAAAATCAGTGATCGCACCGGCACCTCCATGTCATGCAGTTGCACGCAAACAGCTCCCACACTCCACACATTTGGATATGCGCTGAATAGCACACATTTATCTAGCGTATCATTAGAGCGAGCCGCCATGTTAAGTTGCTGCTACAAGCATGTTTCAATTTCAAATGATAAGCCATATTTGAGGACGATGAATTGGATTTCCTGCATGATCTACTGTAATTACCAGCTGTTAACGCGGACAGTTTTTTCTGAGACTAACTATCTAATACATTTTTGGTTGACTAAGCCTCTTCTCATCAACTAACATTTAGTTGACTATTAGGGAGGCAGCCCAAGTTGCTAGAGTATTTTGAATGGTTGCTTACTGGCCCAACTCAAAAGAGCCCACCCAAAAGACTTGGGCCTGTAAGCAAAAACCCAGAACACCAAATTATTGTGGTGATTACTTTTGCATGGAAAGCACCACCCTTTTTTTTGTAAAATGTAAAAGTGTAGCTTGCTTTATCATGCTGGCCCTTTACACTAATTTAGCCCCTTTTCTCAGTTTTGCAGCCTGCTTTTTCCAAACACGTGGTTTAGAGTGGAATCCTCTGAAATCTCCCTGCGACTCTGAGAAGCTCAGTTTATTGTTTTTTGAGTGGGCACGAGGCTGTTGTTGTTATTTCTGAGAACTTTCCATTGGAACCGGCTGATGAGTCAAAAGACAAAAAGAGTGTCATGCAGCAGCAGACAGAGCAGAGAGACAGCACTTCACACATACCTTGTTGAGCAAGGCACGGTCCTCTTTGATATGGCATTCTCGTATGGCGAGAGCAAACTGCTCCAAGGTCACTGCAGAAACACAATTAGAGAAATTAACAGTATAATAGTGAAATTAGAAGGGGGAGTTGCATTACACATTTTTTCCCCTTAGGTCCAAGTTATTTGCATCGAAAACAGTAAAATCTTGGGGGGGTTTATGACTATTTTTCACCTTCTCCCTGACCCTTAAAATAAAATGAGACACTTTGTCTTTAAGAAACACTCCTTTCACATTTGAAATGAGAAGCAGTGCTTTGATGTACCAAAATCTGCTGCACCCCCGGGCAGATGTTTTCTATCTAGGCAATATTTATTTCAGCTTGAAAGAGGAAAGACCAAAAACAATTTAAAACAGAAATGTATTTATCATTCAAATCATCATATTTTGGATTCAGCTAGTGAATTTGCATTCTAGAGTAAGCAAACTACCGAAAATGTGATGTATCTATTTACCTGAAAGGTAGAACTTTCCCAGCTAACAAAAATATGTTCTAAGAACGTTTTTCTAACGTTCCAATTAAGTTACAAAAACATTCTCTTGGAATGTTCCAGTTTTAAAAATGACTTAAAACGTTTCCCCAACATTTCATGTTATCGTTTCGCAAACATTCTGGGAATGTTACTTTCGAATGTTACATTTTGAAAAAAAATGTTAAGACGAATGTCCAACCGAGTTCAGGAAAAAATAGCATAATAATGTTTTTTTGTGCTAACGTTTTGAGAATATTATTAAAGACGAGATAACTTCCAATGAATGTTCTGTTAACGAGAAGAACGTTTGTTCATAACTTTGATAGAACCTTGCCTGAACATTAGCTAAAGTTCTGAGAACTTTCCTACAGTCACATTATTGAGAGTAAATGCTTATTCATCTGATCATTCTTCATTCATAACTGCACAAATTTCCGAAATGTACAGTACATTTTCATAGTGCATTAAGCTCTTTTATTTCAAAAGATGAATGAAAATGTAATTTCTCATGATAGGAGCCTATAAAATTTTTTTTTTTTTAATTTAAAACAACTGTTATATTAAAATATCATATTATGGCAGATTTTATGCCATGCTTTGAATGGACAAAAAGTGCTTGAATTGACAGAGTTGGCTATTTGCATCTCCTTACAGTGCCTGTGACTCTCTATGACTGATTTGAGGCACTGAACAATGCAATAGATATTCTGTGATCTGTGACCGCTACTATGTGTTACAATCATGCGTGTTAAGTCAGTATTAATATCATAAATGAAAGCCCAAACTGGAACACTCATGTAAAGTGTGAATAAAAGCCCCTCATCTCAATGTTATCAGTACCATCTCAGAGAAAATTAGCGCATGATCTGGTGTGTGTTGTGGTTTGTGTGTGTGTGTGTGTAAGTGTGTGGGAGGAGGGTGAGAGAATGGAAATTTGCTATCAGGGGAGGAAAATATATCTTGACACACAAACCCATGCACACACACACTGAGCACTGTGGAAATACTCTAGAACATCAGATGCACAGCACCTTTCTGTTGCTTACTGAATGTAAGAGTGAATCAGAAAGTCAAAGGGAAGTTGAACAGTGTCTTTAATGATCAAAGACGAGTGGTGAGTTTATAGTCTACAAGGGCATATGAATCACTTACTCTAGACCTCACACAAATGCACTACTAATACAATGTGCTTCTTGAGTTTAGGACACATTTAATTGTAAAATAAGGAAAATTAGCTTTTAGGGATTAGTTGCAGCAACATCCTCACTGCAACAAATGTCTTTAAATTAGTCTTTTGACTTATTTTCATGGACAAATATTTCAAAACCCTTCAATTTTACTTCAAAAACACTGCTCACGATATATACGATTATCAAGATTAAAAAGGTTTCTTTGTTTGATGTGTTACAAATTTCTTTTAATTATTATTTCAAAAAAATAAAATAATAATTTTGAAATAATTAGACTTTATTTCAATTTATTGATTTTATATTGATTGTATGTTTATTTGAATTATTATTGGAATTATTTCATAAATAAATACAGTGAAATCACTAAACCGTAATTGTTGCTCAAATCTGTAACTTAAATTTAACTTTGAATTTCCAGTTGAAAAATCCTAAGACAAAAATGCTATTAAGAATAGCCATTTTGTCATCCTAAGTGTAATTACAAATTAAATTTGAGGTTTTATTTGTCTGCAGTTGATAAAACCATCTGGCAATTCACTAACTTCCTTAATTCCTTAGTTTCCTTAATTGGAATTTGCAGATAATGTGATGCTAAGATGCATGCAAATTTTACAAAAAAGTATTTAAGCACCTGAGTCACAGTTAGATTTCTGAATTTCAAAGCCAATGTCATTTGCAATCAAATGCTGTGCCAGTTTTTCTCAGAACTAACTTCCCATTTCTAAGCCCCTTTTTGCAATGACTTTCAACCATCTGATCTTTTTGTGAAATACTTTTCATGAAAAGTGTCACACTTTTTTGTGGTTTGTTATTTTGTTTAGTAATTCAGTGACTTTCAGAGGTTTCTTTTTATGTGTGGCTTCAGTGTCCAAATACTTTCTGGGGTCGTTGTGCATATGGCATCCCGTCATCATTCAGGGTGATCTTTTGGACCCCTTTGATATCATTTAAAAGTCTTTTGTGAGAATTTGGATGTAAAAAAGAACATCTGCTGACATTTGTGCAACACATGGACTATAAATAATGTAGATAAACTTCCCCTTTCTCTCACCTCTGTGTATGTGTGCCATAGCCAAAGTGGTCACGTGATGTAAACAAGCGTTCCAGGCCATGAAGAACTCATCTTTGTTTTTCTCTACCTGTTCAAGGGAATAAATAGCATTGAATGCAATTTGTTACAATTTACAGTTTCAGGAAAACCGAACAAAATATTGATGACTCGTGTTGCATCACACAGATTTTTGTCCAATCAAATGTTCTCTAGAATGAGAATGTTCCACCCCTGCAACCGACTAGCAAACCAACATAACCACTGTGTATTAGGCAGAGTGAAAGACTTTTTTTTTTTTTTTTTACTGTGTATTAAGTATTTAAACACTTTGATATTTCCCTAAAAAGAGAAAAACTCTCTTAGGATTTCGATTTTATTATTAATTTTTTTTATTGTGGCCCAAAATGACTAAATTTGCTGCAACTTTTCTCAAAATTGTATTACTGATTTTTGTGTTGATTTGCAGTAAAACCCCACCAATAATCATTATGTATTTATACTATATAATAGCTTGTTTGCAATCACGTGATTCTGATGACGCACGAAATTCAGATGGAGGGCAGGAAGGGAAAAACAGAATGGATGAGATGGAGGAAAGTCCGTACTATACTGGTTTAGAACTATAAGAGAAAGGTATAAACAGAAAATCACAACATATGTTGGACGTGATCCTTATGTTATGAAGAGGAGCGATTTTTCACTGCCATCGAGGCAGTGGATATAGGCTAAGCAATTGCTTACCTGAACTAACCCTGATTGCAAAAAAGCTATTTCGAAAGTGAATCCCACATTTATATGAGAGATGCGGGATATATGTCACTCCTGAAACTTTGCTGCATGTACAGGGTATGTGGCCGTTGGTCCTGTATGCAGCACGTAAAACAATACTTTTATTCAAATTATGAATTGATTATAGCCTAGAAAGAGAGCAAATAGCGCTTCCATGTCATAACTAAAATGCTGTCACTCAAACTTCCATTTATCGCAATCTCACAAAGTTCCGTTATAATCAATGAAGCTCTCTAAACTGCACATATAATATCTTATTTACATCGTGTCTATGTGTAGTGTTTTATGCTGAATGCGTGAGAGTTGGCAGCCCTGTACCTATTTATACATTTCTTTATTAATATCTTAATATATTATTATATATTATATTAATCATTTGCACACACGAGCATTATCCGGCTCTGCTCCTCCCGACCACAGACGCAGGTTTACAAGCCACTTTTTCCTGCGTTTTTTCAATCAATTTCTTGCCTTTTCCCCCCTTATGAACAACAAATTTTCATACACGATGAAAGCTCCTTGTGGTTTCTCGGTTTGACCAATTTGAGCATCCATAAACAACGCAAAACATAGGCATTTTGAGTTTCTGCTAGCAATTCCTATATAGAAAAATCACCTCCTGCCCTCCAGCTGCTTTTTGCACGTCAAGTGCACGTCAAATGCAAACAACCTATTACAGTAAGAGTAGTTAGTTGTTGTTGGTTTTTTTTTTTATTACTGAAATCAATTGTAGTTCTGACAAATCCAAACTTTCATTTCCTTTTGAAGTCCAATGCTCTGTACGGCCAGTCCTTTGCTGCTCATTTAACAAATGCAATTCACTGTAATACAGCAGCAGGACAGTTGAACACGTGATGATCAGTTTGTTTGTGCTCAGAGATATTGATTAGCTAATATAGCTTTCCCCCCTGAGGTTAACATTGTTTTTGACAAAAATGCAAACTGTTGCAAATAATGCAGCAACTGGTTCAATTTGATTCTTGTAAATGCAAGATCGCAAAATCCTGGAGGGACTGTTTGATATGTCCTGTCTAACTCAGGTTAACGTTTTTTTGCTAAAAACTCATAATAAAACAAAAATGTAACAAAAATGCAAGCTGTTGCAAATAATGCGACAACTGGTTCAATTTGCACTAACTCTGAAGACAGAAATCACAAAATCTTCCTGTTTCAAAGGGAAACTTTTAAACATTTGTGTTTTTATCAGGTTGGTCTCAGATGTTTCTAACAAAGGATGACTGCAAGAGAACTATAAAATGAAAGTGAACAGCATAGTACAAATAATCTTGTTTTGAAATACATTTTGAAGAGATGACATCTGATTACATGCTTTAGGATCTTGGCAAGGGTGTAGGATAGTAGTTGCTGGATATTGACAGGGACATGTCATTGCACCACGACTAATTTCCTACACCCTTGAAAATCATAACAAGCGATGTCCGACTTTGGAAACTATAAAATTCACTGCTTTAGGATTAACAGAACTTTGGATAGTTTCAATATACTTGTCTAGACCAACTTTGAATAAAGAAAAGAGAGGTTTAGAGCCAGATTTCTGTTTATGTATGTGAAATTTAGCTATCAGGAAACACAAATAAAGTTATATTTTCCTATATTCTCTTTTGAGTACTCAAACAATCCAAAGAAAACATATTTAAAACAGAAAGAAAAGTCACTTACAAATTGGATGAACATTAAAAAAAAAGAAAAATCTGACCAAAGTTTCTCTGTGTGGGTATATTGCCAAACAATTGAATGAATCTTCAAAAGAAAAGTGACAAAAACAGCAACTCACTTCAATTTCTGACTTATATTATGATCACGTCCATAAGCTTTTTGTCAAATTTGGAGTAACTCATTAATCTGTTGTTTGACCTCTTCATGTTTAAGGAGAGAACTGCATATTCATCCTATGTGTAGATTTATAACTTTTTTCTTTTACCTGGCAACACCTCACTTTTGAAAATTAACCATGGTTTTCCAAAAAAACACATTGTTAATTTTCTCAGGGGATTTGTTTTTGTGAATACTTCGTTTCTGTTTTCTTTGCTTTCTTGTGGGAAGTCGTGGCCTAATGTTTAAGAGGTCGACTCATCACCCAAATCTCGTACCGGCCGGGATTTTAGTGTGGGTTGAATGTACAGCGCTCTCTCCCACTTCAATACCACGACTGAGGTGCCCTTGACAAGGCACCGAACGCCCCAACTGCTCCCTGGGTGCCGCATCATAAATGGCTGCCCACTGCTCCGGGTGTGTGTTCACGGTTTGTGTGTGTTCACGGCTGTGTGTGTGCACTTTGGATGGGATAAATGCAGAGCACTAATTCCAAGTATGGGTCACCATACTTGGCCACATGTCACGTCACTCACATGTCACGTCACTCACTTCACTTTCTGATGGTTTTAATGTTTTTCTGTTACTAACAAAAAAAATCTAAACATAGTCGCGATACGCGCTCCGAAGTCCCGATCTGAATCAAATGATTCGCGATACGAAGAGCATTTCGAACGCAACTGTGGTTCAACTGATTCAAACTTTCGAAAGTCATGGCCTAATGGTTAGAGAGTCTGACTTGTAACCCAAAGGTTGTGGGTCCGAGTCTCGCACTGGCAGGGATTGCCGTGGTGGGTGAATGTCGACCAGTACTCTCTTCCACCCCTCAATAACCACTACTGATGTTGAGACCCTTGAGCAAGCACCGACCCCCCACTTCTCCCCTAGCGCTACAGCAATATACTGCCCCTTGCTCCGGGTGTGTGTTTCACGTATGTGCGTGGTTTGTTTGTTCACCTACTCACTGGTGTGTGTGTGTGCCCGTGGATGGATTATGCAAGCACAAATTCCGGGAGAATGGGACACCATACTGGGCCAGTTTTTCCACTTTCCAAAAGCTCAGTTTTAAACCCATCCCTATATAGGCTACATGCTGTTTAAAGGGGGGTCATATTATGTTGCGAAAAAAACATTATTGTTGGTATTGGTGTATGGAAATGTGTTTATGCAGTTTAAAGGTCCCTATTGTCACATTAATTTGCCAGTTGGGTTGAATTGTTCTGGAACAGTTTTGTAAATACAGCTTAACCACTGATTTCTGGTTGTGTCCTTTTTTGGAAGGCCAAACAAGTAGTTTCGCTTTCACAACGAAAAACACACAGCGTCACACACGACGCCTAGAGTGAGCAGCGTCCGGCGCCTAGAGTGAGCAGAGGCCGGGGGCTAGGTAGGAACGACCGGAGTGCTAGAGTGAGCAGAGGCTGGGGGCTAGAGTGAGGAACGGCCGGGGGCTAGAGTGAGCGGAGGCTGGGGGCTAGAGTGAGCGGCGGCTGGGGGCTAGAGTGAGCAGAAGCCGGGGGCTAACGTGAGGAACGGCTGGAGGGCTATATGGCATGAGTCCGGTGGCTAGAGTGTAGGAACGACCGGAGGTGCTAGAGTGGCAGGGCGGGGGCTAGATGAGGAACTCCCGATGCTATAGTGACCAGAGGCTGGTGGCTAGATGGAGACCCCGGCCAGAGGGCTAGATGAGCAGAGGCCGGGGCTACGTGAGACTACCGGAGGGCTAGAGTGAGCAAGGCCGGTGGCTAATTGAGGAACGCCGGAGGCTCGAGTGAGCAGAGGCTGGCGAGGTGAGGAATGGCCAGAGGTTATAGTGAGCAAGGGCGGGTGCTATAGTGAGAACGCCGGAGTGCTCGATTGAGCATAGGCACGTGTGCTAGAGTGAGACGACCGAGGGCTAGAGTGAACAAGGCTGGGCTAAGTTGAGGACGGCCAGATGGCTAGATGATCAGAGCCGGGGCTAGATTGAGACACCGGAGTGCTAATGAGCAGAGGTGGGGCTATAGTGAGGACCGACCGAGGGCTAGTGAGCAGAAGCCGGGGGCTAGCATGTGGAACGGCAGGAGGGTTAGAGTGAGCATAGGCGGGTGGGCTTGAGAACGGCGCGGCCAGTGGATTCGACGAATGAGCGTCCGGAGGGCTTGCGGCAACCACCTGTGACGACCCCGGGCTGGACTCCGCTTTGTCCACGTTGAAAGCCGATCCGGCGATCCTCAGCGCAAAGTTTTTGTATTTCCTCAGCGACCAGCACGGTTTAGCTCCAGGCATGTTGAAGCAGATATCGTCCTCTTTTGGAAACCAAACAAAGTATTTGGCTTTCACAACGAAACACACAGCGTTTTCACAACATGGCGGCGGCAACAACAATACCACAGCGAGAATAAAAGTTACGCCTTTCTTTCTTTGCGTGAACATTTGAGCGGCATTATGCAAATCCTCCCATATCGTGATGTAGACATGTGGGGGCATGTTAGAACAAGCCGTTTAGGTAGGCTGGCTGATTTAACTTTTAAAAAGAATATCTCATTGGATTTGAGACCTTAGTCTTTGCAAATTTACAGATCTTCTTATGACCTAGAGCTTGTAACACTCCAAAGAGAATGGAAAAATTTAAATCGCATCATATGGCCCCTTTAAAATCAGACAAGCGATGTCGAAATTAGAAAACGAATGGGAACTTTTGAGATCTGTTTTTTTTTTTATTTTTTTTTTGCCTTAGTGAATTCTCTTGAACTGAATGAGCGCGATCACGAGTTTGAATCATCGGAGCATCCAGCGTAAATGACTCACTCAATTGAATCAGTTTGTCTGTTCCTCCACTTTTCGCGTCTTCAGCCATGTTTACACGACACTGTCAGCACTACTACTGGCTTAGCTCGCTAGTTTAATGACATTAACTGAAATAAGAGAAAAAATATGATGTTAAATAAAATATATATTTTTTTCCATTCCAAAGATAACATTTAACACATCTGCAAACATATTCAGGAGAGGTAACAGGTTTACTGCTAACTAGTGAAACACTCAAAATACATGTTAGATGGAAACATTGAGCATTATGATCGAGTTTGTAGCTTAATTGACTATATTTGAAATAGTTTGAGCACTGCTCAGTTGCTGACAGTTCAATAGCAAATCAGCTGAAATCATCCAGTCTCTCATACCATTGAAGTGAATGTTCAGTTTATCAGTATATTTTGTAATAAATATTTGAGAAATGATTGTTGGGTCCCACTTTATATTAAGTGGCCTTAACTACTATGTACTTACATTTAAATTAATCATTTGGGAATGCAATGCACTTATTGTGTACATACATGTTTTTACATTGTACTTATATTTAAAAAAAATACCTGCATGTAATTACATCTGTAATTAATTTGTGTAATTACATTTATAATTACACTGTTGACCCATCCCTTACACCTTAACCCACCCTTAAACCTATCCATACCACCAAACCTGTCCCTAACCTTACCCCTATCCCACCTCAATAGCAGCCACGTGTTTTTGAACACAATAAGTACATTGTACTTAGTTTTTGATGTAAGTACATAGTAGTTAAGGCCACTTAATATAAAGTGGGACCAATTGTTGCATCTGATTATATTAGTCTATATATAGAGTGATAGTCATTGTAAAAAGAGCCATGGGAGAATCAGATAACCAAACAGCAGAACAACAAAGTTAAAGAGTGACCTTTATCATTCAACTGAACTGTGCTTGTATATTTGAAACACTTCTGCTCTCTTATCTGTTCTTGCTCCACACATCTATTAAATATGCGTTCTTGAAAGCGTGCAGTTTTCTAGCATATTTACTTTAACTTCTCAGATAATATCAATGGTATGACCTATTTCAGATGCGGCCGAAATACAACAACATCGGTTACATACACATATATTTAATTGTTTGATCAAAATTATCGCTAGGGACAATTAGTAGACGCTGGATATTGATAGAGACATGCCCCTAGCGTCCCTACTAAATTCTGCGCCCTTGGATCTTGGCAAATGTGAGCACGGGACATTGCTGAGATCTCTTTTTTTTTAAGTTATATAAATGTATTGTTCCTAAAGTAATGTTTGTGGAATGTTCTTCTAATTGTATTAATATTTGATATAGTTTGAGAGAAAACGTTCTGAGATCAACATTCTCGGAACGTCCTTATAATGTCATTTCTACTTGAATGTTCTAAGAAAAGTCTTTTGTAACCTTTAAATAACATTATAATCACAACAAGAAAACAGGATTTTAATGTTCTTAGAATATTAAATCTAAAAAAAATATCATCCTATGGGTACTTGTGTTTAAAATGTTTTAAACTTTACCGCCACTAAATATTCAATCAAGGCATTTCACAGCTATCTCTTGTCACTTGCTCTGCTTTAAAATAAGCAGCAGTAAAACACACAGAGAGGAAACTCTGTTTGTTTCCAGTGATTCAGTGAGAACAACTGACCTTAGTGTAAAGTCGACTTGCCAGACTGCGCTGTAACACCCTTTCCCTGTAGCTCACCGCTTTCAGCAGGAACATTAGGTCTCCTACTTTGTCCACGCTGAAGCCAAGAAAGCTAGATAAACAAGGAAACAGCCAAAAGCAAAACAGATTAACTCGGTCAAACAAAGAGATACTGTATAAAATCACTGTACTATCAGAATCACATCTAGACAAATAAAAGCTGATTTTATTCAGCCTACAGTATCCCGGGCGACTGAAGATCTCGGCTTTGGTTAATATGTTATGAATAGCAGGCCGGAAATCAATTACACCTATCAAATTTTCCTCTTAGGCAAAATTGCTAAATTGGTGACCTAATTGTGAGAGTAAACACAAGCGATGGTAGACAGGTTTCTCAGGGCTGAACAGTGTGTGTGTGTGTGGCTTTTCTGGAATATGGAGTTTTAGAGGCTAGATAATAGAAGCTGATCTTACACAGCGAAGCCAACAGACAAATGCCATCTAATGAAGAGCATTAAGCCCGAAATGTCATGATTGAGCTCAGAACATCATTAAAGATGTGGACATCTATCTATCCATTCATCCACTGTAGCAACTCATAATGTAAAAATTGCACATAATGTAATAAGTATTACATTATTATTGTAATTAAATGTTCATAATGTAATAATTTTCTGAAAATGTAATAAAATCTTGAGCTCATGATGTAATAACAATTGTTACATTATGAGAAATGTATTACATTTTAAACTCACCAAAAGTATTGTCATATTGTAATAATTATATAAGTATATACTTAAAGTATAATCAGCCCAGTATAAGGGACAGTCAAAGTAGTTGTTCTGTTATTTAGCCTATGTGCATAGAGATAAATGCCCGAAATTAATCTCAGACGTGAACATATTTGCTTTGCTTAATCCATTCATGTACAAAATAATTCTAAAGAGAAATATATCAGTTCAATGGACGTGTCTGTGATTAGCTACACTGATACAAATGCAAATATGCTATGTTTGTCAAATATGTTATTATTACAGTTTCAACTAAGGGCACTCTTGTTTTTTTTTGTGAGAGTGTTTAGCTCCTTAAACTGGGCGTTACAAGATAAACTGCTTTCCATGTGGATTTAATATGGAATGTTACTTAAATACGAGAACAGTTGGCAATCCTACTTTTTAAACACAGATTATGTTATTTCTTTGGCCATGCAATAAATGCACATCCTTGAAAGAGCGCAGTTTGCTGACATATTTACTTTAACTTCTCAGGTAATGTCCGTGGTATGATGACAATGACAGTGGTTACATATAAATTTATTTTAATTGATCAAAATTATTGCTAGGATCAATTCAGTTGCACCCCTACTAAATTATACGTCCTTGAATTAAAGGTATTTTTTATGAACAAATTTGGAAAAAAACTAATCAAGTTTCCAAAGTCTAATGTAGTCTGGGATAGATCGCGTTACCTAGCTCAGGCAACGGCAGCACGGAGCACAAGTTAAATGAACAATTCTTTACTTTAATACAAGTTATAACATGAATGTATATCGTACAAAGTACACACCATATTATATAGGTTAAACAAAAACTTTTATTTTGGATGCGCTTAATCGCGATTAATCATTTGACAGCAATATATATATATATTTACATAGTTATAGAGCCAGAAACTGTGTTTTTTAATTTGGTGCATAAAACTTAAAATGTGTTTCTGGGTCAATGCGACAAAATGATGAAGTATGTCATAATCACAAAATTAGTAAGCTTTTTATAAAAAATATAAAAAAGTTCACAATGTAGCCTAACTAGCTTAATTGTCTTAATGTAATAGCTTATTTTACATAAAACTATTATTACGTTTTGTGCTCAAATTTATTATGTTGAAAGATAATTATGATATTGTAAACATAATAATTGTTTTAGATTATGTGCTGGTATTACCTCATGAACTGTGATTACATTATAAGTTGCCACAGTGTGTTTACATTTCTCATACAATAACCTATTACATTATGTGAAAAATTGTTATTACATTGAAAAATTATTATTAATTTTAAATTTAAATTAATTTGCCACGCAATAATTTCATAGCGCATCACCGCATAACTGACGCTCTGTGAGGATAATAAAAGATTAGGCTATTAGCTTACTCCTCATTGAAAATGTTTTTAAAAAGTTTTTTTTAAACAGGTCTATTAATTTATAAAATTGAATTATAGGCCTATAATTAAAATTAACACTGCTGTCATCAGTGAAAATTAAGAGCAGCTTTATTTCAAGCTCCGACTTTCAAAAACAACCTGTTTAACGCAAAACACATTTTCTCTTTTTCACTATGTACGGGCCACAAGAGAAATATTAAGGAATAATTCAAGACAGTTATATGCCGTTATCAGCATATGTTGAAGTAGATTTGTCTCTGAGAGAATATGCGCCGTTAATGCAGCGTCAGATGCCGAAAGCACCATCAGTTTTTAATGTTTTTAACTTTCACTTTGTATAATTGACTAAGGTTAAAACGTTCACAGGCATAAATCTTGCGCAAAGTATGCACGTGGCTTAATATCAGCCTTCATGGTTTAAAACAGAAAAAATTCCAATATCGATCACAGTATCACTTATCGGCAGTATCTGCCGATAAGATCACTGATAGCGATCTCTTTGAAGCCTTCTTTTTATCATGTAGAATTATTTATAGTGATGCTCCAGATTTTTACAGACATTCATTCAGGGCCTAAATGTAATTTTTGAAAATGGGCGGAATTTCCCTCTTAGTTGACTCTTGTATTTTTTGTTTTTTATTTGAAGGGTGGGGGCATGTTTTAGACATTTTTTCAATGGGGCAACTGCGCACAATAGCTATGTAATAGGTGTGCGCGCTTTGAGTTTGCATGAGCGCACCGAGAGTGCCAAGTGCTGATGGTTAAACACTAGCAGTCTTAAAAAGAAATGCAAATTCTAACTGTAGTGATGATGCAAACTTCCCAAAGCGATTATCGGCCGATAGCGATCGGTAGCCGATTAATCGGAGCACCCCTACTATCTATCTATCTATCTATCTATCCTCTACCCTGTTCTAAGGCTGTCTGACACTGAGAGCTGGTCCAGTTTCTAATCAGTCCCATCACCAAGTTGTTCCCCATCAGTTTGGTGTACTGGGTCAGCAGCTCTCGTACCACCACCTGCAAAACAACACAACGTAGATGTGCGTAGATGATACAACAGTCATCGGCTTGATCTTGAACAATGATGAGTATGCATACAGGAACAAAGTACAAAATGTGACAGCCTGGAGCTCCAACAATAGTCTCATCCTTAACATCAAGAAGACAAAGGAGATCCAAAAGAGATTTTAGGTCCTGTGCTTATGAATGGAGTGGCTGTGGAGAGAATCCCCTGTTTTAAATTCTTGGGGTTGAACATTACAGAGGATTTTTCTTGGACTACACACACTCACCTCCACTGTCATTGGAAAAGCACATCAATGTGTTTATTTTCTAAGAAGATTAAAGAAACTAAGATTGCCTCAGAAACTTCTTTTGAACTTTTATTGATGTGCAATGAGTGCACTAACATATTGCATCACATCCTGGCACGGTAGTGGTACAAGAGAGAAGCTCTGAAAATAAGCACTCTGAAACAAGTTATGAAAATGGCACACAATATCATTGGTATACAGTTACCATCAGTTGAGGATATTTATTTGTCCAGATATCGGAGCAGAACCTCCAAAATCCCACTCACCCTGCACACTACCTCTTTTGATATCCTCCCCTCTGGTAGAAGATACAGAATTATTTACTCTTATACTACATGACTGAAAAATAGCTTTTTTGCTAGAGCTGTACAACTATTGAACACTTCCTTATTCAGGGTATCTGCAGGATTTTGAAAATCATATGTAAGGCTTTTTAAGAACTTTTTAAAGACCTGCACAAATAAACGTAATACTGTATAAGCGGGGTAGGGCAATGTCTATTGTAACATTTTAAACTGTAAAATGACTGTTAAAAACATAATTTACAGTTCTGATATAGGTTTTCACAAAAACAAAGTTTTATAAAATGATAAACTTCACATTTCAGCCTTTAAACTATTTTTTAAGAAAAGGGATTAGTCAAAAGTATCAATTATTATATTAGTTTAAAACATAAATTAATATAATAAATCTTACAGTCTTAATTGTTATGATTTTAGAAGACACGTTAGCTTCTTATCAATCCACTGTTTCACATTTACCACTGCATGTTTCCTGCTTAAAAATATGTGTTGATTTTCACATTGATCTGAACAAAAAATGCAGACGGGCTGACTGAAAATGCAAATTTATTCTCTTCCAGTCTGCTTTTGGAGCAGCAGAAATATAGCGGTTTCCCCGGTAATGGCTGTGCGCAAAGCATCATACTTTATCAGGCATTACAAGTATGATGAAATGAAAATGCCATAGATACTTTTCTGAAGACAGTTGTTTCCCTTTAGAGATACATTTATATAAAAACAACCTGGCAGCGCTCATATGTGACCCTGGAGCACAAAAAAAGTCACAAGTCGCTGGGGTATATTTTGTAGCAATAGCCAAAAATTAATAATCTTGTATGGGTCAAAATTAATTTTTCCTTTTATGCCAAAAATCATTACGATATTAAGTAAAGATCATGTTCCATAAAGATATTTTGTAAATTTCCTACTGTAAATATATCAAAACTTAATTTTTGATTAGTAATATGCATTGCTAAGAACTTCATTTGGACAACTTTAAAGGTGATTTTCTCAATATTTAGATTTTTTTTTTTCACCCTCAGATTCCAGATTTTCAAATAGTTGTATCTCGGCCAAATCTTGTGTTATTATCACCAGGTCACATGAAAACGTATCCTTGTGAAGTTTTAAATCATTGATAATTATAATCACGACTTTTGTTGTACCATTTAAGGAATTTTATTTTATTTTATTAACTGAAATTTAATGTACATCTAAATTTAAGAATTTGTAAGGACCCGCGGAAACCCTGTGATTGGTTACCATCTATAAATTATATTTGTAATTGCACAGCACACTTTAAAGGGTCTGTTGTTTTTTTTAAGTATCTTTTTAAACTTGTAATCTATATTGACATTTTTATATTTATTGTTGTTTTATGTGAATGTTTGGGCAAAAAAATTGTTGTTTTGCACAGCAGTACAATGACAATAAAGTCTCTTTGTCTTTACTTTACAGAGAGTAAATGACTCATTGTGCCATAATCATTATGTATGTTTCTGCCCTACATATGCCAAAATCAAACCTCCTCTACTCCTGCCATCACATCTGCACTATGTACAACTGCATACTGTAAAACAATCTTCTCAACGTAACTGAATTGGACACACTCTTTTAGGGTGCAGCCAAAACTTAACAGTGTGCTGGTCATGTGTATGAAATTTGGATTTCCCTCATGACAGGTGACGCTAAAATCTCTTAATAACTTCATTAGACTGATGTCCTACAAAAAAGTCCCCAAAACCAGTCTGAGAGCGGGAATGAGAAAGACAAATAAAGTGGCTGGCCTCTCACGGTTCTTGTGACTTTGGTCCCACAATCCCAGCACCCTCTATTTTCACATGCCCCAATATGACCTTCGGCATTGGTTAATCATTAGCCTAAAGCACTTAATCAAATAACGGCCCTCACAAATATAGCCAAAAACTTGAAGTATGCTTTGTAACAGCAAAACGTCTCAGGTTACGTATGTAAAACTGGTTCCTCGAGGGAATGAGACTCTGCGACCCACGCTCTGAATCACATGTTAAATCAGTCCAATAGCTGAACGGGACATCACGGCGGATGACGTCATGACCAGGAAGCTATAAAAGCACGTGCGGCGGAGCCAGCGTCAGCTTCTAGGAATGAAGCAAGCGCTGGCAGGGACACCGGAAGTATGGCACCGCGACGCAGCGTCTCATTCCCTCGAGGAACTAGGGTTACATACGTAACCTGAGACGTTCCTCTTCAGGAACTCGAGCTGCGTCGGAAACGCTAGGGGAACGGGAATGCCCACGCCGCCAGACTTCTAAGTTTCTGCCTAGTGTGGAAGACTGCACAACTAGGGTGAGAGAATGGAAGAGATGGGAGTGGCTCGCATGTCTAGCTCATGAAACCTAACAAAGGTAAGGGGCGTGGACCAACCTGCAGCGTTGCAGATGTCCTGCATAGGCACACCCGCTAAAAAAGCCTTAGAGGCTGCCACACTTCGAGTCGAGTGAGCCTTGACCCCTAACGGCAAGGGGAGATCAGAGGACTCATAACATAAGAAGATGGCATCCACTATCCCCCGACTGAGGGTCTGCTTAGTTGCTGTAAGACCTCTCTTAGGGGGACCGTAACAAACAAGCAACTGGTCCACCCTCCTCCACAGGGCAGTTCTGTGGATGCATGCATCCAGTGCTCGCACTGGACACAAACAGTTAAGCTTCTGCTGGTCTGGTTCCCCAAAGGGAGGAGGACTGAAGGCCTGAAGTACGATGGGCTGCGGTGCTGATGAGGGGACTTTAGGGACATACCCCACACGAGGGTACAGAAATGCTTTGGCCAGACTGGGGTGCAAAGTCAAGATAGGAAGGGGCCACAGATAGGGCCTGTTAATCCCCAACTCTCTTAAGAGAAGATATATCGCCAGAAGAAAGGTAGTCTTTTTTGTGAGGTGGCGATCAGAAATCTCTTCGATAGGTTCGAATGGAGGCCTACAGAGAGCTTCACCACTGCTAGGTCCCATGTAGGGACACGAGATCGTACCCGAGGCCTCAGCCTCAGCACACCGCGGAGGAAACGTGAAACTAGGGGGTGTCTGCCCACTGACTAGCCACCAAGAGGGGCGTGGTAGGCCGCAATGGCCACCACATAGACCTTCAGTGTGGAGTGGGTTAACCCTGTAGAGAAACGGGCCTGCAGGAACTCCAGTATTGTACCAACTGGGCAGCTAGCTGGGTCGAGTTGGCGGTCTCTACACCAGGAAGTGAAATTTTCCACTTCAACGCATACAGTTTCCTCGTGGAGGGAGCTCTGGATTGGAGGATGGTCTCAACAACCTCAGTTGAGAGACCGGAAGCTACTAGTTGTGCCCCCTCAGGGACCACACCCATAGCTTCCACAGCTCCGGGCGGGGGTGAACTATCGTGCCCTCCGCCTGTGAGAGGAGGGCCCTCCTGACGGGAATCTCCCATGGAGAGCCATCGAGAAGGGAAATCAGGTCCGAGAACCTGGTACGCCTGTAACACAGACATTGTGTGCAGACATGCACCGGCCTGACCTGCTGCCACGTACCCTTTGCCCACCAGCGCTGATGTTGTACGCAGCGGCTTGGAGGGCAGTGCTGGAGCCTTTAAAGACGATGCCATGCCTGGGGACAGATAGCTAGCTAGCGTCTGTTCAACCCGGGGTATCGCCTTATAGCCACGCTCAGTTAGCCCTGCCACATTTCCATAATAATCTGAAGCAGGGATGAATAGGCGGGCCGAAAAAGGCCTGGCCCACGACCTCGACACCTCGGTGTGAAGGTCGGGGAAAAATGGCAGGCTCCGGCATGGAGGTGGCGGCTTCGCGCGCAGGAAGCGTTCATCCAGCCTGCTTCGCTGTGGCTCGGCTTGCTTCTCGGCGGGCCAATCGATTTTTAGCTTGGCCACTGCACGAGTAAGCACCTCCACTAGCTCTTCATATTGGGGCGATTGAGGGGGCGAAACCTCTTCGACGTCCTCCACGTCAACCTCCTCGGAGGAAGACAGGAGAAGCGTCGAGCCGTCACCCCGGGAGGAAGTAGCCGCAGAACGGGCTTCCGAACCCAGAGAGCGGGCACTGGATCTGGTGGGTGAGGAAGGAGATAGGGACTCGCCCGTCTCCATTCCCTCCACCAGATTCAACTGCGAACCCCACGAATGCAGCCGCCGCTCCGACTCGACGGAAGCGGGGCCAGCACTGCGAGGAACGCTGGCGAAGGCTCCCTCCTCAAAGAGAGCCCTCTGGGAGCGAAGCGTGCGGGCAGCCGGCCCCCTCAAGAGCCGACTCTGCGTGCCTCGCTCCCAAGCAAACCACGCACAGGCTGTGTGTATCCCCGCTCGTGATATAACGTGGGCAGGGAGGAACACACAACCTATAACGTGGCTTGCACTCGCCCTTTGCGTGCTTTGTCTTAGCGTGAGCCTTAGACATAGCTGCTTATTAGACTTTTCTCACAATAGACAAGACAACAATAAATATCACTGACACACACAGAGCGCTTCGCTGAATGACAGAAAGCTGACGCTTATATTTAAATAGTCAAAGGCGAATGCTACATGTTAAAGAGAATTTGTTATATGGTTCTCTATTCAAACAGTATATCATGAGATGTTTATTTTGAGTTTGTGACATAAAAAGTTTGAGTGTACAGAAAAACTAACTGTAGTGTTCGAACTCCAGACACGCAAGCCAGAAATGATTCACCCAAATCACACAATCTGTTTAAAATATACTCAACCGCCGCAGTCATCCAATATGTTATAAGCTTTTTTTCTCTTCATGGCAACAGATATGGAGAAATGTAGCATGGATCATCTGCAGTGAATGGGTGCCGTCAGAATGAGAGTCCAAACAGCTGATAAAAACATCACAATAATCCACAAGTAATCCACACCACCCAAGTCCATCAGTTAATGTCTTGTGAAGTGAAAAGCTGTGTGTTTATAAGAAACAAATCAGTCATTAAGACATTTTAACATCAAACCTTTGCTTCCAGCTACAATGAGTCCTCTATGCATAATATTGCTCTCTCCAATAAAAAAGTCGTCTTGTCTAAATCAGGAGAGATATCTGCACAGATTAAGCACCATTTACAAGCTAAAACAGTGCAAACCAGCTCTAAACAAATATGTGTGTGATTTTTATGTGAGAGACAACAGGTGATGGACTTTCACTGGAGGAAGCTATTATCGATTATGGACTTGTATTTTGGACAGAACCGACGGCTCAAGTTAAAATACCTTAACGATGAATTTGTTTCTTACAAACATGCAGCTTTTCACTTCATATGACATTAATTGATGGACTGGAGTGGTGTGGATTACTTGTGGATTATTGTGATGTTTTTATCAGCTGTTTGGACTCTCATTCTGAAGCCCTCATTCACTGCAGAGGATCCATTGGTAAGCAAGTGATGAATGCTACATTTCTCCAAATCTGATGAAGAAACAAACTAATCTACATCTTCGATGGCCTGAGGGTGAGGACATTTTCAGGATGATGCCCACATTTACACATGACTGATGCCTACTGGATGTTCAGAAACTTGGCAACGCATAGTAGGTACTATTATTCCTGAACAACAGCTGTTCCTGGCCGTGCGCAACACTTGCTCTTTTATTTTTGGAAAATACGTTGGAAAGGAGTCGTTCAAATCAAGTCATCCATTTACTCACCCTAATGTTGTACCAAACCTTGTGGAACACAACAAAGTGATTTTCAGCAGAATGTCATGAGACATGTGAAAACAAATAACCTTTAACTTCACTGACATCAAATTTAGTGTGTACAAACGTAAAGATTTGAGTGCAGAAGGGAACATTCTGTAAATCCTGAACGATTTCAGTTTTGCTCAATAGCACAAGTCATATAAAACCATATCTTTAGGAACTTTTTTGTAGCACGTGAGGGTGATTCATGATGATGAATTTTCAGAAGGAAAACATTTTTGAAAAAAATGCTTTTATTCATCAAGGATACATTTAATTGATCAAAAGTGACAGTAAAGACATTTATAACGCTACAAAAAAAATTATATTTCAAATAAACGCTGTTCAGACTCCGAAAAAAAGCTTTTACTGTTTCCTCGCTCAAAATATGAAGCAATCACAACTGTTTTCAATATTGATAAAATAAGAAATGTTTCTTGAGCAGCAAATCAGCAATATTAGAGTGATTTCTGAAGGATCATGTGACTCTGAAGACTGGAGTAATGGCTGCTGCCTGAAAATTCAGCTTTGCATCACAGGAATAAATTACATTTTAAAATATATTCAAACAGAAAAGTGATTTTAAATTGCAATAATATTTCACTTTTTTACTGTATTTGTATCAATAATGCACCTGGAAGCATAAGAGATCTTTCAAAAACATTTTAAAAAAAAATCTTAATCGACCCCAAACTTTTGAACAGTAGTGTATGTGCACACAAATATAAACTACAGTAATGCAAAAACTCAATTGCTAAGCTCAAGTTTTAGAAAAAAGCTACAAATATTAATCTGCATTTCTTGAAGAGTTTAAATTCTGATCGCACCCTTAAATGTAACAATACAGAATTTAGACAGATATTTTGTAACTGTAATATTTCAAAATTCCCTCCAGTATTCCAAACTAGGGGGACAAATGTACATGTTTAAGAAATGGTAATTAAAACAAAAATTCTCAACTGCAATTTTGAATATTGTCCTTCTCAATGTTTAGACTCTCTAGTGTTAACGGTCCCATATTTTAAATTTTTACAGCTCCTCTCTCAGGAGCTCTGCTGAGAACAGGTCGATTTTGGCCTGTCTAATTAATATTCATGAGCCTCTCTTCTGATTGGCCTTTTGTTTTCTGAGTGATGCATGGCCAGGCCAACCACAGGTAACTTGGGTCAGCCGACGTCACAGCACTAGCTGGAGGCAGCAAAACAAAGGGGAAACTGGAGGCGAAAAGGTTCAATCAGATCAGAAAAGGTTCAATAAAGTATTGTCTTTTGTTGTTATGGGCGCTTCTACAGATTTCTTGCCATATGTCTATGTTTCTTGCATCTCACGATTATGTCATGTATGAAATAATGTCTGTGTGCATGTGTGTAAAACAACAAACTGACGATTTATATATAATCATTTGTAATTGTATATACATTGTTGTGATTAATTGTAGCTGTAAAAATAGTTGCCTGCTGAAATTTAAATGTATATACATCATCATGACTAGATAGACATGGTGGGTTTGTCTTTACTATACATGTTAGATATTTTCCACCTCATAGTAACAATCCTGTCAGGTTGTCCATCTTTTGAGTGAGAGTGTAACGTTACAGGTTCAGGCCGATCTGGTTTTGTGGTTAAAGTTAACCTTTTCGACATGTTTCCGTCTTGTCGTTGCTCAGCAGTGGCATGGACGCGATGTTGTCTGGGGGTTTGGCAAAAGGAGAGTGGGACTGTGGGTGGTGCTCGGGGTGGTGACTGAAGGCGGTGACTGTGTAGTTCTGACGTCAACTTTTTATGGAAGTCACAAAGGTTTGTGAAAAATCACAGCTACTTTAAGCAGGCTGTGTGAATTTTTACTGTGGACTGACTGTTTTGAAACTTATTTTCAAATAAGTTTCAAATTTTGAAAAAAGCCAGGAAATTTCAGTTTTTGTTTTGACAATATGGGACCTTTAAAATGACAACACCATCGGTCTGTTTCCAAGGATTCAATTGCATGACTTTATTTTGGTACTGAAGGGCATCATCTAATTTCAGCAGAAAATACATGTCTTTAGGCTTCGACAAGCTGTGAATGTAAACGTTGTGTTTGAGACTCTATGCATGTTATGTGTGCATGTGTGTCGTCTTACATGCCGAATCGATGTGGTGCAAATCAGTACCAGCACAAAATGAATCACAAAGCTGATCTAATTACCTCAGCAGTCATCTAATAACTAGTCCCGATGCTAGAGACACATTATTGTTGATTAAATTGTGTGCAATTGCATCAAAATGATCCCCTTTATTCTAATGCCTTCATAATCCACTTAATTCAATTTAGTTTGTGAGACACCGTTTATATTTTTAAAAGAATTGCCGTTTGTCTAGTTTCCCCTCCAAGCAGTCATCGTGTAGATATCTCTGTGTTTTCTGTTTACACTGTCTTGTTTGTCTGAACGTGGGTATTTGAATGTGATATTGGACTATATTAAGGGAATAGCTCTAAAATAAGTAGGAAAACAAATAACAACCTTAAGGAAAAAGAGGGTAATAAACATGACCCTTGCGACCAAGCATTTTCCCCCTCAATACTTGCTGGCAAGTTTTTTGAGTGCATTTGTTGTGTGGTGTCATCTAGCTAAAGCAGTATTTATGAATACCTGAAGCATGACCATGTTGTCGCCCTCAAATGTGACAAAGACGTCGGAGTCACACTTCAGAGACGGAATACGGTTTTCCATCATAAAGCCCTGGAAGGAAAATCAACCACAGTTTCTATTTAAACGTGAAATAAAGCAAATCAAAATACACATTTGACATACTGTATGTGGACATCACTGAAAGGAATAATTTACCTAAAAATGAAAATTTGCTTAAAATATAGCAGTAGAGAGTTTGTTTCTTCTCCGATTTGGCTAATGTAAGCATTGCTCAAACTATGCGCCTCACCTTGGATCCTCTGCAGTGAAGGGTGGCCGTCAGAATCGCTGATAAAAGCATCACAAAATCCACAAGTATCCACACCACTCCCTCTACTTCCCAGTGAAGAAACAAACTCATCGACATCTTGGATGGCCTGAGGATGTCTACACTTTCAGCAAATTCTCATGTTTGGGTCAACTATTCCTTTAAAAAAAATCACCAGCTTAAAATTTGATATAATCATTGGAACAACGTTTACAGTGTTAAACACTTTATCTGACCACTTTCAATGTACTGACTCGAACTCACACAGTTAGCATAAAATTGAATAGAAATGACATGTTTTGTTGTGACCAATTAATTTTTCCAATATTTGCCCATTTAAATTGATTTTCAGAGTTTGTTTAGAACTATTTACGTTGGTGAAGTAGAGCAAAAACTGACAATACACTGTCTAAAATTTAATTAATTTAATTAAATAACTCATTTAATTTATTAAACTGTTAATGTAAATTCAATATCAGTCATGATAATATTTGGGAAAAACGGCACTCTTGCTCATGTGATATTGCTTGACTATATCATACGTTAAACAAGTGCTCATGAAGAGGCCTTCTTTCGCACATATATTGAATTTGAATTAATTTTGGTGGTATTTTCGCCCCAGCTAAATAAGTGGATGGGAATAAACATGCCACAACATGCTGAAGAAAATGTGAGAGGTGCAAAACTCGCCCCAATGATGCTAGAATGATTGCCAGGAAGTTGATATATGAAAACAAAAAAAATCATAAATGCAAATATAAATGTATACATAATACAAATAATAATAATAAACAAATGTAAATTATCACAAATAAACGGCTGCAACACTTGAGTTATCGTAATAATGATACTTGTTTGTGTGATAATAAATGATTTCTTTATTTAAAAGATATCTTAACACAAGCTATTTTCTTACCATGTGTTTTGTTTGCGTGAGATCAAAAATGTACATCAGCCCTGTGGTTTCACGCATTTTAAACATATACATGCTGTTCACACCACAAGCACTATGAGCCAACAAAAAGCACAGGCTATCAAGATTACACCACTGATATTTACATTTATTATTCAAGCAAACAATAATTTATATGAAAACTAAATGAGAACTGGTCATAATTTCTTTTTCATTTGTGTCACTTTTTGTCTTGACTAGATCATTTTAAAAGGTCCTGTAATGGTCCTAGATATTCCATGTAGGTTTAAAATTAATAAGAAAAATCATGTATAAGAAGAAGAAGAAAAAGAAGCAGCAGCAAAATCCCAGTTAAAATTGTATTAGATTATAGTATGTAAAACATGTCCACAAAAACACCAATGCAAGTTATTCTTTGACAGTTCAGGAGGTTTGTATTTGACACCGTGACGTCGCTGCACAACAGGACATGAGTATCAGCATATATGTGTGTTTAGGTGCAAAGACACGCGCGCACTCACCATGCCGCCAGTACACTCACGGCAGTCTTGCAGACACGTCACGTTCTCCCACGTGCTGTAGGCTTTGAGTCCTGCGACGAGAGCTTGCAGAGCGCGATTGCTTTGAAGGTCCTGACCCTGACACAAAGCATCGTCCATCAAACCTGCAGCGTATCTGAGAGCAAACACAGGAACATACGGACAATGCACATACAATACAAACACAACAAACCCTAACCTAATAAAGGATTATTACTTTGTATAAATATATATATATGACCTTGGTGTTGCTAGCAACATGCTGTTGTGTTTGAGCTACAGGGATGTTGCCCAAATAAATCTAAATAAAAAAATTATTAAAAAAAGATAAATATTTTAAAGTGGTCATATGATGCTGCTAAAAAGAAACATTATTTTGTGTATTTAGTGTAACATAATATGCTGACATGCTTTAATGTTCAAAAAAAACATTATTTTCCACATACTGTACACATTGTTTCTCCTCTATGCCCCGCCTTTCTGAAAGCGTTGATTTTTACAAAGCTCATCGGTCGGAAAAAGCGAGGTGTGCTCTGATTGGACAGCTATCCAGTGGTGGGGATGGAGAATTTCTCAAGATTGATGGAAATGCTTACGTCACGTACATAACTGTGATGCTGCGGGAAACACATGTGCGACACGGGGCTGGGATACACGATCTCGGCGATCCACAGTGCATACCTGATGTTTCCATCATCGACAGCACAGGCTCAGCGCCAGGCATGACGAAGTGATATCGTCCTCTTTTGGAAGGCCAAACAAAGTAGTTTCGCTTTCACAACGAAACACAGCGCCTTCACGACATGGCGGCGGCAACAACAATACTACAGCTGGAGGAGAATAAAAGTTATGCCTTTATTTCTTTGGTGAAGATGTGGGAAGAGGCATAACGCGCCCAAAGAGTGAGGTAGATATGTGGGGGCGTGTTGGAATGAGCCGTTTTAGGTAGGTGTGGCTGTTTCTTACCTTTTATAAAGAATATCTCTTGATTTGAGACTTTAGTCTTTGCATCTTTAGGGATCTTATCTATGCACAATTAGCTTTTAACACTCCAAAGAGAAAGGAAAAATTGAAATCGCATCATATGACCCCTTTAAATATTAAAAATGTAATTGTACAAAAGGGAATCAGACTTTCACTGTACAAATCTTTGACCATCAAACTTTCGTTCTCTTTGACTTTCCAATAAAGTGCAGATGTGTCAGATAAATAAAGTGGTTTCTCAGAAGGAGACATCTGAGCTCCTCTTTTCCTTTGATTCTCCTCCTGTGGTATTTCTCAGAATGTGCCACTGACCTGAATTACACAAACACAGAGACCTCCAGTGGAGGCCAATAAAAATGCTCTTTGTGCTGCTACTTTGTGTATTTAAAGGACACATATGACACTTTCTTCTTATTTTTAAATCTAGTTTGATGTTCTATGTGGACAAAACCAAGTTCACTCAGACCATTTATAAAAAATCAGCAAAAATGGTTGCTCACCCAAAGCTATTGTGTGGTTTAAAAAGATTTTGTATGTGCTATTTTAAAATGTTTATTTCACAACTAAAATGTATTTTTGCAAATTAAAAATACAATGGATCCTTTTCACATTTCTGAGGTTCTCAGAAGAGGAAGTCGTCATAGACAGTAAACTGCTACAGTAGTGAACGGGAGATGACAGCTGATATCATTTTTGTATTCTCATTTGCTCCAAAAGCAAAAGAAAAAAAATCCATGATAGCATTTCCATGACTTTCCAAAAATAGGGAAATCTAAAGGGAATGATTACAGAAATCAGAAGTCAAGAGATGTCAAATTCTCACTCCCTCGGCCGTTGTATTAGAAACACTTGCGCAACAGCATTCATTATTATTATTTTTTAATTGATTAATTAATTAATTTTGCAATTACTGCCAGCGGTAATATAAAAAGAATAAGTCATTATCCATGCATACTAATTTTGAAAAAAATAAAATGAAAACAACTTTACTACATTTGCAAGATGATAATTATAGCATTGCTGATCACAATCGGTGAATAAAAGGGTTAACTAAAATGTATTTGGAACAGAGATAGCAGTGATTCAATCAAAAAGTCCTATCAATTTGAGGATTATTTTATTTTTATTTTGCAGCATTTCCTGTATCTAAAACAGTCCAGCATGACGATAACAACACAAGTAATGGTTAGATTCCAGGAACTGATGAAATATATACCTTGAATGCAATGTAAGTCGATTTGGATAAAAGCATCTGTCAAATGCAAGAATGTAAACTTTATCTTGTTTTGTTATTCAGTTTTTTTTTCTTTTTAAAATTAAATTAAATACCTTGTGTCTTTTCTCATATGCAATTTGCTTTGACCAAAATCATCTGCTAAATTAAGCCAAGACATCCCAGGATTACTAATAGTTATCGCCATACTTCTAATAACTAATAACTAAAAAAACTCGCCATATGTCCTCAGTTGATTGATTACATAAAGAATTATATATATATAAAAAAAAAGAATGACAAGTTTTCTGAGATATTATGTTTAAATACACAAATGAGGCATTATATAATTAAATATGCACTAATTTGCATATAATTCCAGAACTGAAATATGAATAAATGCACGATGCAAAATGGTGTTTTATCTGTTGAACAATTAGAGTCAAAGGTTTTTACATGGGATTTGGGATTCTATTTGATTGACCATAAATCAGAAAAATATTATCACATCCAGAATAATATATATATATAAATATATATATATCATCACCTGATGTAGGGGTAAAACATGTTATAAAATCAGATGAATGATATATGAACAAACCCCTCTGTTAAACCCTTCCGAATATATGGGAAATAAAACTGTAAGTACTGCTGAAGTTGAGACTTGAGAAAAACTTGGGAAACCGGCCATTAAAGCGTTAGTTCACCCATAAATGAAAATTCTGTAATTAAAACACAAGAACAACCGATTAAGATATTCTGAGATTGAAAATCCGGGAGCTTTGACACTGATAGAAAGAATGGAAACGCCACAATTCACGGCCCAAAATCTCTAGCAAGGACACTGTTAAAATATCCATGTGACATCAGTGGTTCAACCCTAATTGATCTATCGTAAGCCCGCCCCCTAGTTATTGTTTCTCCCTCGGACAAACAAACGGAGTTGCTGACAGCTGTCAGTGTGAAAACCTTGTCCCACAATGTTTTTGCACAATTTTGGACACAGAAGGGCCACCATTCAAGTGAGAATTAAATATTCCATGGAGGGATATATAAAATATTTTAAAATAAATACGGTGGGTAACTCGAAGCGAGGGTTTACAGATCACAATACAAACAGGAGAAAGAAGTCTCATGTTACGGCCGTCACGATCGCGGATGACAACATCCCGGATCAACACTGTTCATGTATCGCAGGGTACGATTAAATTATTGTACATTTAACCAGTTTAATATGGATATGCACTGAAATGTAGACCTTCGTTTATTTGTTTTTGACCTACACTGTACATGACATGAGAACAGTCCGCTATTTAAGTTTGTACATTAGCATGGACTCACTAACTTTAACGTTAGCTAGTTTTAGCCAGATACCTTGCTGAAACGCAAGATGACATTAAGGTTCTGCTTGAGCAGATGAAAATTGTAACTTAATGAGAATATGACAACCAGAAAATTAACATTTTCGTCTTCATTGTGATTGGGGTTGAACGCTTAGGGACATTTTGGTTGGATTTAGGAAATGGAATAAAAAATAAATGACATTGCCTATCCTCTCAGGATAACTGGAATCAGTGTTACAAGTACCACAAGCACATTGTTTTTCCATTTTTGTAGCATAAACAACCGATGAGCGATTCAGATCTTCCAATGTTTCTCTATGGAGTTGAAACCTAAAGATGTCCGAGTTCCGCTCCCCGTGCAACTGATACTCGACTGCCATTGGCTCATCTGCGTTCAAGGGGAGGGGCTTACCGATAGGTCAATCTATGAAGCTAGAGATACTTGCAACAAAGAAAACAAAAATAACACTTTATTCAACAATTCTTCTCTCTCTGTCAGTTCTCGGACGGTGCGTTCAGAGAGAGTGCCGGACACATACGGTGTGATGATGCTGATGCAGGAAGCGGCGCTCTGACGTAGAACAAGAATGCGCTGGGCTCGTTTGCAAACAGAGGAATGCACACGTATGTGTTGTGCTACTGTCGTGAATGGCAGCAGAGACTGACACGAAGAGAAGGAAATGTTGAAAAAAGTAGCAATTTTTGTTTTCCATGCGCGCAAAAAGTATTCTCGTAGCTTCATAGAATTAGGGTTGAAACACTGATGTCACATGTGGACTTTGAATGATGTCCTTACTACCTTTTGGGCCTTAAAGGGGGGTAAGCGATTTTTCATGAACGCTCAGAAAACTGATGTGTTTTTGTTATTTTTTTTTTTTTTCTTTTTTTATTTTTTTTAGGGACCGACTAAGCAAAACAAACTTGTAGCCAATCAGCAGTAAGCAGCGTGTCTACTCATGATGTGAAGGAGAGAGCGTCCAGTGCTCACATTAGCGAGCCGAGCAACAGAAAGATAGAGATGGCGGATAAAAAACACAAGAGGAAAACGTCTGCGGAACAAAAGAAGGCTTAAGGCAAGAAGTAGGACCCGTGTAAATATCGGATCAGCTTTCCAGCACTGGAGAGAACTCAAGGAGCGCAAGGTCTGCAATCGGACGCCGAGGTTGCTTTGTTTCAATCTCGATAGGTGAGAACACCGGGTCGGCACCGCAAACAGCTAAGTTCTGTCTGTCTACATTGGACGCGACAAAGCGAACGTTGAAAATCATTTTAATTTGTGTCAATACGTCATAAATAGACGCAGCAGCAGTTTTCTGTCGGGGATTTGTCGTGTCGTGCCGCACCGCATCCAGTGTAGACCATAGATATGTATATATATCTATGGTGTAGACAGCATCACTAATTATAATGAGTTCCATAGTATTTTGTCGTGCCGCGCCATTTGCATCCGGTGTAGACACGGTGTAACATTGGTTTTGCTTTGTTTCACAGAACTAATTGTTGCCTGGGTTGCGTACGTATGTGTGGGGAGGAGCTATCAAAATAGGGGCGAGACCCTTTTGGGTAGGGGCATGTTTGTTTTGTGATGTAAATGCAAACCTTGGCTACCAGAAATTGTTACCCCACCTTTAAATGTGTCAGTTCCACTGCTGTCTATGCAGGGTCAGAAAGCTCTTGGATTTCATCAAAAATATCTTAATTTGTGTCCTTGTGAGTAATGAATTTTTGGGTGAACTAACGCTTTAAAGAGATGCATTATATAATTAAAATCTACAGATGCAAACAGAAAAGTGCCAATAAAAATAAACACTAAAAGTGTTTTTTTGAGGTTTCTTTCCACTAGTCTGAAACAACACATTCAAAAAGTGCATGAAAAAACTATGTTTTTGCCTATAGAGTCTTGTCTTTGCATATAAAAAGATCATATTCAATGGGATGTGGCCATGAACAGGAAGTAGATTTACCTGGTGGTGAAAATGAGCGAGAGGGCAGCAGCCAGGTGTGGCATCAGTCTCAGGTACTGCGTTTGGTGCTCGATGATCTTCACCTCATCCTGATCCTTCGGACCGAACTGTCTGCGACTGCGAAGAACATTTAGACGTTGAAACTCATTCAAAATGTCACTGCACACTCAGAAACCTCTGTCATAGTCACATAATCACATTCAAACCCAAACAGACACAGCGGGGTCACAGCAAAGGGTCAGACGTCCCACAACACACCTGGATATCGACGCACCGGAGAAATAAACTGTTAACCTTCCAGGTAACCCACTTTTTTAACCGCAGTGGATGCATTAGTGTGTGCGGAGGAAGACTTATTGTGGTGGACGTCTGGTCTTGTGTCTGTATGTGTTTGTGTCTTTCTGCTGTACTGAAGTTGAGCTTTGTACACCTGTGACTATTGAACTACCACAAACTGTATCTCTACATCTAACATCTGCAGGTGGCTTCCCCACAGAGCAGACGAGATGGGAGCATGTGTGTGTGTGTGCGCATATGTGTGTGTGTATGTGTGAGGAAGGCACACACAGGAAATTTATGAACATGCCTCTTTCTAAGTGAGGCTTCTTTGTACAGGCCTCTTAAAAATAAACAGACGCTTTATGTGCCGGTCAAATGTCATGTAAAAGCACATTCGGTTACTGATGTTATTGTAGAAACACCCTATTTTATAGAGGTAAGTACTTTGTCGAGGTGATCCCGTGAGTAAAGTAAACAACTAAAAATAAACACAGTATTAATGCTGCAAAGTACTAAAACAAATACAAATTCAGCTATGAAGAAGACAATAGTGTCATTATTCAGTTTAATTTAGTTCACTAATAGTGCCAAGTTAATCAAATTATTAATAATTGGACTATAAGCAGCTGTACAGAAGACCACAGTGTCATTATTTAGCTCAATGTTGATTCAGTTCAGTTCAATAAGTGTCGATGTTGCAGAGTTTGTCACCTATTATTATTTATTCTTCAACCAAATATCCAAAAGTAAAACTAAACTGAAATAAAAAATTAATTAAAGCTATATAAAATATATAAATCTAAAAAGACTTAAAATAAATTAAAGAATTAATTAAATCTTTATGAAAAACTATATTAAAAAAAGTATTAAAAATGACTAACTAAAAGCTATATACAATAATTAAAAAAGTCTAATAAAATGACAAAAGCACATAACAAAATTACTAAAACCAAAAATGAAAGCATAAGAAAATATACAAATATTAAATACTTCAATAGTATAGCTATATAAATAACGCTGATTGTTAACATGAACAAATAGATGCACAACTTCAGTGACATCAATAGGGTTGCTATTGAGATAAAGCGAGTTACATACAGCTGTTCATGTGATCTCAACACGACAACCTTCGTGAGAAAGGACTGCTTTTTATCTGAGAGTCCTTTTGGGATGTTTTACATCCCTTACAGTTAATTTCTTTAGAAATAAACCTCTTTTTCGTCGGAACACAGATCTATGAACTATTTTGAACTGCATTATTCTAGAGTGGAACACATAGAAGTCGGCGGAAGACATAGTGGAACCACATGATGCAAGCGCACACCTACATTTCCTGAAGACTGATGAAATGCATAGAGTGTCGTCTGTCATCTGAACAACTGTCCTTCATTACACTAAACAGATGACAGCGCTGGCTCTTGTGATTTAGTTCGAAAAGTGAAATGCTACAGCGTTAAAGTCAACATAATATGGCATTCACAACCAATTCTATTTCCCATATACTTCCTACTGGAGATCCTGTATAAGAATCTTCCAATTATTATGTTATCTGTTATTAACTTTTTAGAGATTAAGATCTTCTGGCATCAAAAGTCACTTTTGATTTTAGAAAGGCTGCATTAACCTAATGCTACATTGGCTGTTGGACAGTGCACTACAACTAAAACCATTAGAAATAATTGTCAATAATTGAAATAAATGATAAACATAGATGAAAAAACATTAACTTAACAAATTTTAAGGCGAAATTAGCAACAACTTGAAAAATAAGTTGAAGTACAAAAATGACTAAAACTAAACTAACTGAAAAATAAATACAATATAATAAACAATAAATTAAAGCTTTCAAAACAAATAAAAAAAACATTAAAAAAACTACTAAAATTTACATAAAAATTAAATAAAGCTATATAAAAATGACTAAAACTAAAAGTGAAATATATATAAATCAAAGCTTTATAAAAAGATTTCACTGACTACTAAAACGAAATACAAATACATTAAAGCTTATATACAAATATAAACAATGAACTAATAATACTACAAAACTACACATGAAATAAAAAATCGATAAACTATATAGAAAAGTATATATTAAAAAACACAAAGATTACAAAAGCACATAACAAAATTACTAAAACCTAAACTAAAACTGAAAATATAAAAACAAAATATTTTTTTAAATACTATAATAGCATATAAATACATACACTGGTATTAGTTAACATGAACAAATGGCTACATGATCTCAGTCAAAACTTGTACAGTCTGCGTGGTAACGTGATGATCAAAAACAGCAAAGACAAACACTTTCCTTTGGAATGACATGCACCAATGAACATGTCTAAAGATTGATTTTGTGTTGAATTTAAATGATTGTATGTAGCTTTTGAAGACGTGTATAACTTGCGTATCAATCTGTTTGCCAAGTCTTATTCTTATAACTAACTTTCCCACCACTAAAACGAACCAACTGACCAAACAACCTCCCAAACGCTGCGAGCAAATCTGCGAGCCACATGTGCGCAACATGACCACCGCCTTTTTGATGGCACGTTGTTGTTTTTAACCTTAAACCCTCTCGTTCAGAAAGTCTGAAGTGCGATGGCTTTGTGGTGTGTGCCGTAATAAGAAGAGGTGTGGTGGGCTGAGAGCATCGAGCCTGATAACTTCGAGTGCGGTTTTTCTCTCACACCTGAGCGCTCATACATGTTTTGGCACCAGAGTTGTGGCTCTTTGTTCTTCCTCTGATATGTTTGTGCGTGTGGGTGCGCAGAGCTGTTTTGCAAATGGAAAACCTGCAACTATAGAAAGCAAACATTTCCTCTAGTTCTGTATTTTTTTCAGCCTGGGGATGCCATATTCAGAGACACCCAGCATCGCCCACGCAGACGCACACATGCACAAAGCCACATGTGAGGAAGATGCGCAGCAGCAGCAGCGGAGGCGCGGACGAGAGTATCCCTCTGAACTGGATGTTCTCTGTGGTGAGGAGAAACTCCACACGTCATGGCGCTCTCATTTTGTTTTCACTCATTTCTAGAGCTTGTTGTTTATTTTTCTCTCCCCTACGACCACATAAATCGCTTTTGAAACTTCGTCGATGCAGTTTTGATGCGCTTGAAGGAGCGCGACTGTTTAACACTGATAAATAATTACAGGGAATTGTTTTGATCTGTTACCACCGATGCATCGTATCTGAATTTCATATGAACTTGCATGACATTCACACGCACAGATTTTTTAACATCCTACCTGTGACTGTAGCGTACTGCAATGACGAGCCCCAGCTGTTGAGAAAACACACTGTGTAAAGGTTAAGTTAATAAGACTGGTACTAGACATAATTAATAATTAAACATGCAGTTCACCCTAAAAATTATAATTTACTCATCCTCATGTTGTTAAAAACCTGTATGACTTGCTTTCTTCTGTGAAACACAAAATGAGATATTTAACAGAATGACCAAGCTGCTCTTATAACTATTTTAGCATCCAGCTCTTTATATAAAGTTGGAAATATAAGTATATCCATCTTTATCCGCATACATACAGTACACTCATGTAAAGCGATATATACTATATAGCAAATCTCAAATGCCTGTTTTTTTTTTGTCTGAGTCTTTATATTAAGTTGGATATATAATTACGTCCAACCTTATCTGCATGCATACAGTATACTCACATAGGGTGATATATACTATATAGCAAATCTCAACTGCTTGATTGCTTGTATCGTCTCAAAATGTAAACTATATTATCGTCCAGCTCTGATCTGATAAATGTAATAATAAGGCATGAAGATATTAAGATATTTTAAATATTAACATTATGATTTTCTGTAAAGCTGCTTTAAAACAATGTGTATTGTGAAAAAAAAGTGTTATACAAATAAATCTGACTTGATTTGAGGGGAAGGTGGTCTGACCCCAGTCTCCATCCACTTTCATTGTAGGAAAAAAAACAATACAAAAAAATTAATTTTTTCCCTATACAGTGAAAGTCGGACAGTGAGAGCGAGAGAGAGAGTAAATGAACTATCCTTTGCAAAAGGAACTCACTTAATTTAATCAAATAACTGAAATAAAATTAACGGTAAAGTTTAAATAGAAATTGAAATATTGATTTTTTTATATATATATGAAAAACTTAAACAAAAATTTAAAATGTTGCCTTGCAACTAACTAAAATAAAGTTAAAAGGAAATATTAAAAACTAATAAAAATTACAAAAGCACAAAACAAAATTACTAAAACTAAAATGAAAACTGAAAATATAAAAATAAATGTCAAAATATTACTAAAATAGTATAAACAATACTAAAATTACACTATATTATGCTGGAGAAATAATTGCATGTCTCCCTCTTGTGGTGAAGCTGAAGCATCACTGATTTTACTGGGTCACACAGAGATCCAAGTTTTTGATGGTGCATGATAATCATGTTTCCAGAGTGATAACACTGATTACTGTTGTGTTAAATGTGAGTGGAGGTGAGTAGAAACCTTCATGGCAGCCATGGCATGTACGGTGAGACCCAGACGGGTGGGTGTCAGGGCAGCGAGCATTGCATTGAAGCGACTGCTTTTACTGAGGACAGGAGACGAGTACAAACCATCAGCTGATACTGAACCAAACCTGCAACACAGTACAATGAGCTGTGAGAGACATGCATTCCCTCCTACATTCATTTATAACTACTATATACATGAAACACGCACCCGCGGAATATATATTTATATATATATATATATAATATCTGTATATATATAATATAAATATATATATAGTGTGTGACCCTGGACCACAAACCCAGTCATAAGTAGCACATTTGTAGCAATAGCCAAAAATACACTGTATGGGTCAAAATTATAGATTTTCTTTTATGAAGAATCATTCAGATGATTAAAGGGGTCATATGATGTGCTAAAAAGAACATTATTTTGTGTATTTGGTGTAATGAAATGTGTTTTATGAGGTTTAAGGCTAAAAAAACACATTATTTTCCACATACGATACATTATTGTTTCTCCTCTATGCCACCCCTTTCTGAAACGCGTCGATTTTTAAAAGCTCATCGTTCTGAAAACGAGGTGTGCTGTGATTGGCCAGCTAACCAGAGCGTTATGATTGGCCGAATACCTCAAACGTGAGACAGAAATGTTACGCCCCTCAAATACTGTTGATGCCATGTCCGGCCGGAGCAACGACTCAAAAACATGAAAAGCCATTATAAACGAGGCATTTGTTGCAAAGGGGAGAATAATACGGATCTCAGACTTATACTGTCTTTTTATGCGTTGCATCGTGCTGCGTAAACATAAAAGCATGTCTGCATTTGTGATCGGAGAAATGACAAACAACAAGCGCTATTTAAAGGCGATTTCCTCAATATTTAGATTTTTTTGTACCTCAGATTCCAGATTCAAATAGTTGTATCTCGGCAAAATATTGTCCTATCCTAACAAACATTGGAAAGCTTATTATTTATTCAGCTATTAGATGATGTATAAATCTCAATTTCGAAAAATGTACCCTTATGACTGGTTTTGTGGTCCAGGGTCACATATATATGTATGTGTGTGTGTGTTTTTCATGATTGTGGCAATTTCTATTATCATCTCATGAATGTCTTTTAGTTCACGATGCCTAATCTACAGTAATTCTGTCCGTTAACTCACTTTCTCAGCAGATTTTCCCGTGGTATCCGGACATTATTAAATATCAAAATCCCATTGTCAACCCCATGCAGACCTGCGTAAAAACACATATAAAGTAAAACAGTCAAAACTTGAAAAACTTTATTGAGGAGGGCTGTATTGAAAAATAGTGTTATTGTATTACCTTCCTTGTGCTTCATGTCAATGGTTGTCACTCCTGGCCACATGACTCCATTCTGATCACGGATTGGTACAATAAAGCAGTGGGGACCTGGGACAGACATCATCTCAATAAGAAGCATGATTTAGGTCGTTCATATCCATACAAGTTATGTGCTAAAGTTTAACACATGGGTTAGTGATTCAAGCTGTTTCTGTCTTGTTTAACAGATCAATCGGTGCACAATACATGTCAAACATTTTTTGATAACACCAACATTTGTCACGCATGTCCACATATACAATTTAAATCAGTGGGTCCATGTCTAAATGAGCACAAATGAGTTGTTAGAAGCATGCCAGATATGATGAACTAATGTGCAGACAGGTTTGTGATGATAATTCAGTATGTAAAGTCAGTATGAACAGCCGTTGCATCACTCTTACCCTGAGATTCTCCATTTATAATGAGCTGAGCAAACACAGCAGCATAGTTTCCTTTCATTGCATTCCCGATGTACATTTTCTGAGCATCTTCGGAAGGTGTGTGAATAATAAACTCCTGCAAAACAACCATCAGAAACATTTTAAACTCAACTCGGTGTCTGTTTCGCAATAATTCAAGTGTGGATATGAGTCACAAAAATTAAAGCTCTCCAGTGAATAACACATTAAATTTCAGTCCGTTCCTCGCAAAGCTATTTTATGGGTTACTGAGAACTTTTATAGAACCTTTTTTGGTACTTTTGAACCTTTTTGGAGCTTAATGGTATAAATCTCAGCTGTATTTGATAAAATAAGTAAGCATGACTATCATATGGGTTTACAACATAAGTTGCTGACGCCAGAATTTATAATTTTGGGTAAACTATTCCTTTAAAATTTGCATTGAAATCACTGTTGATCCCAGACAGTCCTGTAGATGAAAGCATAGAGTAGACTTGGGAATCACCTGTGTGGATTGATTGTATCGGGCCTCAGTGATAATGCCTCGAACGTTGCTACCGTGGCCCCTCTCAGTCATTGCAAACATCCCTGTAAATTGTAACTCCTGCAATTAAACACAAAAATGTATAGGGCATGTTGCATTGACATTAAAGGAATAGCTCACACCAAAATGAAAAAATGTATCGCCTTCAGGCCATTCAAGATGTAGATGAGTTTGTTTCTTTATCAGAACAGATTTGTAGAAATGTAGCATTGCATCACTTGCTCAGCAATGGATGCTCTGCAGTGAATGGGTGCCGTCAGAATGAGAGTCCAAACAGCTGATAAAAACATCACTATAATCCTCAAGTAATCCACACCGCTCCAGTCCATCAGTTAACATCTTGTGAAGCGAAAAGCTGCGTGTTTGTAAGAAACAAATCCATCATTAAGAAGTTATTATGGATTATGGACTCATATTTTAGCCGAAAGCAAAGGATTGAAGTTAAAACGTCTTAATGATGGATTTGTTTCTTACAAACACGCAGCTTTTCGCTTCACAAGTCATTAACTGATGGACTGGAGTGGTGTGGATTACTTGAGGATTTTAGTGATGTTTTTATCAGCTGTTTGGACTCTCATTCTGACGGCACCCATTCACTGCAGAGGAGCCATTGGTGAGCAAGTGATGCAATGCTAAAATTCTCCAAATCTGTTCAGATGAAGAATAAACTAGGAAGGACTTGGATGGCCTGAGGGTGAGGAAGTATTCAGACCATTTTAATTTTTGGGTAAACTATACCTTGAAATCAATCATTTCAGCCATTCTTGCAATAAACAAACACATGTGCAAACTCATGGAGACCAAAATGACCAGGACTTTGACTTGCAAACATTTTTGTGCACATGTGTTGAGAGTGTTTCAAAGTCTGGAGTGCACAGAATTTATTCATGACTTACTGAAATAGGGAGATACCATTTCATCTTCTGCTCTGGACTGCCTAGTTTATTGACAGCACCTCCATACAGTCCACACACAACACCGAGCTGAGGGTTACAGCAAATAGTGCAGTGTGACTATTCAAATGTGGAATAAATGCAAATGTGTAGTGTCATGCATGTCAACACCACATGCAAATGTCTCGAGAACAGCTCGAAATTCAGCTATAGTGTAAACAACAGCAACCCAAGATGTTAGAAAACCTGTTGCAGCTGATTTCAGCATAATTACCTTTATTGTGAAGCAGCTGGAATTTTAGAATACACTGTAATCATGATTTTACAACCATTTGCATGTTTTACAAGAATGATGATAACATTCTTCAATATGTTACTTGCCATTTCTTTGTAACTGTTTGTGAAATTTACTAGCAATTTCTGAGTAAAAATAGTTTCTACACCATTTTTGTCAGTGTATAGCACAAAATGGACAAACCTTGACTCCCGTGGCCATGTCAGCAGAGCAGATCATCTCAGTGATGCCTAAACTCTTGTTTATGAAGCCTTTTTGCTTCTCTTTTAGCTAAACAAAGGCAAATAATATATTTTCAATATGCATTACACTAAGAAAAAAAATTACTTGTAATGTTGCAAAATTACAAAATTGTAATGCCTGCATGTTTTTGATGCAGTGGGTTTTATGATATCATGGCAAAAGCACATTTTTTGTCCCATGTACCATGATAAAACCACGTTTTAAAACTTCTACCATGTTAACTAACAATCAGAGGTGTAAAGTATTGGAGTAAATGTAATTAGTTACTGTACTTGAGTATCTTTTCGGGTACTTTGTAGTTGTACTGAGTATCAAAGATATTAGCAACTTTTACTCTTTACTTCACTACATTTTTGAACTAGTATCTGTACTCTTTACTCCACTACATTTGAAACGAGTGTTGCAGTTACACATTACATTTTGCATGGACCTAGCTTTTTCTGCAGCAGTTTATTTCTGCTACAAAAGACGTGATACTGCCTACTACAGGTCACTGAAAGTACTGCGTTTTCCCTTACTCACCCAAACTTTTCAATAAGGCTACTTTATGTGAATGCGAGTTACTTAGCAAGTATTTGTGAATCAGAGGCGTTTTATATATGAGATGAGGACACCCGACGACCCGCAAGACGGGCAATGAGGCCGCAAACCCGCACATCCCACTGCAAGAAGGCTTAGAAGTTTATTTACTGAACAATTTGATGTATCCATTATACTGAAGGAGACTTTTTGAAAAAAGATGTTGTTGTTTGTTTTGTGAATTTGGAGGTTGTTCCGTGTATTTTGGTTTTAGAGAATAAAGTGATTGACTCTCCTCACAAATCAACTATTTTATGTTTTGGTTTCATGCTCTCGTGCCTGCCGGAATTTTATGTCATTCCTGTCTCCTGTAGGTTGTAGTCAGTGTGTAGTCAGTTTGGCATGGTTCCCCTGGATTAGTCTCCGAGGTGTGTCTATTGTTAAGCTGTTAGCCCCCCAGTGTGTATATTAGCCCTAGTTTTTCTTTAGTCTTTGTAGGTGTTGAAGTAATGGGTGTGCTGTTTGCCCCCCCCCCACCGCCACCCATTCTGTTCTTTGTTCTGCCGTTTTGGCCTTATTGTTGGTTCTAGTTTTCCGCTAAAGGGGTCATATGAGCTTTTTTAAAAATCATTATTTGTGTATTTGGTGTAAACAGAATATGTTGACATGTTTTAATATTCAACAAAACATTATTTTTCAAATACTGTACACTATTGTAAGTCCTCTATGCCCCGCCTCCCTCAAACACTTAGTTTTCTACAAAGTCCATCCTTCCGACAAGAGCAGTCTGCTCTGATTGGCCAGCTGACCCAGTGCATTGTGATTACCATAATTACCATAATTGCGAGCTTCATCTTTAAAAATAAATGTAAAGACAGAGCCAGAAAAGGGAACAGAGTCGCGTGACAGACACAGTGATGAAGCTGGTATGTGTGTGCAGTACACAAGCCACGGTTAAGACAAGTGACTCACTGTGATGACCATCTCTCTCTCTCTTCTCCTCTCTCTCTCTCTCTCTCACACACAATCTCTCTCTCTCTCTCTCTCTCTATCTCTCTCACACACACACACACACACAAGATGCGCAAAACTTCGCATTTGAACAGTCAATAGCAAATACTTAAAACTAATAAAACAAAAAACAGTAGCTGATTCAGAAGCAGCAGATTGTCATAGCAAAGTCAGAATGACCTCCTCTCCTAGGTTCACGAAACAGTTGTCGTCCATAAATGCATTGCTGTTCTGTTGTAAGTATCTTAAAGATTCCTAAATGCATCTAATTCCAGAAGGCCAAATAAAGTGCTTTAGCTTTCACCTAGAAACACACAGCGTCTCCCTGACATGATGGTTCAACACTAACTGCGGTTACTGAAACCATGCCTTCTTTCTGTGTGTGCACATTTGGGCAGCATTATGCTAATACTTCCACATAGTGATGTAGATATGGGGGCGTGTTAGAACGAGCCGTTTAGGGGGGCGTGGCAGAGTCTTAACTCCTTGATAAAGGAATATCGCTTGGTTTGAGACTTTAGGGTCTTTGCAGCTAAGGGAGCTTTATCTATGCACAATCAGCTTGTAACACTCCAAAGAGAAAGGAAAACTTGAAATCGCATCATATGACCCCTTTAAGTACCAGCACATAGATCCTTGCCTCTGCCTGTTTTCCGCAGCTTCTCCACAACGTTACAGTTTTCATGGCATGTCTCTTTGACTGTGC
>JADLZN010011717.1:0-32500 GCA_018155175.1 Sinocyclocheilus anophthalmus | reverse complement strand
TTCTACAACTCATCAGTAAAAACAAAGGCTTAATATTTATGTACTGTATGTACATTTAACACTTTTGAGGTTTCATGTTTATGTGTTTCATAATTGCTTTCTGTTTTCTTGCCAATATTTAGTTAATGCATTAATAATTATAATGCATTAAAATAATTCTTAATGCATTTTAAATATAGACATGAAATGGATGACTTTATTTCTACTGCTTGAATTCTCAATTCAGAATCAATAAACACCTTACCCCATGTAATGTGACAACATGCAAGTTGTATTTGGACAGTGATGGTGGAAACGTTGGATGGGTTTTTATAGTCATTACTTGAAGGTTTGTGTCTGCATCAGAAATGGACTTTTAAACATGAAACCTATCTTGAGACACATTCATGGAGTAAAACGTAAGAAGAAAATGTCATTTACTCATATCAAGATCACATCATTCCTATAAGTATCATTATGCTCATTACTGGATAAGAAACTATTTATATTTTAATTTAATACATTATATATACTGTATGAAGTATTAATAATAAACAACAATAATTATATTTTATCATTTTAAATAAATAAAACAAATTGTGTGTATATGTGTTGTTTATAGCAGCTTCAAATGCAACTGCACATCAGGTACAGTATACATGATGTTCATTAGCAATAATTCATTAGTTAATTAATATTATTATTTAGAAATGTTTGCTGATTACTAAAACTGACTGTGTGAATTAATGCTGAATAGTCTGTCAGCAGTGATTCACTGTGATAATGCACCTCCTGAATATCATGTGCCTGAACACATAAAACACATCTGACACACCCAAGTCACGTCAGCTTAATTATTTCATAATAATGCTTGTATTACAGTACAGAATGTTAATTTGGAAAAAGAGGGCAGCTAAAAGGTGGTACAGTATGTCATTTTGTTTTAATGTGTGATTTGGAAGGCCATTCCCTTTTCTCAGGGATTGTATGTCTGTGCTCAGTTTATTCTCTTCTCAGTGCATTTTTAAAGGCTCATACAAATCTAACAACAAACACATAACAACAACAACCCAAAAGAGACATTGGATGTGCTTATCTGTGGCTCCATTTCATAAATAACATCCCAAATGCATTTGTAGTCTAAACACATGTGTCCCATTCAGTTATCTGAATATTAAATAAACAGTTATCTATATTTACTAATTTAATATCTGCAAAATGTAAAATTTTGTAAATACAGTCCACGCAAAATACATTTTACTGAAAATAACTTGCCATTGTTTTGCCATTAAGCCATTGTTTTGGCTGACGAATTGTGAGAAAAAAATTTTGCAAGAAAAAAAATTTCAATGTAACTTTGCTTTCCATTTATTACTTAAAATATTTTTTCGATACCACAGCAAAAACTACTAGCCTAACTAAGAAAGTTCAAACATAATTAAAGACAAGTGAAGAGCCAGTAAAAATAAGAACAAATGAACAATATCACAAATTACAAGCATAGATAAATGCAACAGAACAAAGTTACAAATAAAATAAAGTCGGTAGTATGCAGGTACATAAATGTAATAATTAAGTGTAAAATAGCACCGTATACATAGTGTTCACTGTATAAATGAAATATATATGAATCTTTGTCAAAGCTGTGATAGTTGTTGTGATTATAATAATAATAATAAATTAATTCTAATACATTTTAATATTATAAGAATAATCATCTAAGTACGAAGTAATATTATTTTCATTATAAATATATAATACATAATTTTCCAGTCATTTGTTTATATACACAGGTGCATTCTCAATAAATTAGAATGTTGTGGAAAGGTTCATTTATTTCAGTAATTCAACTATAATTGTGAAACTCGTGTATTAAATAAATTCAATGCACCCAGACTGAATTAGTTTAAGTCTTTGGCTATTTTAATAGTGGGTTTTTGTTAAATGTGAGCCAAAAACCCACCAATTCACTATCTCAACAAATTAGAATATTCATAAGACCAATAAAAAAACATTTTTTGTGAATTGTTTGCCTTCTGGAAAGTATGTTAATTTACAGTACAATACTTGGTAGGGGCTCCTTTTGCAAGAATTACTGCATCAGTGCGGCGTGGCATGGAGGTGATCAGTTTGTGGCATGCTGAGGTGGTATGGAAGCCCAGGTGTCTTTGACAGTGGCCTTCACCTCATCTGCATTTTTTGGTCTCTTGTTTTCATTTTCTCTTGACAATACCCCATAGATTCTCTATGGGGCTCAGTTTCTGGTGAGTTTGCTGGCCAGTCAAGAACACCAACACCATAGTCATTTAACCAACTTTTGGTGCTTTTAGCAGTGGGGCAGGTGCCAAATCCTGCTGGAAAATGAAATCAGTATCTTCAAAAAGCTGGTCAGCAGAAGGAAGCATGAAGTGCTCCAAAATTTCTTGGTAAACGGGTGCAGTGACGTTAGTTTTCAAAAAAACACAATGGACCAACAACAGCAAATGACATCGCACCCCAAATCATCACAGACAGTGGAAACTTAACACTGGACTTCAAGAAAATTGGGCTATGAGCTTCCCCACCCTTCCTCCAGACTCTAGGACCTTGGTTTCAAAATGAAAAGCAAAACTTGCTCTCATCTGAAAAGAGGACCTTGGACCACTGGGCGACAGTCCAGTTCTTCTTCTCTTTAGCCCAGGTAAGACGCCTCTGACGTGTCTGTGGTTCAGGAGTGGCTTAACAAAAGAAATACGACAACTGTAGCCAAATTCACAAATGACACGTCTGTGTGTGGTGGCTCTTGATGCCTTGACCCCAGCCTCAGTCCATTCCTTGTGAAGTTCACTCAAATTTTGAATCGATTTTGCTTGACAATCCTCATAAGGATGCGGTTCTCTCGGTTGGTTGGGCATCTTTTTCTTCCACACTTTTCTTCCACACTTTCTGGTTAAACATGCGTGAACAGCAACCTCTGTGAACAGCCAGCTTCTTTGGCAATGTATGTTTGTGGCTTACCCTCCTTGTGAGGGGTGTCAATTATTGTCTTCTGGACAACTTTCAGATCAGCAGTCTTACCCATGATTGTGTAGCAATAGTGAACCAAACTGAGATACCATTTTGAAGGGGGGGGGGGATCAGGAAACATTTGCAGGTGTTTTGAGTTGGTTAGATGATTGGCATGTCACCATATTCTAATTGTTGACAGTGAATTGGTGGGTTTTTGTTAAATGTGAGCCAAAATCTTCACAATTAAAAGAACCAAAGACTTAACTTACTTCAGTCTGTGTGCATTGAATTTATTTAATACAGAGTTTCACAATTGGAGTTGAATTACTGAAATAAATGACCTTTTCCACGACATTATAATTTATTGAAATGCACCTGTAGATGATAAGTATAATAATTAATATTTTAATGTTTATTTAAATATTTTATGGATTTAACTATCATATTTTATATTTTAAAAATGTATGTAAACATGGTTCCCTGAGTAGGGAACGAGACACTGGGTCCTCTAGCGGACACTATGGGGACTGCCGCCAGCAGGACCGGTGTCTGAAGCACATGTGAAACAACTCCAATCCCATTGGCCCACGCAACCCGTGACGTCACAGGCGAGTGCCCGGAAGCATAAGAACACGTCATCAACTTGATTGTCTGAAGGAGACGTGAAAACAGGCAAGCCTTAGGCATGGTGAGGGGATGCAGCGTCTCGTTCCCTTTTGGGGAACCATGGTTACATGCATAACCTGAGACGTTCCCCTTCTAGGGAACTCACACTGCATCCTCTACGGACACTATGGGGAACATAATGCCCACTCAGCCATGCCACGGCACATGTCTGTTCACTTGGTGAAAGAGCATCAAGGGAAGCGACAGACATACACCAAACTTTCACTCATAAAGGGGGCAAGCCACTGACACCTGGGGCCACTACATAACTTGGGAAAAATGGGGAACCCAGCCAATCAGGAGGGACATCCCATTAACCAAGCTAATGACCCAAAACAGCATGCAGGGCCCAGGGAGAGGGTCCACTTAAAAACCCCATAGAAAGGGGGGGGGGGCAGCCCACCCCTACTACCTGACTAAGCTAAAGCGATAAGATAAAGGAAGTAGACCATCTATTAAAAACCCCAAGGGGAGACGGCTAGAAGAGTCTCAGGGGGCTGCCTACTTGAAAATCCCCAATAAGGGGGGCAGCCCGAAAACAGACTACTTGAAAAAAACCTACATCACAAGGGAGAGACCGGACTTTCAGTCAATGGTTCGCCAACAAGCGAAACAGATAAGAACAACATTAGTCCAGCCTCAAGCCCGATGTAAGCAGCATCTCTTAGTGCTCGCCTGCCTCAGCACCCAACTCTTAAAGAGAGGAGGGGCACGAGTTGCCACGCTCATCTTTTGATCTTGCCTATCATCCTCAGATTGAGAAGGACCAGACCCCTCAGAGGTTTAGAGGAACACTTGGGACGGCAGGGAATGAACTTCCTGAAAGGCAGTGAACTGCACCTTTGCCTCCCTGAACTTTTTGACCACCGCCTCAGCGGAGGTGCCGAAAAACCTGGAAGGAGATAGCGGAGCATCAAGAAGAAAAGCTTACACCTCTCTCCCGATATCCATGAGATTTAACCACAAATGCCCCTCCGAAGTCACCATTGTTTAGTGGCACGAAGAGCCAAGTCTGCGGTGCGGCTCAGTTTCTCACTGCCTCAGGGGACAAACCCTTGCCCTCATCTAGATCTCCGAGTAAGTCAGCTTGGTAAGCTTGTAACACAGCCATTGTGTGCAAGGCTCCACCGGCTTGACCTGCCGTTACATACGCCCTGCCATCCAGGCGCAGTCTGTCCCTCGATCTCACTAACCCAGTGTGGAGGTTGGGAAGAAAGGGGAGACTCCTGGGGGAGGGGAGGTTATGACCAGCCAGAAAGCACTCGTCTAATCTGCCACTTGCGGGCATCTGCCTTTCATGTGAACAGACGCCATACTCCCAGCATTTCCCCATATGCGGGGCTGGAGTTAGGTTGGGAGGATTCAGTGCTCACACTATCATAGCCAACCACATCCACACCCTGACTCTCACTAGATAAGCCCAATATAGTACTATCCATGAGATCTGATAACCCAAGAGAAAGAGCGTCTGGATCACACCAAGCACTCGAGCTTGCAGCGGAAGCTTTCAACGGGTCTATACCCTTTTCACACTTTTATGCAAGCTCAACCTGCAAACCCTGTGATCTGAGTCTTCACTGTGCCTCGGCAGCAGTGGAACCTGTACCGCGAGACGCAGATGCTTGTCCCTCATCCCACGAGAAGAGGGACAAAAGCGAACAGAGCTTTCTAATTGGAAGTTCTCACAACGAGTGCATTCAGAGCCCTCGAGCACCGAACGTGCAAGCTCTCCACCAAGACACATAACTCATAGATCGAGTGTGTCCTCGCATGTCCGAAACCTCAGACACGGAAGCACACACTTTCTAAAATGCTCACTTGCCTTGGTTTCTCCATAACGCCTTCACACGCACTGTCAAACAAACAGCTCCTGAAGACAACAAAAGTTGGTGATGTGTTCGGCAGGTGCCCTCTTATACTTCTGGGTGCCGGCCTGTGATGTCACGGGCTATGTGGGCCAATGGGATTGGAGTTGTTTCACACGTGCTTCCCAAAGTGTCCGCTAGAGGACGCAGCGCGAGTTCCCTAGAAGGGGAACAGTATTTTCAGGCTATATTTTCCAGCTAATGCATGGTCTAAAGTATAAAAAAAGGCCTCTATCAAAACGCAGATTGACTCTTTTAACTGAAAACTGAAACTTAACTTTTCTATCTCCCGCCAGCTTGTTAGCATGATCACAATAACCTGTTAGTTTACTTTTGCTCTGAATACATTAACAGGCCTGTTAGTAGCTGTTAGTCCTGCTAAGAAGCAGCGGTGATGCAATATACGCTTCTCATTAAAGTCCTGCTTACGCATGACACCTCTACCTTTTTGGGAAAAAAGCAACAGGGGAGTTGTTGACATGTGAAAAGTATCATCCAAAATAGACAGGTCAAGTATAGTTTTGTCTGACTGACGGGTCTCTCGATTCTGCTTGCCATTGCGTCTGCTGAGCTGATTGTGTTAAGAGAGTCTGTGTTTTATGTCCTTGAGGCCTTGAAATCATTTTATTCCTCTAGTGAAACCTTGAGCCCTGATAAGAGTTATGTGCAATCAAGGGCATGAGATAAGTAAATAATGTCCTTGAAAATAAGGAAAGGCTTTCAGAACTGTAATCACCCAACAGCTTGTTTTTTGTGTGTGTTTATTGTTTTGTAAATTGTTAAAATGTTTTTAATTCCAATGCGGTTGAAACAAATATGTGGCAAATATCATTAACACAGTTTTGGATGGAGCACCTGTCCAAGGGTAATTATTTGTACAGTGGCTACAAAAAATATTTGAATACATAAGACACACTCAAACATTATGTTTACACGTGTTAATTAATTAAGAAATAGTAGTATAATAATATACAGTATACATAATAATAATATATGTTTTTAATTTTTATAATATTACTAATATTATATGGCCATACCAATATTTAATATTATTAATTAATAATAAGATAAAAAAAAATTAATAAAAAAATTTTATGAAAATGGTTGTCACATTTGATGTCTAATTATATTATTATTATTTGAATTTACTTTAGTCATGTTACCCAACTTTTATTTTGGCAGGTTTTAGTGAAGAGCCTTTGATTCTGAAGAGTAGAATAGTTCTGATTTGTTATTTGTACGCTTTTTTTTTTATTATTTCTCAATCCAAATTTAGCACCTATCCCAAAATATTCAGCAGTGTGCATTCATTCGGTCCATTTTTCCATCGATTTTCAATTCTAATATATATCCACTAAATCCAAATACAAAAAACACTTACATAGTGACTAATATTGTAATCCTACTATGGTCTCCATAAATCTACAATAATTATAAATAATAATAATATATAAAATATTTTGTCACCTTTTGATGTTTTAAATATGATTCTATTATTTTATTATTTATTTATTTTTAAATTAATTTAGTCAAGTTAAACTTTTATTATTTTTGCACGCTGTAGTGAATGCCTTTGATTCTGAATAGTAGAATAGTTTTGAATTTAATTAGTTGTATTCATAAAATTCTGCATTGTGCAGTCAATTCCATGCACAATTCCGTCACTATTTCCACATCATTAAATCATTGACCCTACGGAGCAAGTTACAGGACAATGTTTACAGGACAAATTATTCATTGCTGCTTAATACTTCAGGTAAGGGGTTTGTTCGGTCTTTTTCGTAGAAATACCACCATATATTTTAGCCTGCCTTTGCGAGCAAAACAAATAAATAAAAAAATAAATGGATAATAATCAGTACTAATCTTTATAAACAAACGCATACTTTTTTTTAGCACTTTGACATGTTTTGGGGCTTCTGTATGCATGTCCAGATGCATTTCTAGTAGCTTACACAACCTTCCTATAAAGATCCAGCCCTTAGATGAGCTCATCACAGCAGAGGGTAGGAAATATGACAGCCTCCACTCCAACCGAGAGGCTTCACGAGCGCTAACAAGCTCCACACTCACATCATTAGACCTGTACTGTAAGAGATGAATCAAGCAGCGCTTCACAATTACAAACTCTGAGAGCACGGTGACCCTCTCTCAAAAACAAACCTAAGGGATAATTATCCGAGTGCAAAGGCTCCAAACTCTTAATCGAAACATGGCCCAGAAATGTGAGACATAATGTGATTTAATTACTTGCAATTTGCATCGCTATTTTTAGCAGTGCATTGGAAAATTTGATTGTTGTTTGAAATTAAAGGTGTAATGAATGTTATTTGTTAAATATTTACTGTACCTTTGGAATTATTGCTGTAATATCTGAATTTGTTTCTTTGTGGGATTTGGAGAAATTTAGCATTATATCACTTGCTCAGCAATGGTTCCTCTGCAGTGAATGGGTGCCGCCAGAATGAGAGTCCAAACAACTGATAAAAACATCACAATAATCCTCAAGTAATCCACACCACTCCAGTCCATCAGTTAATGTCTTGTGAAGTGAAAAGCTGCATGTTTGTAAGAAACAAATCCATCATTAAGATGTTTTTAGCTTTAAACTATTGCTTCTGGCCAAAATACCAGTCCATAATAACGCTTCCGCAAGTGAAAAATTTCATCCCCTGTTGTCCTCTCACATCAAAGTCCACCAACATATTTATTTACAACTGTTCTGGACTATTTTGGCTTGTAAACAGTGCTTGATCTGTGCATACTTCTCTCCTGATTCAGACAAGACCACTTTTTCACTGGAGAAAATAATATTATGGATTGAGGATTCATACTTTAGCTGGAAACAATGGTTTGGACATAAAAAGTGTCACGAATCCGGTCTATAAACTTCCGTTCACTCACCACCAGAGGTCACCCGCTCTCCACATGGACTCTCACACTACACAGACTGCTACACATCACCCTGGACTACATTTCCCATGCTCCATTGCACTAATCACAAGCTCACCTGAAACCAATCACACACAGCTGCTACCAATAAAACACACTATATAAATCAGTCTCACACCACCATTCAAGGCTGAGTATTGTCGGGCTTTATCGCTTTCCACACTCTAAAAAATGCTGGTTGTTTCAACCCATGTTGGGTTAAGTTTTGGTTGCATTTTTAAATGAGCTTTTTAACCCAACAGTTGGGTTAGTCCATATTTGACCCAACATAGGGTTGAAACAACTCGGCATTTTTTATGCACTTGATAGCACTTTAGCACTTTATATGCACATGATAGCACTTTACAGCGCCATTTCCCTGTCCTAGTTTCTAGTAGTGATGGAAAAATGAAGCTTTGTGAAGCACCAAGGCTTTCCCCTCAACTGTATAGTAAAAAGGTTCATTACTCTAAGCTATTCGAGATGGTGCACACTAAGGACATCTTGTGGTCAAAAGGTGGAAAAAGCTGCCTTTGCGTCCCAGACGACCCAGCCATTTTTGGACGGTTTCAGATAATAAATTAGTTTGTGCTATGAAAACCTGTATAAAGCAAAGAAAATATGGAGTCCATATAAATAAGTCTTCATGTCAGTCATTGTATTACACAATATGAATACATGAGTCTGTGAATACATTTGCGGAAAATAGGCAAGGCTTTAGGCATATAGGCTATGATCAAAATAACCGAAGATTATCATAGAATGGTCAGTTAAAATGTCTGAACCAGGAATTTATACAAAATGAACATGCACAAAACTACACATGCAAATATTTATTTGTATTATGATTTTTTCTTTTCAAAGAAGTGAGTGGTTGTGTGCGAAAACAAAGCTTCGAACATCACAGATCACGTGGTTTTGGCAAAATGAATCAAGCTCCAGTACAGTGCTTCACTGTGAGATGTTTCGAAGCCTCGGTGTTGAACGTCACATCACTAGTTTCTAGTTCCTAGTCTCAGTTCCTAGTTCTAGTCTTAGTCTAGTCTTATTGTGTCTCCTGATTTCCTGGTTTCTGATTCTTGCCTGCGTATCTTGGATTTACCTTTTGCCTTGCTGTTTCGGACTGTGTTTGCCCCTCGCCTGGACTATTGCTCACATTTACGGATTACCTCTCTTGTCAAGCCCTCTGCATAACGTTCGCTGTCGTCTGACTCAAGCCCGTTTTGGATTGCTCTTTTGTCTTGCATGTGCCATGCCTGTTTGCTGTTGTTCGACCCTGCCTGTGTTTTTTGACCATGTTTATTAATAAAAGTTTGCATATGGATCCGCACGCCTCTCATCTCATCAGCTCCGTTACAAAAAGTATTAATGATGGATGTGTTTCTTACAAACGCACAGCTTTTCACTTTACAAGACATTAACTGCTGGACTGGAGTGATGTGGATTATTGTGATGTTGTTATCAGCTGTTTGAACTCTCATTCTGATGGCACCCATTCACTGCAGAGGATCCATTGGTGAGCAATTGATGTGATGCTACATTTCTACAAATCTGTTCTGAAGTTTCATATAAGGATATGGCAGAAATAGTACGAGTAATATAGTTGTATGCTATTCTGAATAGTATGATTTTACATGGTTTAAGTGCTAAAATAATGGAGGCCAATTGTCTGATCGTTTAAGATTTGTGGTCTTTGCTGGATGAGCTTTTATCTGCTTTGTCTCAGAATAGAAGTGCTTTGCTGATGTACAACTTCCTTGAGGCTTATCAAACCTTACACTTTATGCAAATTTTCCACCGAATAACCAAGTTTATTAATTTTGTCCAGTATGCATGAATATTCTGTTCTGAATGGTTGTTAATGTGTTGCTATATGGTTGCAAGCAAACTACTAATTAATGTGAAATGATGATTAATTCCTCCTGCGCATCTCAATTTCAGAGTTTTAAACTACATCTCACTGAAAACCATCAGCACTCACAGTTTTGATGGCCTGAAGGGAGTAAAAAGAATGTGAGTAGTCACTGTTTTTAAAAATGACAACCGATAACCAGATGTTTAGCATGTCTAGTGAAGGGTTACGCCATCCATCATCACTCCTCTTCAAGCCAACAGGCTCATTTCCACATCATTTGATCTGTGAAGAAAATCTTTGATGTTCACACCCCGTTTTACAGAGTCGAAGAAGCTTTCCATGCCAATTTTCTTTGAAGCCCTTAGAAAAAGCTCAGGACATCCAAGTTGGGAGGAACAGTTTGCACAGAATAGATTCTTTTTTGGCCTGAATAGGGGGCATTAAAAGGAACAGCCTTTAGTCTATGACAGTTTTAATATCACACTTAGAATCCAGTGGATTTTGTAAAGAATCTTACTTTCATTTGTCCAAAAAGAAGCATCTCTTTCCCTCGAAATGGCTTCAAATAAAAATTCATATTGGAACTAACCTTTATAAACCGTTTTTAAAATGCAGAACTTTATAAAGCAACCACAACTTAAACAAAAACCTGAATTAGAATGCAATGTGGTTAGACATGTTTAAATAAATGACCATAACAGAGATGATGGTGAAAGCTGTTTTTCTTTTATTAATAAGTAGTTGATGCAGAAGTATTTTGGCCAAATGCACTGCTTCAGTAAATGTCTGTTTTTGCTTTTTGTCATTTATGTGAACATTTTATGAACAAGAAATATGTCTAATAAAAACCACTGTTTGGAATAAAGACTAGACGGAGTTACAGACAGATTAGCAGGCGGTCTACGTTATGCTTCACGATTTTTCTCATTCAGGGAAATGTAATTTTTAAGTATTTGTATGTGAAGTACAATTGTAGCACATGTACCACTCAGAGTTTATGGGATATTATGGGAGTTTATGAGAATGAATATTTATGGGAGTTTATGGGATATTAAATTCATAGCTTAATTTTAGTGACATACAGTAAATGGCAATGACATAAATTAAATATGTTTATCAGCATCATATTTGTTTAATGCATGCATTTAGGTACTTCAGCATTACAGCAATTATGTTCAGTTCTATGATTTCTAAAGACTGGGCAGACATATTTTGATTATTCACGAGCACACATTAAAAAAACTTTCTCCATCATTTACATCATGTTAATGAGAGTCACGATATTTCAGAAACAAATTCCAGTTCCAACTGGTTTTATACTATAGCTGCTGTCGTCAGTGCATTGGGATTGTATATATATTTTAAATTACATTCAAATTTACATTTACATTTAGTCATTTAGCAGACACTTTTATCCAAAGCAACTTACAAATGAGGACAATAAAAGCAGTCAAAACTAACAAAAGAGCAACAATATATAAGTGCAAATGACAAGTCTCGGTTAGCCTAACGCAGTACACGTAGCAAGGTGTATATATATATATATCATTTGCACTTATATATTTTGCTCTTTGTGTGTGTCTGTATTATATTATATATATATATATATATACTTACACACACACACACACACACAAAAAAAAAACAAGTAGATAGAATAGAAAAAATAGAATGAGAAAAAATACAATAAAATTTATTAAAAAAAAGATAAATGTAGATAAAGTATAATTAAAATAGAATATAAAGTGCTAGAGTTAGAGGGTCAAATAAAGATGAAAGTACCATACAAACTTATATGCCAAGTCAACATGAATTCAAATTTAACCTGTACTTTTTTACATTCCTCATCATGTTTTTGGGACACATTTTAACCTCTTACTTTGTTCATCTGTTCTTGTTTTTGGATCCAGAGAAATCGCCCAGAGCATATCAGTGGAAACCATAGAGACGGAAGCATTTAACAATCTTCTGAATGTCTCCGAGATGTAAGAAACCACTCAAGGAACAATGCTAGTGATTCCCGATCAATTTAAATACTGTAGTATTGCCTTGTCGTAATTAAAAACAGACTGGAACAGAAAGTTATTTTCACAAAAATCTGTCATTTGTTTGTGATTTCTCGTGTGTCACAGCTCAATCCAGAACACACGAAGCCTTGTTCACATCCACAAGCGGGCATTTAACCACCTTCCCAAGCTGAGATATCTGTGAGCAGTTCTTCCCTAAATATCACCTTTTCTCAGACATGAGACATTGTATCTTTCTTTATAAAATCTCTGCTGTTTAAAATTTTAAAGTTTCCATTTCTGCTGGAATAATACCTTGAAGCTCAGTATTAGAGTAATTTATCTTGTTTATGTTTTTATTTGCTACTGGTTGTTTTATAAATAAATAATTATATATGATATAAGATATGTATATCGAATAAATATATATATAATTATGTATTATATATATCTATATGATATTTGTATATTTCTATATGTTTTCCAAGGGGGGGGGGGGGGGGTGTTTCCATGTTTCCTTTATATATAAATATCTAATATATATACAGTATATATATCTATATATATATATATACTGAGGACATTTTCTATTAATTCTTGTGTACATTTTAGGAATACTGTGACTTTCATATATACATATATGACAAATATATACAACTGAGATATCATAGGTGAACTGAGATAAATTGATCTTGTTTATGTTTTTCTTTTTCTACTGGTTGTTATCCATATTTGATATATTTCAGTAGTAGCATTTTTTTTTCTAAAAATAATTTTAAAAAGTAAAAAAAAAAGGTATATATTTGTCATTTTATATTTCTATATTTTCTGTATTTAGAGTTTTTATATAGTTTTATATGTATAGCTTATATATACAATTGTAATTACATATGTGACCCTGGACCACAAAACCAGTATAAGGGTCAATTTTTCGAAATTGAGATTTATACATCATCTGAAAGCTGAATAAATAAGCTTTCCATTGATGTATGGTTTGTTAGGATAGGACAATATTTGGCCGAGATACAACTATTTGAAAATCTGGAATCTGAGGGAGCAAAAAAAATAAAAATAAAATAAAAATATTGAGAAAATCGCCTTTAAAGTTGTCCAAATGAAGTTCTTAGCAATGCATATTACTAATCAAAAATTAAGTTTTGATATATTTTATGGTAGGGAATTTACAAAATATCTTCATGGAACATGATCTTACTTAATATCCTAATGATTTTTGACCCATACAATGTATTTTTGGCTATTGATACAAATATACCCCAGCGACTTAAGACTGCTTTTGTGCTCCAGGGTCACATATAAAGAATGTTATATATGAAATTATAAATAATTTTTGGGTAACTTTTAGGAATACTGTGACTTACACACACACACAGACACACACGTATATATTCTCAAAATTTGAACATAATATAACAGGCTTCAATCTCTATGTGGCAATATGTTTTGTTGGTTCCGTTTTCTTGTATCAGCAAAAACCAAAGTCCTATTGTTTTTAATTTTTTTTATGTCTACAGGAGCATTTCCAACACTGGCATAAGTGTATTCCCTGACCTGACCTCCATCTTCTCCCTGGAGTCCGATTTCATTCTGTGAGTTTTACCCTGCGGCTGTTATATCTGTGTGAGAGATGTGGTAAGTGAGATTGAATGATGGCAAGTAATAGTGAAGCTGTAATGCGGGGCATGCTACTGTCTTTAATCTTTCTCAAGCTGACAGAAAATGGAGTGTTATGAAAGATATACAGATATACAGAACACTGGCTGAGAAGAGAGCACAGGTGTATTAGATTAGGAGACTTTGTCCATGAGATTTATCTTGTCAGCAAAGGGGCTTATTGTTTCCATTACTGAAGTGGTTTTGTTCTTTTTTAGGTATATTTGTGATAATCTCAACCTGCGTTTAGTCCCAACAAATGCTTTCATCGGAATGACGAGTGAATTCATCACAATGCAAGTATCTGACAAATTATGGATTCAGGGCTGTAATCTCCATAGATCAGGAATTCTACAAATTTTTATTTATATTTCAATAATTTCAGAATACATTCACGTGTTCACAGTTTTCTAATGTTGGTAACTGGTTACATGACATACACGTTCACAAGTTTGGGGTCAGTAAGGTTTTTTTTTTTTTAAGAAATTAATACTTTTATTTAGCAAAGACACATTGAAATGATCAAAAGAGTCAATAAAGAGTCAATAAAGTCATTTATAATGCAACAAAATATTTCATGTTTCCAGTTTCCACAAAACAAATATCATCAAACTGTTTTCAACATTGATAATAATATTTCTTGAGCAGCAAATCAGCATATTAGAATGATTTCTGAAGGATCATGTGACACTGAAGACTGGAGTAATGATTCAGCTTTGCATCATAGGAGTAAATTACATTTTAAAATATATTCAAATAGAAAACACTAAAAATAAATTTTAATAATATTTCATAATATATTCTGTTTAAACATAATATTTACTGTCTTTTGCAAACCCCAAACTGGGACATTGACATTGAAGGGTATGTATTCCTCTCAATATTCACATTAACAATTGATCAATATAGGTGTTCCAGTGGCCAATTAATCTATCATAATGTATATGTCCAAGGGGTCAAATCTTTACTTTTCATTTTGCCTTAAATGAGTTTTTATGACCATTGTCCACCCTCTCTGACCCTAAAAAAATAAATGGGCCATTTTGCTGCTATGCCTTAAAGGGATAGTTCACCCAGAAATGAACATTTGATGTTTATCTGCTTACCCCCAGGCATCCAAGATGTAGGTGACTTTGTTTCTTCAGTAGAACACAAACAAATATTTTTAACTCAAACCGTTGCAGTCTGTCAGTCGTATAATGCATGGCAATATTAACAAAATCTATGAGAGTAAAAAAACATTCACAGACAAATCCAAATTAAACCCTGCGTCTCGTGACGACACATTGATGTCCTAAGACATGAAACGATCAGTTTGTGCCAGAAACCGAACAGTATTTATATCATTTTTTACCTGTAATACACCACTATGTCCAACTTCCTTGAGCGTGCGCACAGCATCCGGTGCGTGAGGTGTGTACGTGCTCTGGCGTAGTTTACGCAAGCGCCGGAAGTGATCTCTCGCGCGTATACGTCACTCATTGTTTACACAGTCATTGTTGGTACGACGGCGTAATCAAAATGACGACGTAATCAAAATGATACTTACTTGTGCTTATCCGGATTGTTCAAACCGACTTAAAACTAAAAGATTCTGGATAAAGTGCGTTTAAGTTAGGGTAAAGGAAGAAGTCGGAGTCGGCGTGACTGCGGCTCGTGGAATTTTATTTAGCTCTCCCAAAATCATAAGCATAGGCGTGATCACACGCATCAAACAACATAAACTCAGAGCACGTTTGCTGTATTCTCGGTCACTTGGGCCACGAGTCCTCAGTCGGTCTCTCTCTCCCCTGCTTCCGCTCCGCCGTGGCCTTTTACGGTCTCCCCATGCCAATCACTGTAAATAGAAGCAGGTGAATGTCATTCTGCACTTGACCTACTTACTCACCGCTCGTCTCCGACTGCTCCCTCCTGCTGCTCCCTCCCGCTGCAAACCCCTGCTAAACCATGCCCCCTCGCCACATCACTTTCTCTCGCGCGAACTCATTCGGGAGTTGTGACTTTCCACGTATTCCCAACTTCTGGGCCTGCTCGCCTGAAGTTATGGTTGATTGCTCTTCGGCTGGATATCAACATACCTATTTACGTAAACTACGCCAGAGCACGTACACACCTCACGCACCGGATGCCGTGCGCGCGCTCAAAGACAGTTGGACATAGTGGTGTATTAGAGGTAAAAAATTATATAAATAATGTTCGGTTTCTGGCACAAACTGATTGCTTTGTGCCTTAGGACATCAATGTGTCGTCACGAGCCCCAGGGTTTAATTTGGATTTGTCTGTGCATTTTATTTTTACTCTCATAGATTTTGTTACCATTGCCATGCATTATACGACTGACAGACTGCAACTGTTTGAGTTAAAAATCATCAAATGTGTTCTACTGAAGAAACAAAGTCACCGAAATTTTGGATGCCCTGGGGGTAAGCAGATAAACATCAAATTTTCATTTTTGGGTGAACTATCCCTTTAAAGCTGCACTATGTAACTTTTGGCGCTCTCGTGGTTAATAAACAAACTGCAACACCTCCCGGGAAGAACATTCCACCGGAGCTCTTGCTAATTTATGTCTATGGCGATTCATGCAGTCACGCGGTGACGACCCGACCAGGCTACAATAGTCCAAATATAAGTACTTATTATAAGTGTACCGTAGTGAGTCGGAATAAGAGAAAAATGCAGTTTGGAAGATGAATTCATGATGTACTCGCTCATTATATACATTTTGCAAATTTTGAACACAGAAAAAGTTACAGTGCTGCTTTAAAATCAACTATGTAAAAAGCCCTTTTGAAATGAATGGCTTTTGCAGCTCTTATTTGTGAGTTGAGGATTTGCTTTTTGATCCAGTTTAGTTTTTAACCGCCTCATCCTTTAATCAATAAATGCCCTTTTTGGACAGACTCCCCATGCTGTTAAGCAAATCTTTGCTTAGTCTACATAAGTGTAGGAGACACACAGCCTTCAATCTCTGTGTCTGTATGCAAACAAGATAGCAAAGCTTTTAATCACAAGCACTTCCTGTTGCATGCATACTTTTATATAAATATCAGTGTTGTCCTAGGCAACAGGTTTTAAACCAGAAAATTATGTACTTGAACACAATAGTGGTAAGTACCATAGTATTTGGACTTTAAGTCATCCCTAGTGAAAATAAATATACTAAAATGTATTTGAAAACCATTTGTTTCATGCTAAGTATACTACAAATACATTAACATATTTATGTACTTAATAAAAATACAGTGCAATTGTACTTTTAGTATACTAAACTAGTATGCTAAACTGGAACAACTAATTTTATTCACAATTTTATTGTGTGGAAGTAGCACTGAAGTCAAACTAAAGATGTACTGAAGTATATTTGATTGTGCTAAAGTGGAGCTATTGCAAGTATACTTTAGGTACACATCTTGCATTAAAGACTGATGTTATTCAAAGATCATACAATCCTCCTCAATAGTGACATTGAAACACATTTTAGGAAACATTATGAAATGTGCATTGTGCACAATTAGTACTCCAAGTAAAGTTTAATTCTAATTTTTATATTAGTAGCTCCTTCGAGCGATATGTCAGTAAATATGTTAACAGATTTGAACTATACTTAGTTTGAAATAAATGTATTTCTTCTTTTTTTACTCAGGATTATCTGCTATTTATATTTTTTCCTCCTTTTTTTGTCTTCTCAGGAATCTCTTTAACAATGGATTTCAAGAAATAGAAAGCCATGCCTTCAATGGAACTAAAATAGATAAACTGTAAATATTGACAAATTATGGATACACTAATCTCCTTTCAGTTCTGCTTTATTCATGTTGTTTATCTACAGTATTGTGCTTTACACTGTAAAAAATAGTTTTGTTGTAAACAAGATTATTGCAGAAAATACTATTCTATACTATAATACTATACTATAATGCTACTATTTTTATATATTATTTGTGGAATTTACTAGCCATTTCTGAGTGAAAATAGTTTCAAAGTAAATCCGACACATCAGTGTAAAATCACAGAATAATCTGTTTGTTTTGCAGGGTATTAAAGAACAACAAATATCTGCGTGTGATTCATGAAGACGCTTTCGAAGGAGCGTTTGGCCCCACTATGCTGTAAGTGATATGTCGCTGAAATACTGTTGCCGAGACTTTCCTTTTCTCTTGCAAATTCACTGTGAAGAGCTCATTTTGCCTTTCCTCTTCTCTGGAAGAAAAGTGCTTTGTGTCGAGTCTTATCAGATGTCGGTGTGAATGAGTAAAGATGGTGCATTACCTTACTAGTCTGAGCAAGAGTATTACCACACATGCTTTTAACTTTCAAGAAAACCTGAAGACCTTGCTTGGCTGGTTCGGGTGTGATTGATTGCAGGAGCATAAAGAAGCAGGATTGAGCACCTCCCAGGGGATGTCCAAATTCACATATATAATTGAAAGATTTTCATTCACTGATGACGGGAAGAGCACATGCTGAATGTACATGTTTAATTTGGCAAATGGCTCAAGTTTGTCATCTTGAAAATGCATCGTTGCATTTTTAGCAACAACAAAAATTTTATAAACTCAGAATTTTGAGAAAATTCAGAATTGCTGGATAGAATTTCAGAACTTCGAGATGTAAATGTGCAATTCTGTCACATTAAGTCAAAATTGTCAAAAAGTCCCCCCCCCCCCCAGAATTGCTAGGTTAACTCAGAATGCGAGAAAAAATAATTCTGAGAAATAAACTGAGAATTGTAAGTATAAACTGAGAATCTGAAAATAATTAATGAAGTGGAGATATAAACTTTCTGAGAAAAGAATTCAGAATTGCGTGAAAAAAGTCAGAATTGCAAGATATAAATGCACAATTCTGAGAAAAAAAATCAGATTGTTTCGACTGGTAACTCAGAATTGTGAGAAAAAAAATCATAATTGTAATATATAAAGGTAGAATTGCGAGAAATAGAATTGTAAGATATTATCTCCGACTTGTAATATAATAAACTGAGAAGCGAAAATAAGTATGATTGTGAGATAAACTATAGTTTTAGATCTACCTTTGCAATTCTCAGAAAAATTTTCACATTTTTGTGAGAAAGTTTAGAATTGCTGGATATAAATTCTGACAGCGAGATATAAATGTGCAATTCTGAGAAAAAAAGTCAGAATTGCGAAAAAAAAAATCAAAATTGGCTATATAACTGTGTTATATATATATATATTATATATATATTATTATAAGGGGAGAGCGTGGGGCACAAAGTAACAATTTTTTTTACTTTCTCAGTTTGTGTAAATCCACATGGGGTTCAGAATATATATCTTTTTTTATCCACAGTAGTTTTACACTTGTCTAGTACAAATATGACACTTCGTTTCATAATTAGTGTATACGTTTTTCTTTATTTACCCCCATAACAGCTTAAAAGGTTATCTGATGCGACATGAAATATACAAGACAAACTAATAAAAATTTAATTTTTGTTAATAAACTGATTTATTTAAAATAAAATAATGGCGTTTTTTTAAGGATTAAAAATAATCTGATTTTGGAGATTGACAATGAACACGTTGCAACCGTGCTTGGGACGGCCCACATAAACCAGCCAAAATGCTTTACATGTCTTGAAATAATCATTTCTAACCATTAAACATTGACTGTCAGTCTTTATTCATCTGTTTCTTGTTGTTTCTCATTAAAATTCATTAAAGTAAATAATGTAAATTACATCGCTAAAGTCATAGAATAGCATAGTTACCACATGCCCTCATCTGTGCAACTGGAATTTAAAACCAGTTGCTGTCTTCTGCTAGTTAGCGAAGCATTAAAAACTATCTGAACTGATAAATAACAGATTGGATATTAAAATAATAGCATATTTGTCTCATTTTAAATGATTATTAAAAACAGAGATTAAAAATTTACTTAAGCCAGAATTTAAATTTTACTATGGTAATAAATGTTAATTTCATCTTCAATTTTTTTTTTTTTTTTTTTAGTTTGGCACACTTGTATTTCTATAGACTGTTGATATGGTACTAATAAATACTGTTAAATTTTGTTATGCTAGCATGGTGTGGAAATATCAAACCAGTTGTTTACAACTAACGCCGCGTTTACTTTGTGCCCTTTTTGTGACTTTTTCCCAGTGATGTGTCCCTCCCACGTCACTGGAGACGCTGCCCTCTCGTGGTCTGGAGTCGGTGCTGATGCTGGTGGCTCGTTCAGCGTTCGCTCTGAAGAGACTTCCTCCTCTGAACGCACTGAAGAGCCTGAGAGAAGCGCAGCTCACGTATCCCAGCCACTGCTGCGCTCTGCTCAGCTGGGACTCCAACAGGTCAACTCACAAATCAAAACACCAATGTGTTACTGTGGAATAAAATATCATTTCATATTATCAATCGTCATTTTGAATAAGAGCATCACTTCTCGCTGAATGAACGTTATACAATCATTGACATAATGAGATTACAAATAGAGCTCCAATAAGATTTAAGCAGCTGAGATTTGTTTTTAATATTATGATTCACTTTTCAAATCTAAACCAGAGGATCATGAGTTTAAGTCAATGCCTTCATGTCGTGGCCTTCATTATGTCTGAAATCAGTTTTCTGCCTCTCATACAGGGAGGGATCTGTTATCACTGCATTAAGAAATGGATCATCAAACTGTGGTGACAGTTCACCAGCTAAGTAAGACTAAAGTTCTGTTTTCTGATTGCACAGCCCTGCATCTTTGGAAAAAAATGCTGCTGATTTACAAAAAAAGGCCTAATAATACTTTGATACGGAGTTTCAGTGTTATTTTAGTATCATTGATTTACTACTATAGTTTTTTATTAATATTTTGAATTTTTAGAAAATTAAAGTTTTTGTAATTTTGTTGTGTTTTTGTGATTTTATTAGTGTTTTTTATGTCTATATATTTTTATTTAAGTTGAAAATGAGAGCTGTAGCCTCTGCAACTAGCTGAGATAAAATAAGCTTAAGTTTAAAAATAGATTTGATTTGATTTCAGTCAGATTCTTCAGAGACCAGATCATCTGAGCTATGTAATCCATATGAATTGTATAGCTCTGTACTCTTGATGTATATTTTAGTCAAACATTTTAGTTCATTTGTTGTGTTTTTATTCATTTTTATTTGTTTGAGTTATTTTAGAATGAAAATGAGAAAATGCTTGGTAGCTAGCTGAAATAAAATAAGCGCAAGTTTTTTTATATTGTATTTTATGTTGGGTAACGTTTATTTTATTTATGTTTTATTTAACGATAATAGCCCCATATATACAACTACTTAAGCAAAGTATGGTGTCATATTTTTCACCATACTGTGTCATGACTGTTTTCTCACTGTGTTCATTCTATTCTCAGTCCATCTGACGTCACCTTCTCTAACGCTGGTGATTCTCTAACGCTGGATGGTCCTCTTGCATCTGACATTGTTGGATTCACATCAGCTGAGGACACGTTTGGCAGCATGGACTTCTATTACCCAGAGCTGGACCTGTGTCAGCGCCGACCGGCCCTCCAGTGCAGCCCAGAGGCTGACGCCTTCAACCCCTGCGAGGACATCGCCGGATTTGGCTTCTTGCGAGTGGCTATTTGGTTCATCAACATTTTGGCCATCGTCGGCAACCTGACGGTGCTGCTTGTGTTATTCACCAGCCGCTGCAAACTGACCGTCCCGAAATTCCTCATGTGCCACCTGGCCTTCGCCGACCTCTGCATCGGCGTGTATCTGCTTATGATCGCCACCGTGGATCTCATGACACGAGGGCATTACAGCCAGCATGCTATCGAGTGGCAAACTGGAGTGGGATGCGGGATCGCCGGATTTCTGTCCGTGTTTGGTGGCGAACTATCTGTCTATACTCTGTCTACCATTACCGTTGAGCGCTGGCACACGATCACACACGCTCTCCGTCTGGAACGACGTCTGGGATTGAGGCACGCTTCATCGATAATGGTCGTCGGATGGGTGGTTTGTCTAGGAATGGCTCTCCTCCCCTTAATGGGCGTCAGCAGCTACAACAAAGTCAGCATGTGTTTGCCGATGGACATCGAGACGCCTTTATCCCAAGCCTATGTTATACTCCTCCTGCTGTTCAACGTCGGCGCTTTCCTGGTGATTTGCAGCTGCTACGTGTGCATTTACACCGCCGTTCGCAACCCCGAGTTCCCCGGACGCGCCGCTGACGCCAAGATCGCCAAACGCATGGCTGTGCTGATCTTCACCGACTTTCTGTGCATGGCGCCCATTTCGTTTTTCGCCATCTCTGCGGCCTTTAAAGTCCCGCTCATCACGGTGACCAATTCGAAGATCCTCCTTGTGCTTTTCTACCCCATCAACTCGTGCGCAAACCCCTTCCTCTACGCCATCTTCACCAGGGCCTTCAGAAAGGACGCATACATCCTTCTGAGCTCCATGGGCTGCTGCGAGAGCAAAGCCAACTTGTACCGAATGAAGACGTACTGCTCGGAGAACATCAACCGAAGCAAGAGCAGCTCCGGCTCCAATGGGAACTCCAAAGCTCCTCGCGCTGTTGTGTGGATGTCCAGCTTTCCTCACGTAACACCTCGACCGCGGATGCAAAGGGTGTAGGGAAACGGACATTCAGACTCATTTAATTCCATTATTTTCTTGGTGTTCTGCCCTTGAACTTTGCTCAATCTTATCTGGGAAGATGATATGGTTTTCAGAGGACAATGCAACTCATTTCCCCTCTTATCTGTCAATGTATTGACTTATAATTCAGAAGCCACATTATGTGACAATCTCTACAAGATCATTCTTACTTTACAGTGAGGTGGGAACCATCAGTCATTTTCAGAAACTCTTCACATGCTACAAGAGCATTTTATCCATTTGTTGCCTGAATTCAATCTGATTACTGTTTTACATAATTGCTGCAAAAAAGTTCAATTTGTCAGTTTGAGGTCTTTTAATGTGGAAAAGAGTTTCCTTATTTAAGGTATAGGCCTTATACTGAGGTATATCCTCCTGAGACCCAGCTATGGAGTTTTTGTCTCTGTAGTGGATATTATATTTGAGTGAATTTCTCTGAGACCTCACATGTCACCGTTGTAAGTCTGGATGTCCTGTACAGAGCACATTCAGGGCTTTCCAGAGATACCAAATGATTGGATGTTTCACCGTGACCACTCCCTCTCCTTGGTTTTTAAAAATGGCTGACATTAATTTAGTGATAAAATTGTACATCCTTATGGAAATATGATAATATTTTGTAATTATAATTTAAATCTGATTAATTTTCAAATTTTTTTGTCATAAATCAACATCTCAGGAAAATGTTATGGGGTTTCAAATCAAAATATGACTTCCTGTTATGAAACAGGACATAATTTCATACATGTCCACTGTAGAGGACACCAGGACTAAAAGCATGTTTATTATACATTTTGGGAGACAAAAGAATTGAATAGGAAAACAAATTATGTATCAATATTCTTATGAAATATTAGATATTATTATGAAAATCTGGCCAATTACTACTCCCATTATTACACTTCTTTTTTTCAACATGCTGTCCCAACAGCACTTTAATATGTAAATTAGATACAGTTTATAGATAACATTGTGCTTAATGGGAAAACCAGTTTATGGAATTTTTACACACATATTGCATAAAGCAAAAGTGTATATCAAATCATTTTGTTATATATTTTATAACATAGTTGAGAACCATCCTTAAACAAAGTTAGTTATAAAAAAATCCTGAAACCTAAAAATTGATTGGTGATTTAAAAAAAAATAATCACATTGTTTTCATGTCTACTCTTGTCATTTTAGTTTTAGAAAAATCGAGTCCTGGTGTCCTATACAGACATAGCATAACGTATGACTACATATAATTTTTTATTTTTCAATTTTTTCTTATGCTCTAAACAATGTAATGACATGAAAAAATACTAAATTCACAAAGCTTTTTATTTCTGGTTCTTAGGAGGATATAGAACTTATTCCAGTCTGATTGTCTGAGTTGTTGTTTAATGTAGGCTACTATGGAATAGCGCCACTTTGTGGACAAATTTCAAAAAAAAACATTGTTTTGAAACATGAAGTTTTTTTTTTTTTTCGTTCCTATTAGTTTTGAGGTTCTAATAAATTGCGCAAAACGTTTGTGCCGTCTGTTTGCAGTCTTTTATGTCTTTGATTCCAAACTAGACAAGGGTTTTTTTTTTGTTGTTTTTTTTATACTCGCCCTAGTGGTACATTTATTCATTCATATTCGCCATTTTTATTTAAATATCTCTCAGCATTTTTCCCCACAGATGTTTTTCAAAGTACCTTCACAGAAAGTAAAATATCAGAACACGTACACTCTAAAAATGCTGGTTCAATCAACCCAGTGCTGGGTTAAATGTGGACAAACTCAGCGATTGGGTTGTTTTTGACCCAGCGGTTGTTACTAACTCAGCAGGTTTGGCAACCGCTGGGTCAAAGACATCCCATTGGCTGGTTTGTCCCTATTTACCCCGCAACTGGTTGTATTTAACCCATCATTTGTCCACACATTTTCAAATTACCTTCACAGAAAGCTACAATATCACACACTGACACTAATAAAAAATGCGGGTTAAAAAAATACCACCCATGCTGGGTACAAATAGGGACAAACCAGCGTTTGGGTTGTTTTGACCAGCGGTTGGGTTACTACTCAGAAGGTTGGGCAACCGCTGGGTCAAAACATCCCAATATCTGGGTTTGTCCCTTTTTAACCAAGCACTGGGTTATATTTAACCCAGCAATTTTTCCCCACATGTTTCAAGTAACCTTTCACAGACAAGCTAAAATTCCAGTACACTGTACACTATAAAAATGCTGGTTTAAATACACCCAGTGGCTGGGTAAATAGTACAAACCCGCAATTGGGTTGTTTTGGCCCAGTCTGTTGGGTTACTACTCCAGAAGGTTGTGCAACCGCTGGGTCAAAACATCCCACTTGCTGGGTTGTCCCTATTACCCAGCACTGGGTTGTATTTACCAGCATTTTTCCCCACCTGTTCGAAGTACCTCACAGAAAGGCTGAAAATCTCAGTAACACTTTACACTCTAAAAAGTGCTGGGTTAAATACAGCTCAGTGCTGGGTAAAATAGGGACAACCCAGCAATTGGTTTGTTTTGGCCCAGCGGTTGGGTTACTACTCAGAAGGTTGGGCAACCGCTGGGTCAAAACATCCAATAGCTGGTTTGTCCCTATTTTACCCAGCACTGGGTTGTATTTAACCCACCATTTTTTAGAGTGCATAACACAAGCAAGTGGACGACTTGAGACAATAAAATATATTTTTTTTTCTACCGTTAATCATTCAAAATCAACTTTAAAATATTAATCATAAAATGATTAACGAATAGTAAACAAACAAACACATGACATATTAGGTCATATATTTGTGAGAAGCGTCCCAGGCTGCTGGTGTGACGTCATGCGAGGGCCCCAGTTCCTCCAGAGGGAGCTGCACTCATCACAGCGAAGCGCACGCATTCGTTCCTGTGTGAAATGACCCCGAGAAAAGAGCAAAGAAGATGTTATTCGATCTGCACATACTCTGCTTCATGCGAACGTTCGCCTGACACGCTTAGACGAAAGGAAAAAGAATGGAAAGCGCCATGGGGTTTATTTTAGGCAAAAGTTTCTCCGCGATGTTGCGCTTTTTAACTCCACTGCTCGTCGGATTGTTTTCACAGTCAGTCAGAGGGACAACTGGTAAGATGTGCGATTTTCTTAAAAGTTAATGTGATGTTTTGTGCATGCTTTAAAATCAACTGAATCAACAACCGTAGAAAGTCCAGAAAGTGCTGTTAAAGCGTGTGCGTGTGATGGGATTTGTGTCGTTTAATGCTTTGTTTTGCTCATTTGGAATCGATTTATGAGCAGGATCCTCGATCCTGGAATCAAGTTGGCAACACAAAACGTTTGCTTTTAAATAATAATAAAAAAAATCGCTTTAATAGTTTGATTTGTTATGTACTTTATTACATATTTAAGCATACTCTACTAAATATTAATGATGTGAATTAATTTGTAAGATTTAATATGACATTAGTTTTTCAGACATGCAAAGATCTCAAACTGGATGGTGATACAGTTATTAAAATGTTGGACTTGAATTCTCTGTAAAGTTTTGAGGATTACAGCGCTGTGATAATAATCTGCCCTAGTTTCATAAAGATTTAGAAATTAAATAGTGCTAGTCTGTGACTCTGTTTAGCTCATGTGGTCAATAGTTATAAATGATGAGATTTTACTGAAATCTCCCGTAAAGAGTCCTACGCAAAACTTTGGGAAAAAAAAGTAAATACGTTTTATTATTTTTTTTACAATTAAAGTAGGAAAAAAAAAAAAAATATATATATATTACATATGTGTGTGTGTATTTTTTGTAATATATCATAATTTATTAAGTATCATAATTAATTTATCTATAAATAATAACATATATTTCCCAAGTGATGTTTAACAGAGAGCAAGGGAATTTTAGCACAGTATTTCTTATTATATTTTTCCTCTAGAGAAAACCTTATTTCTTTAAATTTTGCCCAGAATAAAATAATTATTTAAAAACCAAAAAAAAACTGCTGAGGTTAATATTATTTGCCCCCTAAAGAAATGATCTGTTTGATTGGCTACAGAGCAAACCACTGTTGTCCAGTGACTTGCCTAATTAACCTAATTAATCCTCTGAGCCTTTAAATTGCACTTTAAGCTGAGGATTAGTACCTTGCAAAACAACTAGTAAAATAATACTGTCATCATGGCAGGGCAGCCATCAAGAACTTAGTTTAGACTTGAGAAAAATAATTATTAATGCTCACAAAGGAGGAGAAAGATATACATATTATATCAAGACCCAAGAACAACTGCATTTATCAAGACCCAAGAACAACTGCAAAGACACTAGTGAATGATTTAGCCAAGTTTGGGACTGATGTCTCAACGAAGACGCTCACTAGTGCCCTGCACAGGAATAGACTGTGAGGCTGCCGACCAAGAAAAGACTGAACCTCCAAGCTAGACTGAAGTTTGCCAAGGACAATCTGGAGAAAAATGATGCATACTGCAAACATGTCCTTTGGTCAGGTGAGTCAAAACTAGAGTACTTTGGCCATAGAGGGGTTACCTATGTTTGGAGAAAGAAGGGACCCAACCCAAAGAACACCGTTCCCACAGCGGCAGGTGGGAGTATAATACTGTAGGGATGTTTCAGTGCGTTTGGGACTGGGAATCTCGTCAGGGTCAAAGGAAACATGAAGTCTACGAGAAGAGATTGAAAGACAAACGCAGGCAATCTACAACAAAAAGAACGTCTCAGGTTACTTATGTAACCATGGTTCCCTGAGTAGGTAACGAGACACTGTGTCCTCTAGGGGTCGTTATGGGGAACGCATTGTCGTGACCCGTGTCTGAAGCATAAATTTAAAAAACACCAACTCGTTGGCCGGCGTCAGCCATGACGTTACTACCGGTGTGACTATAGTATAAATAAGTGCCGGGAGCACACATTATTCACTTCTTTGTCTGAAGCTTGCGTCCTCAGCATGGCAAGAAACATAGAGGACGCAGTGTCTTGTTCTCTACTCAGGGAACCATGGTTACATAATTAACCTGAGACGTTCCCTTTCATGGGTACTTTGAACTGCGTCCTCTAGGGGTCTCTATGGGGAATGGTATACCCACGCTACCATGCTGAGGGGAGTGCGGGGTGAACCATGGTGAGCACTAAGTACCAAATCTACCATATTGCTATGGGAGTCGACCCTGGGAAGTTAGACGGCTGTCAGTGACGTTATTCCCTACAGCCAAAGGCCTAGGCTACATACCCCAAAATACTTACCAGTTAGGGCCAGACTCCTGGGCCCGGGTAGAGCTCAAGGCTTGGAATCAGGAATAGATTCTTTTAAGGGAATATGACCAAGAGCCTAGATTCATACTAGTCTTGGCCTGTCATACAGGGGCTACCGCACGTTTCTCTTTTTTATGTGCTGAAGGAACTGTCTCAACAGCCCCTAGTAGCAACACTCTGTTAAAGTAGGTATTCAGAGGATACATATGTGGAGTGGTGCCCAAGGCGGAACCGTGGTTTTAAACCACTCAAAAAGAGCACAAAGTTTTTGCCCGTAGCTCTTACCATACAGGATTTTAGAAAAGTGGGCAAAGCATAACGTGCACACTTACCACTTATGTGGATTTTAGAAAAGTGGGCAAAGCATAACGTGCACACTTACAGCTATGTGGATTTTAGAAAGTGGCAAAGCTAATGGGCACACACTTGAATACCGTCCTAGGGGTTCTCGTGGCACCCTGAAAGAGCAGCCTAGATAAAAATAGCGTATCACCAGATGCTATATCTACGGCTATAATGCTGGAGTGGCTAGCAGTAAATCTGTAGCTAGGGAGCAACATCCGTTCTCAAGAGGGAGCTCAACCTACAGCATTTTCCCATGGTGGAACAGCTAGCAGTTTTAGCTGTGGGAGCAACACACCCTGTTCTCAATCCGAGAAGGGGGCTCGACCTACAGCATGTTCCAATGCTGGTACGGCTAGCAGTAGTTTACCTAGGCTGATGGAGCACAAACCCAGCTCTCCCGAGAGAGGGCTCGATCTGCAGCATGATTGTAAAATCAGAGGGGTAAGTATACTGCAATCTAGCCAAACACTCAGCGCATCAGGGAGGCAGAGGAAGGGCCTAATCCACCTGATGCTGCTGGTTCCAGGTGCTCTGGAAAACAGAGAACTCAACTTCTCATGTGAGAGGAGAACTCCGAATTCAGAGGATAACTTTGCTCATTCCAGGTAACCCTTTGAAAAAAGGGGAGCACTGCTCAAACTACCACGAGGACATCCCATGGAGCGAGGAATCCAACTCCTCAGAGAGAATTAATCGCTCGAAAGAAAGCACCATGCTCACAATAACCTCAATGTTGAGGGGAGCGATGCTTCCAGAGTTTGTCGCCAGATATACACTAGTTGAGTGGAGCCCAAGGAAACGGGGTCTAACCAATTCAGAAAAAGGGAACGAGGTCAAAAACACAATCCCTACCATACAGGATTTTAGAAAAGTGGGCAAAGCATAACGTGCACACTTACCACTTATGTGGATTTGTAGAAAAGTGCGCAATGCTTAACGTGCTGCACTTATTTTAGATTTTTCCAAGCATCTGTTAACAGATACCCAGAAGTACTGGGCCAAACGGGAGAGGCAAGCTCAAAATACAACCGGGTCCTGATGATCACAAAGCTCCCCCAGAAGCCTGTGTTATGTTGTTTTATGGCTGCATGATCCAGGAAGTATGAACATATATCGACGAGTGAAATAAGCACTGCAAGTCGAGCACCCGGTTTCTGAACCCAGCAGAGGGGGTGCCCATCGAGGACCTACCCTAGAAAGGGACAGAAACACACAGGTCCCCGGAAACACTGCAAAGAAACTAGCAGAAGGGTTATACACACAACCACCAGTCTCATTAGATACACATATATATTCATATATACATATATTAGACATGGATCGTACTCACCCACCATGGTTCCCGCGTCGGAGCTCTGTCCGGATAAGCCTCTAGACCGGACCATCAGTAAGTTGGTCACTGTGAAGCCATAGAACCAACCGAACTTAATAGGTCCAGCATAGGAGACTATATGCAGGAAATTTCCCACCTAACCTCTGTCAGGTGGAGAGATGGTGGTTACAGACAAGATAAGGGCAGATGTAAGACCCCAAAGGAAATGAGTAGATACTGAGGTATCACTCTGATCCGGACAAAAGCACTGACGCCCTGTCTGGATCACATCCCTTAGGTCTTTTACTCACCTTCCTTTGACCCGCGATTCTTCCTACCCCTACCCGTGGGTGGGGGAGGAGCGCGAGCCGTGACACTAGCCTTCTGAGCCAGTCTCTGATCCTCAAACTGAGACGAGCTAGGACCCCTGGGTTGTTCGGGCTCAGACCTGGACTTCTATCCCGGTCCTTCAGCCGGTCAGCCTGATATGCTTGGAGCATCACCATCGTGTGCAATGAAGCGACAGCCCGACCTGCTGCTGCTGCGTATGCCCTGGCATCCGAGCGAGATGTCAAGGAGGGGAGTCTTAGAGGACGTCTCACCCATAGAGAGATAGCTGACCAGCGTCTCTCTATAGGGGCATCTTCTCATAACCGCCTTTGCGCATCGCATCGATGTTGGCATAACTTGTATGCTGGAATCGATGGATGCGTGAAGAAAAACGGCCTCTTCCATTCCTTCTCAATCTTTATATGAAAAACAGGAAGAAAAGAAGGCTCACCTGAGCTGGAGGGTTTATGGCCAGAAAAATAATGTTCATCGAGATATTTCGCGACGTCACTTCTTCACCCGCTTCACGGCAAGTAAAGCCTCGCGGTGGCGTGATCCATAATTTCCAAAAGCTCATCATACGCAGGGCAGGAGGATTGGGAAGGCTCAGCCTCAGCTTCTTTGCCCTCCTCAGCTATTTCCTGCTTTTGCTGGGCTGATCCCAGCAGGGGAATGGCCCCTGAATCAGACAGTGTTAATGAAATAACATCATCCTCCACCAGCTCACTCTCGTGCACAGCCGACGATCACAAAAGGGAACCCCCCATTCAAACTCATCGGCCAGATCCACCTGCGATCCCCATGAGCTCATTCCCTTCCGTGCCTCAGCAGCGGCGGGTCCTGGATCGCGGGAAGCAGATGGCTGCCCCTCTTTCCTCGAAAAAAAAAACAAACGAGAGCTGAGCTTTTTTCCTTGGAAAAAACGCTCGCAGTGCACGCCGATTGCCCCCTCGGAGACATCGCGTGCATGCTCTTTGCCCAAACAAAACAAAGCATAGATCGTGTGTGTCATCAGATGTTAAACAACGTCAACACGGATGCACACATCCTTAAATGCTTTGCTAGTGCTCGCCATAATGAGATAAATAGAGATCACTCTTACCACCGAATGCACACTTCAAAACAAAACAGTCAATGAGAAGAAGAAGTGAATGATGTGTAGCTCCCGGCTCCTATTTATACTGTAGTCGCACCGGTAGTGACGTCATGGCTGTCGCCGGCCAACGAGTTGGTGTTTTTTCAATGTATGCTTCAGACATGGGTCAATGACGAGGCGTTCCCCGCATAGCGAACCCCTATAACGCATTTTGAAGTTCCATTAGGACCTACCTCCAAATGAGCAATGAACTTCCTTGACTGGCCTGCACAAAGCCCAGACTTGAGTCCAATAGAAAATTTGTGGGGCACACTGAAGACCAGAGTCCATGCCAGGAGACCAACAAATCTGGAGGAGCTTGAGAGATTCAGACGCTCCTGAAACTTGTTGAGAACTACAACAAACGACTAAAGGCTGTTATCAAGCAAAAGGGAGACACTATTGACTATTAACATCAGAGGGCTGATCATTTTGACCTGTAGACTTTTTGATTCTTGTTAAAATAAAGCAATAATCCCCAAGAAGCCGTGGTTTACAGTGAATGTATAACAGTTGTTAGATGTGAAGCGGAGTGCCTAAAACCCCCTTAGCTGTTATAAATTCACTGTAAACCACAGCTTCACGGGGCTTATTGCTTTTATAAAACGATTATTCCATATACGTAGTAAGGTTTCACAAAATAAAACGGAGCAAATAAAGTGTAATGATATAAATAAAAACAGTATTCTTCCACCAAACAATGTAGTTCCTCAGAATCAGTTGTGGTTGCAACCATAGCGATATATACAAAGATGGCTCATTTTCTATGCGCCGCTATACGTAAGCCGTCCGCCATATTGTAATGGTCAACTTGACATCATTCACCATAGTAATCAATGAATATTCGAAAGATGCCACAATCCAGCACAGAACAGCTCAACGGCTCTGTGAGAACCTACAGTATGGTGAATGACGTCAAGCAGACCGTTCCAAGATGGCGGCCGTATCTACGTGCCTGGAGTCGTCGAATGGGGAATCTATACATATCTATGGTTGCAATAAAGTGGTGGCCAAGCAACAGACAAATGTAAACAAAGGTGTATGTTTGTAGAGTAATTTACAACAGCTTCGAACATGGCTCAGCCAATCAGAATCAAGGACCGGAACTATCCGATTTATAATTTTGTTTCTATTTGTATTACAAACACGCCAAGTTTCCTAAATAAACTATTATGTTTAGAAATGCTGTCGGAAAACAATCTTCGCTCCGTTAAAACAGCACTTTATGTATATAATTTATTTTTATTTGTAATAATAAATATATTAACTTGGTTAATAACACACACACATACACTGAAAAAAAAAACATGTAGATTTACTTAATTTTTATTTTGCAAGTTTTTGCACACACAAATTTTAAGTAAAATTTAAGTATTGAATTAAGTAAAATCTGCTTAACCAAGTTAGGTAAAATTGGCAAAGGAAATAAGTAAATTTAACATGGCCAGTTAGAGTTTGATGAGTAGTTTCTACTTAATTATTTTGTTAAATATGCAATACTCAAGTACATTTCCCTCAGTTACAGTTTATAAAATTTACTCAAACAATGTGGCACTGGAAAACAACCATGC